>CM061561.1:253159231-253759231 GCA_030864225.1 Capsicum baccatum var. pendulum | reverse complement strand
TTGTTTTCAATGTTTTCGAATACAAAAATCTGAATTTAGGCATAACAACTTCAACACAAGTTCAAGTCTAAAAACAAGAACACCTATGAAGTTATATAACACCCTCAACACAAGATCAAAAAGACTTTTCAAAGAAGTATTTTTTTTTCCAAAAACTTTAGATGAAACAAAAAAGGCCAAGTCCTTCGACTTCACGAAGTGCCCTTAAGGAAATAATTCCCCTCAAGTACCCGAGGTTGCAGAGTTTTTCTCCCAGGATAAAATGGCCTAACAATGCGACTGTAGTGGTACCTCAAACGATCGGATTCTCTTCGAACTCACTCAAAATTAGATGATCACACGGAGTATATTTTCAGAAAACAAGAAGAGCTTTATTGCAGAAAAATTTTCGTACCTAAACCTGTGGATAAATGCAGGTTTATATAACCATGAAGTGCCCTTTTCGAAAGGTGGAAAAGGTTCATCCGAAAAGGTGTATCCTTTGGAAGAGTCATGTCTGTTCATTTAAAACATTGTGTTTTTTTCTGAACAGTCACTCCTTTTTCAAAACAATATGTCTTTTCCTCAAAGGTTGTGTCCCTTCATTTTCCATTCACACATATTGAACCCAACAGTTGTGATGGTGGGATTGAGTATGATTAGAAGGTGTATGTCTAGGTGGTGGTGGTGCTGGGTGGAGGTGGGGGACGGAGAGGGTGGTGGGAATGGTTAACTGTTGTAGTGGTGGTGTTGGGTGGGGGTTAAGGACGGAGGACGGGGGTGGAATTGGTTAGCTGATGTGGTTGTGGTGGTGTTGAGCGGGGGTGAGGGACGGGGACGGAGGTGGAATTAATGGCGTTGGGTGAGGGACGGGGGCAGGGGAGGGGGAATGGCTGGAATGCGTGTGGGGGTGGGTGACGGGGACGGAGGTGGAATTAGTGGCGTTGGGTGAGGGACGGGGGCAAGGGAGGGGGAGTGGCTGGAATGCGTCTGGGGGTGGGTGACGGGGGAGGGGGAGAGGTAGATAAAGAAGAGGAGTTGGGATTTTTTTAATTTTTTTATTTTTTTTAAATTAATTATTTTTTAACTTTTAAAAATATTTTTAAATGAAAAATAGTTACTTCACTTGCTTAAAATCGTGTGTTTACACACGTTTTGCCAGCTCAATAGTTTAATATCACATATGCATCAAAAGGGTTTAAAATATTAAGTTTTATTGAGTTGAGGGGTTTAGATGACAAAAGTCTAAGTAGAAGTGTTCACTTTACAAACTCGGACAAGTACAAGGATCCACGAGACCATTTCGCTTTAGTTTTTTGGCTTAAAAATATTTCTTCATTAAATTTTTCGCTTAAAATTTCCCCTCTCTCTAATGATTAAACACTAAGCATGTCGCATGAACAAAAAACGCCCCTTGAAGCGTCCACATGAAAAATCCTTCACTTAATAACCATCAACCCAATTTTAATGCCACATATGCATCAAAAGGGTTTAAAATATTGAGTTTTATTGAGTTGAGGGGTTCAGATGACAAAAGTCTAAGTAGAGGTGTTCACTTTACAAACTCGGACAAATACAAGGATACACGAGACCATTTCGCCTTAGTTTTTGGCTTAAAAATATTTCTTCGTTAAATTTTTCGCTTAAAATTACCCTCTCTCTAATGATTAAACACTAAGCATGTTGCATGGACAAAAAACGTCACTTGAAGCGTCCACGTGAAAAATCCTTCACTTAATAACCATCAACCCAATTTTTAAACTCAACTCGACTCGACTCAAGAGGCAAAAGTAATAAATGGGTAACTCGATCAACAACCTTGTATTCTTCAATGATCATATTTAACTTAGATGGAGAGTCTCAAATGTTGCCAAGCCTACTAAATCATATTCGAGGTCACTTAAGTGATTTATTTCCTGTTACCATAAATTTTGATTGATCTAGACAATCAGACTAAACTCCTTTTCAATGTTACAGATTCAGGATTGCATTTTATAACCTGGTCGAGAGTGAACCTGACCGATGGTTTCTCTGACAATGCAAAGTTCGAGAATGACTATCGAGCTATTATTGGTGCTCAGTCATATCTTGTCTTCACCTTAACCAAGTTAATATACAAAATTGTCAAATAGGTAAGTGTATGTGTTTCTCATTTTTTTCCTTGTTTTGTGTATTCAAATGTCTTATACAATTCTAAGTTTCTGCATCTTATGCAGCTTCAAACGATTGCAATAAAGGTTGTTGATTGATTTATCCATTTATTACTTTTGCCCCTTGGATCAGGTCGGGTTTTTATTGGCCTGATGGTTATTAAGTGAGAGATTTTTTCACATGAACTGTCAAAGCATTTTTTTCTGTACTAATACAGTTAGATAAAGATCGAATACGCATGGATTCAATATATTTTTTGATAATAGCGCGTAGATTTAATGTTTTTTTTTTGTTATGTGTGTGGATACAATGTATTCCACTATGGAGATATCATATATAAGCAGATACAATATATTTCACTATTGTAACGCGCTTAGATATAATATATTCTGCTTCATAGTGAAATACATTATATCCATACACATAACAAAAAATATATTAAATCTACGCGCTTGTATAAAAAAATATATTATTAAGCAAAATCTAGAGATTTATTGTGAATCTAAGAACGAAAATACAAAAAGAATTCTGTTTTTATGGAAAATTACTTGTGGTAGCTAAATTCTATTCCCTTTTACTCTTTATCGCGATACTTTGACATAATTACATAGCAAAATTATACAATTTGATAATAACGCTACTTATGAAATTCCTTCCCCCCCCCCCCCCCCCCCCCCCCCCCCCCGCCCTTCCCTTTTGTTGGACATAGCTGGCATGAATCGAAGATTAATCGAGTCCACTATACTAGAAGTTTAAACGTATAAATTAAAACTTTCATCAGTTATAAATGTCAAACAACGTTCCCAATTTATAATCAAAATCCAAAGTCGATGCTCAAACGATAATTACAACAATGTACCCAATGGAATCCCATAAACAAGGTTTAGGGAAGATAGTGTGTACTTACCCTTATCTTGTGAAGGCAGAGAGACCGCTACTTATGAAATTCTCCCTTTCCCCACCCTCCCCCCTCTGCTGGACCTACCTGGCACGAATCAAAGATTAATCGTGTCCACTAAATATTAGATACTAGAAGGTTAAACGTATAAAGTAAAACTTCATCAGTAATAAATATCAAACAACTTTTCCTGTTTTATAGTGTGTACTTACCCCTACCTTGTGAAGATAGAGAGACTGTTTCGGATGGACCCTCTACCCAACAGTATGACAAAGGAAATACAATGAAGAAGTCATGCTCTTCAATGAAGAAAAGAAACAATATACAGAAAAGGTTGAAATATAATATTGGACTATTGCACCAGACCAACTTCATATATCCTTTCAAAAGTATACAGGAGAAGACATAATAAACACCTTCCTCTTTGAATGTGAGAAAAAAAAACAAAGTCAATCTCTGTGTATTGTTACCCTTTCAAAAGTACATCTAAAGTAAAAGTTCTTGAATGGCAGGCATCTAAAGTCACAAATTATCTTCATTTTCAATCATATCGCGGACCTCACTAACGACTAAATACGCTTTGTTGCCGCCAATTACTTCCGCCTGTTTCTTCCCATCCCTCCATAACTGCAGATAAATCACATTTACACTATGTTCGACCATGAAAAGGGTAAAAGAAATAGAAGCTAATACCATATAAGAGCAAAATTATCTGTGAGAAGCTAAATAGATAGTGTTTGTTACCTGTACGGTTGGCATTTTCTGTTTAGGTTCCGTCACCACACATATTTGGTACATGAAAAAGGTAGAAGTTAACATCATTAAATGTATACGAATAAATTCAAACCACAACATCGCCCTTAAATAATCAAATAACTCCAATGATACAACAATGCAACTTTCTACGAATGGAAAAAAAAAGGGGATTTTATTTGAAAAAAGAGTGTTTCAAGTAGCGACGTGTACTTTAGCAAGTAAAGGACTTGTGCATCTTATGACTGCTGCATGCTAGCTGTACATATGAAGTTTATGTTTATTCTTGAGCGAAATCATCTCTTCGCCCTGCCAGATGTCCCGAAAATAAAAGACCTAGTTAAACAACCAAGGGGTAAAGCTATCTTCCCCTTAAATTTTAACTTAAGAAATCATGTGCATGTCCAACATTTTATTTTTGATAACCGTGGAGTTCGGGCCAGCTTGCCGCACGTCGACTAATTCCACAAAATACCTATCACCTCCCACCAACAACACGTGCTAGGTAACTCTGTCCACCAAGACTAGGACAGAGGAGAAAAAATCACCTAGTGTTTTTGTGAACGTGAGACCTCATGATTCTTAACTCACTTCATTGACCACTAAGCCACTCCCTTGGTGCCGCATGTCCGACATTTTCTAAACACACTTCTTCAACTTTCAGAGGCAAACCACGCCCCATCATCCTAATTATTATGCTACCAATTCACCGATATGTACCTCACATGCAATAATACTGTAATTTTTATCTACTTTCAAAAAAGAATATCAGGCTAGATATCCGACATGACAGAGAATGAACTGATTGGATACATACAATGCATCAGGAAAGAATCTACAAGGGGCTGGACTTTGTGCCAAGAAATTACATCCAGCTTCCGTATCTAAAACTCAACCAAAAGTAGATTGGACCCCAGAAGAGTGGCTCAGCAGTTGATGAGTTGAAGTAACAACACTGCCTTAGTGACAGATGCTACCTGTTACCTTTTGGTGGAAGGTAGCAGGTACTCGTTGGATTAATTGAAGTGCATGACATCTGGTCTGATGCTACTGTAACTTAAAGAAAAATTACAATCGGATCGGTTTGCCTATCATTTTCAAGTACAACAACAACAACAACATACGCAGAATATTACCACAAAGTGGGGTCTGGGGAGGGTAAGTGTACGCAACCCATACCACTACCTCCGAGGTGAGATAGAGAGGTGGTTTCCGATAGACCCCGAGCTCAAGACAAATCATTGTCAAGTCTGGAAAGGAAATAGAAAGTTTTATGTTATTGTAAGAGAAGGCTGCAAGGATGGTGTTACAATAACCTCGAGTGCTTGAGTTAACTTTATAAGTTTTACAAGTTTAGCAGATCATAATCACATAGCAAAGAGACATTAAACATATGGAAGACATGAGGAGAAGAAACCCTTACAGTTACTCCAGCGCGAACCACAAGCTTGTGTGGAACATTATTGACATCAACAGAGTAAAAGCGTGTTCTGGGAAATCAAGATAGCAAAAGATCTGGATCAGTACCTAAATTCATCCAAAACTCTTCACGCTCAAAATTGATGCACAATGCGTTCCTAAGTACATGCAAGCAACTTCCTGCTGCAAATACGCAGATAAGCATGAGCAGTTACTGCCTTAACTTAAAATTGATTCTTGAAATCAACTTTCAGGAGTAACAGCGACCATCTTAGAGTTGATTCCTCAGATAGTCACTCAGCAAATACTATTATCTTAGAAAGTCACTTTCTTTGCTAAAAGTAATTGGAATCAAGAAGAAGGGGTGACCTTTTGAGATAATAACTATTAGTTGAGTGACCTTCATCAGTTATCATAGAGCCCCTGAACTATCTTTTCCCATATTAAGAACTGTTCACCAATCTATTATTGCTTCGTTCAGGAAGTAATAAAAGAACTAAAAGAGAAAGAAAAATTCAGAGTACCTAACCCTTCTTAAAACTTTTTAACAGAAGTAGCAAACGTGAGTTATTCATAGTCTCTAAACTAGTATATGTCATAAGAATCCAAAGTTTGAAATATCTCCGACAGTTAGAGAAAAATTTGAAGAGTAGTGCGGAAATTGATCAGGGAAAAGTTTGAAGAGTAGCACAAACACTGTTCGCAAATCCTATAGGAATCAACAGAAGTGCAAAGAAAGTAGACATTTTAGGCCTAGATAAAGCCTTCTTTAATTAAAACATGCTATAGCTGAAGGGAAATGCAAGAGAGCACAACCTTGGAAAGTAGTCAGCAGCCAATTTTTCCAATTTTGGTTTCAAGTATATGCATTTGCGGCACCAGTTTGCCATCCTGCAGATTCAAAGAGCTCTACACGTCAACTAAATACCAAATTACAACAACCCATTTCATCCCATAAGCTCATTCACAAGATATCCTAGAGAACTTCAACCTCTACCTTTTTGGTCATGGGAAAATGAGCCACTAGGAAACAAGATCCTTCATGCAATTAAATTCAATGTTTAATGTATGAGCAATTAGATCAAAGTCATTACAAATCAAACCACTTCCTAGCAATGAACATTGGCATTAAATTTGAACATTACAAGAGACTTTTGAATTTGCATATACTACTTTTTAATGAGTTATCTGTTTCACATTTTCAGAAATCTAACTGAATCACTTAGCCAAAAACCAACCTTAACCATTGTTTTATCTATATAAGATGGCATAAAACTAAATCATAACAAAATAAACACGTTATTTCCACAGTACCAGCCCAAATTAAAATTGCATAAAAGCGGGTCTGGGGAAGGGCGGATCACAAGGGTATATTGTACAGCCTTACCCTGCGAGAGAGTGTTTCCATGGCTTGAACTTGTAACCACCTTGTCCAATGGCAACAAAACTTTAACAGTTATGCCAAGACTCCCCTTCTAAATTAAAATTACATCAAACCCAAAATTAACTAGCATGAAGCATAAAAAAGAAAACCACTATGAGTAAGGAACCCCATTTGATGCTTTGGTACAGAAACAACAAACAACTACATACCCAGTGTAGTCCCCCACAAGTGGGGTCAGGGAAGGGTAGTATGTACAACAGACCTTAGACCTTACCTGGGGATATAACAAAATAATATGATAGTCAAAGTGCAAGAAACACTAACTAGTAGCAGAAATGGAATAACAAGAAATTCTCAGAGTAATACTAAGACAACTAATATGAAGGACAAAAGTGAGACAACTCTCAACTATCTAACTAGTTCTCAACCCTAATCCATATTCTTCATAACCTCCTATTTAAGATCATATCCTCGATCAACTGAATCGGCGTCATGTTCTATCTAATCACCTCTCACCAATATTTCTTCAACCTACCTCTAATGCAACCATCCATAGCCAACCTGTCACACCTACGCACTAAGGCATCCAAACATCTCCTCTTCACATGTCAGGAACCATCTCAATATCGGTTTCTGCATCTTGCATTCCCTCGACTCCTACCTTGTCTCACACATCCATCTCAGCATAAACCCCCTTCGTAAACCAGCCAAAAAAGAAAGAAAGAAGAGAACTTTGTAAACCCCTTTTCTGTATATCCAATTTGAAGATGACCCTTTGATTCTTTAATAAATTCCAACAAGAAAAAGACATTCTTAATAGCAACTAGGAACAAACACACCATAGAATTACAAAAAGAAGAGAACTTTGTAAACCCCTTTTCTCTATATCCAATTTAAAGATGACCCTTTTGATTCTTTAATATGTTTGATGCAAGAGTTCAAGAGAAGATTCCTCTTATTAGCTTAAAAGAGGGAACTAGTTGTTAGTGTAATTCAAAAGTTAGTCAAAAACACTGTTTACTAAATGTCCTGTATTACTGTTTATTTCGGAAAACAGTTATATGCACTGTTTCATCGAAGTTAGTTAGGAATCTCTAGTTATTATTTTGCCTATTAGTTGAGTCAGCTGAAGTAGTATAAATAGATGTTCTCAATCATTGTAAAAGTGTGTTGATTGCTAATAAACTTCTTCTTTACTCTTAAGTTCTCTCTTCTTTTAACTAAACTCTTGAATTCCTGAGTTAGTTAACCATCTTCCTCGATTAATTCCTGGATTAACTACCTCTCTACATCAGTTGTGCATCGATTGTGCATCAATATTACAACAAGAAAAAAAACATTCTTGATGGCAAATAGGAACAAACACACCATAGGATTACAAGTAAGGCGTGGCCTAGTGGTCGATGACGTGGGTTGAGCACCATGAGGTTTCACGATCATGCATAAAAGCTAACCTGGATACCACGGTTATAAAACAAAATCCCCTTTTCTCTATAGACAATTTGTAGATGACCCATTTGATTCTTTTAACATATTCCAACAATAAAAAAAGACATTCTTGATAACAAACAGAACCAACAACTCACCATAGAATTACAACAGATTCATCAACCTGTTGTGCATCAGCAATGATCCTATCAAACTGTGATTCACCAGAAATGGGTTGTAACTCAACTGAAGCAGGTGAATCATCAATACCACCTTCATGGTGATTTTCCAAAACTTGAGCTTTTACCTTAAAGTCCAAATGAATTCTTGAACAATTTAAAGAAATTGGGGGTAAAAGTAGCAATCTTTGAACTTTGAGGATTGAAATCGAATATGGGGTTGATTTTCTTGAGCGTAATTGTTGAATAACTGGAGAAAATTGTGTAGAGCTAGACATTCTCTTTTTTTTTTTTTTTTTGCTATGGGGTGGGTAGAAAGGGAAGAGGAGGAGAAAATTGTTGAGGCTTTTATATTGAGTATTGTCAAGTGGCAAGCATAGAGAAAATTTGAGTAAGGAAGTGGGGGTGGGGGTGGAGCCGGGCAGGGACGGATTATAAAGATTTATTTTCACGGCTTAGATTCATAATCACCTGATCACATAATGGTAACCTTACGGGCCACTTTAAGGCTCTCATTCGTCGTTTAAATATAAATATTACTATTGTATTTTCGATCTAAATATATTCTTTTGTTATATTTTCGGTTTAAATTTTATCTTTTTAATAATATTTTGATATAAACTTGTTTTTCTAGCCGCCTAAAGGAAGTATTCAAATATAAGATAAGGCTATGCGCACACAAGCTAACTTCAGGTATGCAGTTAGTTCTCAAGCGATTTCTTCAGATTTTAGGTGTGACGTTAGGGAGTTTGTTTTGACAGCTAATTAAAAGTAAGGATAAATTTATATCAAAGTATAATTGAAGAACTATATTTGAATTGAAAGTATAATGAAAGAAGTATATTTTGACTAAAAGTATAACAAAAGGTTTAGTTAAATTATTTTAATAGTATAAAAGTATATTTAACAATTTTCGAAATTGAATAGCATCGAAGATTTGATATTTGAAGATTGGTGTTTGGTCATGAAAATCAAAGATTTTTTTTTTAGAAACATAAAATATAGATGAGGTTTAGCCATGAAGAAGGGGTGAAGAGTGCAACGTTGAGGATTGATAGGCATACACGGCAAAAAACATGCCATTCCATCCCATTTAACCCATTTTAGCTAAAAAAAAAAAAAAACTATACTAAAAAAATAATTATCGTTTTATAAAAGTAATCGTCACATGCTTCAATTGATATTGATGTGTATAATTTAAAAAGATAATATATTTATACGTTTGAGAATACACGTATAATATGAGTTGAAAATGTCTAATCAAAATACTTTATCATCTATTTAGATGCTTACTTGAAACATGAACATAATTTTAACGTCAAAAATAAAATTTATAGACGAGTTTAAAAGATTATCAATATATTCAAACTTCAATTTATTATATTTGCTTGCATTCACCATGCAGGCGTGCACCATCCATTCATTGTATTTTCTTAAATTTTACTTATTCAAAATTTGAATACTCTATTCCATCCTTTCAGATTCTGCGTATAGTGAAACTTTGTACCATGGCTATGCATCGTCCATTGTTGTTGCGATGGCTTGGTTGTTATCGAGCTTAATGATGGTAAATAACCAAGCCATCGCAACAACCAACGGAGAAAGTTATTTTTAGAATGGAATAGGTTTATGACTCGACAAGCGGTGACTATAAGATCCTTCCTTAAAATTCATGAATGTTGCAATAGTACTGGTGTCGAAGAATCTTGGACTGTATTGTTAACTATAAAAGATCCTTCGACTTATATTGCCATACAGAAATATAGGTTGGCAGATTGTGAACTGCTATACTGGCGTCATAATGCTAATAGTCCTAAAAAACTGTACTACTTATGGACGATCTGACACTCATCTGTCTGTTGAAGAGTTTAAGCAATATAGATGTATCATGTACGTAACATACTATAGGGCATATTTTACCCTATAGTATAACTAGGACAAACTTAACTAGTAAACGAAAGATATTTTTGACTCTTTTTCCTATACCATATTGAGAAGAAGTTTCGTTTGGTTGGGATAAGTTATCCCATCACAATGGGAAAAATGGTGGGATAAGTTATCCCACCACGGCTTAATCCCTCCAACCAAACAAGGGATTTAAGTGATCTTTTATTTCATCCCGGGATAACTTATCCCTTGGATTACTTATACCTCACACCAAACGACCCCTGGGATACAGAGGTTGGACAATTCTAAAGCGTAAATCGCGAACAAGGCTCTTTTAATGCGTACAAGGTGTAAAAACTAAGGCGTTAGTACGTGCACGAGATCAATATCCTGCATATCGAGGTGATTGCCATTGAATTCGTTATAAGCAGTAAAAAGGGCAGTCTGACATACTAAAGCTCCTGCTATACGCAGAGTCCGAGGAAGGGCCCCACCATAATGGTGTATTGTACGCAATCTTACCTTGCATAGAGCTTGTTTCCAAGGCTTATACTCGTGATCTTCAGGTCACATGACAACAACTTTACCAGTTACTCCAAGATATATATATTATCTCGATCAATTTTCAATGAAACCACAAGAAGAAATAATTCTAAAACCCCAAGATTGAATTAGTATGTAAGAAAAGAAAATGAAGCAATCTTTGGTGCAAAGAAACATATTCTCTCTCTGTATATATAGCCATTATGCTTTGAGTAAAATGCAATCAAATGACATAAAGTTTCTTCTCAAAAAGACAAAAAGGATCAAAGATAAAAAAAAATGGGCAGCCCGGTGCATTAAAATTCCCACTATGCGTGGGGTCTGAGGAAGGGCCGAACCACAAGAGTTGTACACAGCCTTATACACATTTATGCAAGAGGCTATTTCCACGACTTGGACCCTTGACCATCAAAGATAAAAAATGATCTGCATAAAATCTTTAGACTTGAAAACATCTGCATGGCCATTGTTTGTATTGCTAAATTTTTGAACTTATAAACTGTGAATGATTTTGGAGAGAGCTGAGTAGGTCCCAAAAACTGCTGATATGCTGCCTACTATGATAATAAGTATACATGCTGATACCTGCATTTTTTTTAAAAAAAGACAAGATTTAGGGCGGTTTTAGATCAGCGAAAAACTACACTGTTTATACATGGTTGGGATAAATGGTTTCCACATAAACTAAAAATTTGAAACAGAAAATGGTTGGGATAACATTATGCAACCTCATAAAAGAGAAACTTCTCTTATACCTGAATGGGGCTTGTTTTTCCCTTCAAAATTCTCAAGAAGCAAGCACAAGGTAGAATCAATGTCTGAAATATAAGAGAAGTATCATATATTAGTACAATTCTATAAATGCAAAAATGGAAAACAGAACCCAACTAACAAACTGGTAAAAAGGACTCACAACTAGCATCGTAAATAATGATCCGATCAACGCCATCACAAATCCTGCAGGACAATCAGTAGATAAGTTTGATACCAATTTCTTTTATTGAGGACAAAGTTGTTCCAAACGCGTTAAGGGGATCAAGTACACAATGTTCAGACACAATATTGATAAGTACAACATAGCAGCTTAACTTACCGAAAAAGGGAATTTTCAGAGCCACGAGTAATGTGGACATCACAAGTGCTGTTCTAATGAGGATACTGTACATGTAAGATTTGGCATGGTTCGATGGTATCAACTCCTCCAAACTCATAGCTACAGGCGCCATGGTCAATGCATATTTTGTGAATGGATTAACGATCTGCAAAAGAAGATGACGATTTGTTATCACACGTTCAAGTTGCTGTATTAACGAGAAAACTCAAGCGATCAGGTTTCACTTACTGTGGTCCAAAAAGCAATCTTGGAGGCAACTAAATCTGTTGGCAAGTTTAGAGTAAACTGGGATTCTGCTGAGTCCCCAAACATCATATATCCCATGACAGCTGCTCCCGCATACAACACAGTCACAATAACAAAACTGCGTCCAAATTATATCCACATTCACAATAAGGATGCAGGACAACACAGTAAGTACTTTCTCGAAAAGCAGGATTCATCGTCCAAGGACAAACAACCTTGGCGTTGTTTTGACCAAATGATGTTGTAAGATGAGTACCTGGTAAAAAGGACAGCAGGGAATTGACTACGTTTCTCCAGTGACGTATATATATTGGGAAACACTGCATGGCCAGAGTAACAATATCCGTAAAGTCCAATAGCAACAGGAAGACTAGAAAGGTTCAGTACGGTTTCTTTGCTTTGAGTGCCAACGTGATCCACTAAGCCAAGCCAGTACAAGCAAATGACAACCATCACAGAAGCAATAACTCCTCCAGCTGAAAATTATAGGCATCCAATTTAGAATTCTCATCGTCCAACAGTTGAAACACGAAAACACCAAAACTTTAGAACCATCCGAAGAGAAGCTTATAAGAACTAGACAATTATTTCATCTCAAAGAGAGATGCTAAATCTCCGAGAGTACTGATCCCTGGATAATCTTATAACGAAGAAGAGATGTCTACGGAAAACTGACAGAACCTCACTTAATAGCTTTATTTTGCTAGTGGCTTCTACGGTGATAAAGCAAATCAATTTTGATAATATCCAGCAAAGATGTAGCATGCCAGATCATAGCAGTAAATTATCGTCTTCTCCCCTTTATCCAAGAATGAGAACCAAAAAATCTCTTAGTTGGTATATAAAACAAGATATTAGCGGTTATATAAGACTACAAGAAATGAAAATTTCATGCAAAAGATGTAGCTATAGATGTAAACTTTATGTTGTAGGAAGTTAGCCACTTACCTGAGATGTAACTAAGAACAGTGAGGTCACGCAGCCAAACAGTAGGAAGAACAGCTAGTGTGGTTAACAAAGCAAAGAGATGCCGTGCATCTATTTGGTACCCTCCCAAATTTAGATGTGCATTTGGAAATAAAGCCGACAGGTTATCTCCCTCCAAAATTATGTATTCAACACAACAGGACTGCAAGTGAAGAACAACAGTAATGAAGCATATTATCAGGATGAGGCACAATGTTAGAAATTAATAAGACGAATGACATTATGGACAACGTGTAGGCAACATAAAACTTACATATAACTCCACGTATAAAATTATCTGCATCCACAAATACATAGAAGAGGAAAAGAATCAGCATCAGGAAGCGGTGATTCTTGTATACTTATGCTTAAACTGTCAAATATGTAGCTAGTCTAAACATTAATTATGTATCGAATGAGATGATTGGACAAAAATATGAAAATACGGGTTTTTGTTTATCATCTTTATATCCCCGTTATCAAGCGCCTTACACAATTTTATTTGAGAGTTACTATAGTTGAAATGCAAGGACAACTGAAAGTCAATAGAACATACTGATATGATAATTCTTCCCACTGTACCGAAAGCTGCCTGGCCAATATCCGGATAAGTCTCAAGCCCTGGTTGGCTGTCTAAGCAGTATCTCAGGAGAATGCCAGTATAGTAAGAAAGCACACCGAAGATGAATAATATAGAAAGCCCTGCCCATCCACCTTCCTTCACAGCGTAAGGTGTAGAAAGGATTCCTACTCCACATAGAACGTTAATACCTGAATAAAAACAAAACGAGGCATGTGTAAAACATATGTTGCTCACAGACCTTCAATGTACTATCTGTACTATCGATTACATGAGACTGTGTTCATAGAACTAACCGTTTAGGACCCCTTGGCCATAGGAACTTTGACGGGAAACTGTGAATTCATGTGCAACCGATTTCTCATCAGGAAATTTCTTAATTGCAGATCTCCTTGATGGAAGAGGAGGCAGCAAAGTATGAGAGCTATGCCGTTGTGATGCTCGGTCCTCTTCTGCTTGCGGTATGAGAGGCTTATGAAGAGAGGGCAACACTTCAGGAGTGTGTCTCCTTGTGAGCGATGAGGAAAGGAACGAGCTGCCTAAACGTGTTAATGAAGGTGTCCCCAGGAAGGTAAGATTTGGTGAGGGCACACTACTGTATATGTCCATAGATTGCCTACAAGAAGTGTTTCACAAAGATTAGAGGAGACACTGCAAACTAGATGAAACTCCGTAGAGATAAGAAGCACTCTGGAGAAAAGTTTTCCATCTTCAGTAGAGATCACAGCTAATGATTGACTGCTTGTTAACCATGGAACAACGCGCAAAGCACCTTTAACGTGCATCAGGAATCATATTGAATATCTTGTGGAGGAAAATCCAGCATAATAAAGTGACACATTAGGTTTTATCTTTCAGTAATTTCCACGTGAACGCCAGTGATAGGAACTATCAGTTTTCAGCCATACTAAATTATACACACCCGTCTCCTTCCCATTTCGACAACCTATACTGGTTGCTTTCATCAGAGACACGATCATCAGCACCAAAACCATGTCTTGGTTGAAGACCATTGATGAGTAATACGGTGACCACATTACTTTTTGAACTTGAAACTCTTTAACTAAGAATGCTTCTGACATAAGGCCAGTAACTCTTAAGCCACATTACAGTTGAATATCAAGTCCAACAATTTCTGTGGCGATGTTTAATTCATCATGGATAAATGGTACGGAGTACAAAACCAGAATTATAATGGTTAAGATCACAAATCAGTTCATGTATTTTACTGAAAATTTGAGACTAGATGACAATGGATGGAACATATCACAAAAATTTAACATTCGCTTAACGGAGCTGAAAGATATCACCCATCCCAAAGCTGAAAATCACCTTACCTTATATGAAAGCAGGAACCAGGTGAAAAGTGGATGTAACTAGTACTCATTCAAGAACTGGAACTACGATGGCACACGTGAGTTTATGCCAAACGATTCATCTTTCAACAAAGTTCATAATGGAAAAAGTATCATTCAATGAACAGAGAAACCTCATTATGCTACCAAACAACAACAACGACAACAACTCAAATCAAGCAAATTTCAATCGACTATAAGAATCTTCACTGACCACGTTGCTCCATTTCAGCTCACTTAAGAATACTACGACACAAGATAAACGGTACTTCTACTTCCGTTTCAATTTTTTTGTCTTACTTTCCTGTTTAGTCCATTTAGAAGAATGCCTCTTTCCCTTCTTTCACAACTCTTTCATTCTAACTTTCCACGTGGCATGTTTAAGACTTCAAGATTAAAGGGAATTTGGTACACTCTACATATCTTTAGTCTAACATCACAAGATTAAAACGTCTTCTTTACTTTCTTAAACTCCGTGTAGTCAAGACCAAACAAACAAACTGAAACGGAGGGATTAGAATTTAAACCTCATTATGCTACCAGAAAAGGAAAAAAAACTCAAAAAAACAAATGATTCAAACATCTATTCCAACTCAAGACATTGAAATGATCCAAAAGGAAATCTTGTGAATACCTATAACTCTGAGGCCAAGCAGGGTTGAAGGAGCTAGGTTTGCTCTCGAGCCGATTATCATCCTCATCATTAGAGTAATTTGAAGTATCAGATTCATTCCCATCTCCATTTTCAGATTTATCCAATTGCTTCTCTTGATGATCATCCTCTTCGTCGCTCTCGATATAGAAACTGTGTTCAGAGACAGAATTCTTCATCTTCTGTCTCTCTTTAAACCTTCAAAAACTCTGCATAACACAAATTCCTCAACCCCTTAACACAAAAATATCTCCTTAGAGATTCATTTTCTCCATTAAAGACTATACAATCAAAACTCTAAATGGAAACTACTAACAAATCATCAACAAAATTTGGTGGTATTTTTAAATCTTTTCAAGCAAAATGTCTTGGTTAGATATGAAGATATATGCATATTAAAGGCAGTGTATCAAACCTCTTCATTCGTCGAAAAATTATACTACTTCACAAATAAGATGCAAGACAAGAATTATACACGTAAATTAGTGGCACCACATAAAAAAAAAAGAAAGTCCAAAGTTTGAAAAAGCAAGAATCTTTTTCATTCAAAAATAAAGATTATAAAAGGAAGATAAGATACAGTTCAAATCAGAATCTAGGTGCGGAATTCAACCTTCACCAACGAGGTTGAAAGTTCAGTCAGTCGACCAACTGAACTACTAAGATTTTCCGTAACAAACCAAAAGTAAAAGGAGAAACAAAAAACAGTATATCCCTGAAATTATGGGGGTAAAATTTCAACTTTCCAAAGACAAATTTACTATTATGTATATATAAAATAAAGTAGTTTCTATATATGAAGAATATATATACACAAAGTTTCCATAATTATTTAAAGAAAATAAAATCTTACTTTATCAGCTATGAATCTCAAAAGGGTGTTTGTTATTCTTGATCAAAAAAGTTTTCAGGAATGAACAGAGATATTCTTGAAAGTATATATTAAGTAAATATAGAAGGCAAATTATTGCTGTGCTGTGATATGATATGGTAATTCTTGATTGTTAAAGTAGAACAGTAATATTTTTATGAGTAATGTACATATAATATGTTGAAAATGATGACACAAAGTATAGATGGACCACTTATAGTACTTATTTTCATGACTCTTGCATATGACCAAGATTGGTTCCTTTCATGTTATTAACTTTGGGATAACAACAACTACTACTTCAATATTTGGTTTTACTAAATGGATAGGAGACCAAGTTAAGCATCATCTGAATTAATAGAAAATTACGTTGTTTACATGTGGTTGAAATTTATTTTATTATTATATAATAGATGTTTGAACGATGTTTAATTTCGTGTGTGTTTATTTGTTCATATTTTTGAACTCCTTATAGCGCAAATCTTGATTCCGCTTCCGCACTGGTACCACCTATTTCTAGAGATGGATGAAGTTTTTTCATATCCAAAACTCGAACATGAAATTCAAGCATTCTATCACATCATATGTTGGTAATGGTACAACTACTAGTTCTAACTGGTCTCTATCAAATATTATCAAATAAAGTAGGCTTTTAGGTATGTGACATAAAATTATGATATCAAATTAGTGTTTAGACATGTAACTTAGATCATAACTTTAAATATCATATTTCCTAATATGCATGATTTAAATTTCAAAATTGTGAGTTCGAATTTTTATTCATAGCTCATGGCTATTGAAATATCCGGTCAGGCTCTGATATGACAAAGTTTTACATGTGGGGTGTGTTCGATACAATGGCCTCATATATTATGTTTTTCCTTGAACACACCTCATGTTTACTCGTAAGTCACATCCATGTACACCCATCCTCACCTCTCATAATAGATAATAGGGAATATATACCAAACACAAGAAATTAAATATTTTTCAGACAAATATTTTTGAATTTTACTTCCTATCATTATACTCTATTAGTAAGTGTACACACAGAGATAAATTAGTATTAAATATATGTGGGTTCTTTTTCTTTTCTTCTTTCTACTTTAAACATACCTCAAGTGGTTATATCTTAACGCAAGTTGAATCTAGTGGGAAATAAGAAACAATTTTACAGCTATGATTTTATGTGATTTGTAATTTTTCAAATTTAAATCAATAGTAGTCAATGCAACTGCCCTTTATTTTATTCTTTATATATAAGAGGGAGAATGACAAACACAAGTTGAATTATGAAGTAAAGTAAAAAATAATGAAAACTTAAAATGAGACCTTTGAGCTGTGGTTGAATTGGTGCACCAGATGATACATCAATTTTCGTTGTCAATGCCTTCTCAAACAAGTTCGTTACACTAGGCTTTCGTTACACTAGGCCTTCTAATATGGTAATGTGATTTAAATTTCTTGTGTAATTTACGAGCAATTACACATTAATAAATTTACCAAATGCACACCCGAAAAATAAGGAATATGGTTTCTTGATTAAAAAAAAAAAAACAGTATTGGAGCCAAGTTATGCCTCACAGGAACCAGTTACATGACAACCAAGTTGCTTCAATATGTAATCTCTTTTTTAAAAATAAATAATACTAGGACAAATTTGACTTACCAATGGTGGAATATTAAGAGTAGAATAATAAGATATTCCAATGTAGAACCTTATTATATGCCTAGATCTAGTTAAAAAAAATTATATCTAGTCTTTCTTTGTTTAAAAAATATATTAATATATTGTCGACTATGATTTTTTAGGGTCCCTTGCATTTTACACCCCAAAGTGTCTTCCTTTTTTTTTTAACTTGCACCCTATCCTATTTATTTTTACAATTTACACCCTACCTCTTGGGTTCCTTGCATTTTACACCCCAAGGTGTCTTCTTTTTTTAACTTACATCCTATCCTATTTTTTTTTACAATTTACACCCTAACCTTTATATTTCCTTACAAAACAGTAAAATTATTTTTTTAATAATTTTTTCATGAGGACAAAATAGGAATAACAATATACTCCCTCCGTTTCATTTTACTCGTTTCAATTTGACATTTCACATCGATTAAGAAAAACAATTAATAACATGACTATTTTACCACAATACCTTTATTAAATAATATTTATATTTTAATTTGGAGATAAAACAATTAATACTAAGGGTAAAAAAGAAAAAAGATTGTCTTGTCTTGATTAATGAAAAATAACAAGTAAAATCAAAAATCAAATTAAAAAATTTGGGACAAGTAAAATGGAACGGAGGAAGTATTATTTTTTAAAATAAATTTATTTAATTTTTTGTGTAGGAAGTTAGATGAAAAATTTGCAAACTCAAATTTTTAGAAAATTCCAAACGAATGTCATCTGAGTTAAGAGAAGATTGATATTGCAGAACTAATGATATAGAAAGACATTGTTAAAGACAAATTCCATTAATTCATGTGTTATATTTTTTGCTTTATCCTTAACTACTGCTATTCTATTCATTTTTCCTCAATATTTTGGTCCTTTCTTTACGTTATTATTTTCTTTCTGACAGGTAGTATAGGTGATTATGATTGCATTAATATTGAAATGGCTCCAGAAATTTCACTGCACCGTACTTTCACCACTCAGAAGTAACGCCACTACGAAATTTTAGCAATTACAAATTAAAGTGAGAATATTATCACATGACTATAGTTAGATGATAAATGTGAATGCAAGAACATATCTTGAAAGTTCGTTACACTAAAAATTAAATAAATTTACTTTAAAAAAAATACCTCCTCCGTTTCATTTTACTCGTTCCAAGTTTTCTAATTCGATTTTTGATTTTACTTGTTATTTTTCATTAATCAAGACAAGACAATTTTTTTTCCTCTTTTACCCTTAGTATTAACTGTTTTATTTCCAAATTAAAATGTAAACATTATTTAATAAAGGTACTATGGTAAAATAGTCATGTTATTAATTATTTTTCTTAATCAATGTGCAATGTCAAATTGAAACGAGTAAAATGAAACGGAGGGAGTATATTGTTATTCCTATTTTGCCTTCATGAAAAAATTATTAAAAAAATAAATTTACTGTTTTGTAAGGAAATACAAAGGTTAGGGTGTAAATTATAAAAAAAATAAAAGGATAGGATGTAAGTTAAAAAAAGAAGACACCTTGGGGTGTAAAATGCAAGGGACTCAAGAGGTTAGGGTGTAAATTGTAAAAATAAATAGGATAGGGTGCAAGTTAAAAAAGGAAGATACTTTGGGGTGTAAAATGCAAGGTACCCGATTTTTTTATTGTTTGTAATTTATTGAGTTGTATCTTGAATAAAATCAACACCCACTAAAAAATATATATATTTATTCTAATAATTTTTTTGATCAAACTTCGAAAAGAAACCTATTTTTAAAAATGTTTTTTTGTTGGTTTTTACTCTATATAATAAGCATGAATAGGGGCTAAAATGAGGAGCTTAGGGTCATTTTTTAAAAATGACAATTAAGCTCCTCAAAGTTTTATTTATTATTATTTTGAGGATTTTTTTAGAATTACTTATATTTAATTAAAATTTATGTAAAAATTATTATACATTATAATAATTAATGTTAAAATATTAAAAAGGCATAATAAAAAATTGATTGCTTCTCAAATTTTTTGCAGTGTTGCTTAAATTGGGATAACTATTTAAAAATGATATAACAAATACTATAAATAATAATACTTAACAACTTAAAAACTAAAATGGGGAGCTTAGGGTTGTTTTTTAAAAATAACAACTAAGCTCCTCAAAGTTTTATTTATTATTTTTTGAGGACTAAAATAGGAGTTTAGGGTCGTTTTTAAAAAATGACAATTAAGCTCCTCAAAGTTTCATTTATTATTATTTGAGAAATTTTTTAAAATTACTTATATTTATTTAAAATTTACATAAAAAAATATTACACACTATAATAATTAATGTAAAATATTTAAAAGGCATGATAAGAAATTGATTGCTTCTCAAATTTTTTGCATTGTTGCTTAGATTGTGATAACTATTTGAAAATGATATAAAAATAATATAAATAATAATAATTAAAAATATAAAATGTTTAAAAAACGTAAAAGTAATAATGGCAGGAGCTTAGAATCAACTTTAAAAATGATAAATAAGCTCCTCAAATTCCTACTTGTATTTTCTTGATGAGCTTAGAGTCAGTTTGGAAAATGAATAAGAGTGGATGATGAGCTTACGATTGTTTTTTAAAAATGACAACTAAGCTTCTCAAAGTTCCATGTTTTATTATTTGAGGATTTTTTTAGAACTATTTATATTTATTTTAAATTTATATAAAAAATACTATACGCAGTAATAATTTTTAAATATTTAAAAGGCCCAATAAAAAAATTAATTGCTTCTCAAATTTTTTGCGATGTTGTATAAATTGTGATAATTATTTGAATGATGTTAAAAATACTATGAATAATAATAATTAATAATTTAAAATATTTAAAAGATATTACTTTTCTCTATATAATAAAAGTGAATACGAGAGGGAGTGTGCAGCTTTCGGGCGTCCTACTTGTCGACCGTTTAGCTGCTTGCTCCATAATTTTACTATATCGCCCCTAATTAATTATTATACTGTATGTCTTCTACGTATTGAAAAATTAATAATATTTAATTAAAAAAAGTAAAATAAACATTTATGATATGCTTGCTTCAGTTGCTTCAACCATAATTTAACTATATCACCCTTAATCAATTATTATATGTCATCTAAGTATTAAAAAATTAATATTAAAAAATTAATTTAAAAAAAATTATTATAGAATCATTTAAGTATTAAAAAGATAATAATATTTAATATTGAATTAATTTGACGTCATATATGAGGTCCACTTAATTTTTTTTCACAAATAATTTTTTATAATAATTTTGCTATAGCACTTCTAATTAGTTATTATAAATCATTTAAGACATGTCTACTTTGCTGCTTCAATCATGATTTTACTATATCATCTCTAAGTAATTATTATGACCATCTAAATATTGTGCCACTTAAATTGAAATAAAAGTAAAAATATTATAAATCACAATAATTAAAAAAATTATTTAAGAAATATGATTGACTATCAACGCCAACAAAGTTTGGACAAGGAGAATAGCATATATTATTTGAATATTAATAAAACGTATTATAAATTGCAATAGTTAATAGCTTAAACTATCACAAAAAATATCTATCATATATTTTAAAACATACATAAAAAAAACTATACGTCACAATAATTGATAATTTAAAAAATTTAAAGGTTAATCTACCTGTTTTGACACAACTTCATAGGTCCTTTTCCTTGCCTTCATTTTTTTTATTAACTTAAAAAATTTAAAAAATATAAAATATTTGGCTGACTCTCAAAATTATTCATTGTCACTTAATTTGTAATAATAAAAAAGGTATTATAAATCACAATAACTTAAAAGTTAAACCTTTTTAAAAATATAATTGACTATCAGTACCACAAAATTTTAGACAAGGAGAGTAACATATATTATTTAAAAATAACATAAAATATACTATAAATTACAATATTTAATAGTTTAAAATATCTAAAAAAATTAATTTGCTATATATTCTAAAAAATACATAAAAAATACTATAGATCATAATAATTAACAACTTAAAGATTTAAAAGATATAAAATATTTGGTTGACTCTTAAAATTATATCAACGCCACTTAAATTGGAATAGTTAAAAATGTAATTGAATATCAACACCACAAAAGTTTGGACGAGGAGAGTAACATGTATTATTTGAAAATTACATAAAAAGTATTATAAATTAAAATAGTTAACAAGTTAAAGTATCTAAAAAAAATAATATGTTACATAAAAACTTAATTTTTTTTTTAAATATAAAATATTTGGTTGACTCTAGAAATTATATCTGTGCCACTTAAATTGAAATAAAAAAGGTATTATAAATCTCAATAATTAAAAACTTAAATTATTCTGAAAATATAATTGACTATCGATGCCACAAAAGTTTGAACAAGTAGATTAACATGTATTATTTAAAAATTGCATGAAAGCTATTATAAATTACGATATATAACGACTTAAAATATCTAAAGCATATTAAAAATATGTTTAATTATCTAAATTTCATTTATATCACATATGTGACTAAAAAATAATATATATTGAGCTCGTGTTGGCACGAGCCTCCACATCTAGTAGTATTTAGAAAGATCAATACTCTCTTTGTCCCATTTTAATTGGACATATTTTATTTTATACAATGATTAATAAATTATAAATTAAATAATAAATTTTATTATTTTTCTCCTTTTACCCATATTAATGATATGACATTAAAATTATAATTATTCACTATACTATTAATTATAGGAGTAAAATAGAAAAAGAATTAGTTAATTCTATCTAATTTAATAAATAATTAACTAATACTATAAGATATTTATTTTTAATAAAATGATCAATTAAAATGAAGAGAGCCAATAAAAATAAAAATAAATCAATGCATAAAAATAAATGATAAAATCCTATCACAATCATAGAGATAATATTTAGTACAAAAAAAAATAAAATAAAAATAAATAAAAAGACAACTTGTAGGTCCCACTGGGACCCAAGGTGACTTGGCATGGTGAATCGGTCCAAAGACCGTATATAGTTGTGCTCATAGACCTATGTCCCAACAAGTAGGAATATAATTACAACAAAAATATTCTTTATTTAAATCTCGGTTGAATCAATTTAGGCGCACCTTAAGGAGCGTTTTATAAGTGGAATAAAGAAAAAAAAATAAAAAAAAATTGAGATTAATTTTATCTCATATTTATGTGAGGTATTAACTAATTCAGACAGTATATTATCTCATTATTTGTACTAAAACTGTGAAATTATAACTTCATATGAAAAGTGCGATAAAATAGTCTTATAGAATAACCTAACTCATGAATATTCCTCTTTATCTCATCTAAGTATCGAACGGCCCCTACTTATTTTATAAAAAAGGATAAAGATTATCTTTATTAACTTAAGAACAATAGGTGATTGTTTAATTAAGTCGGTATTACTAACTCATCAGTTATCAAACATAATATTATTTTTACAAAATTTAGTATTTACATGATTTACCTTCAAATCAACTTACATATCAAACAACCAACTTTAAATTCATTAGTATAATATTGCTTAAACAGATTGATTAAAAATATGTAATAAATTACTATTCATATATATATATATATATTTTTTTTATTTTTTATTTAATATTTTAATATTTATATCAAAATTCAATTAAATTCAAATTGGCAACGAAGGAGAACTTCCAACTCTAGTCGTGTTGATATGTTATTCATGTAGATGTTACATGTCCTAACAGATCATATTGACCTGTCTTAATTAAGTTTGAGATCTGAAAACATTTTAAATAAGTTATATATATATATATATATATATATATATATATATATATATATATACCAGGGACGTGTATTACTTAAACATTAAAAATGTTTCACAAATTTGTTTAGTTTATTTTAGTAGATATGCAAATCAAAATATGTCAGAAATCGGAAAATAAATAATTGAATGAGTTTTTATTTAACGATTCTCCTCGTCTTTTACAATAAAATGATAACTATTTCTAGATTCATTTAAACAATATCCAATATTCTACTTCGTCTCAATTTATATGGTATTTTTTTATTTGACACGAAATTTAATTTTAAAAAGAATTTAAAAAGGTTTCGTGATTGTAAATCACCTTGTAAAGTCAAATTCTTTCTAAGAATATTAAGGTGACATTTTTAAAAAATCGATTAAAAAGAAAATAGTGTCATATAAGTGGGAAGGAATGGAATAATAACTTGCGTATAAAGAAGAGAGTCGTGTATTATTTAAGCATTCTTCGCGTCTATTTACAATAAAATGATCAGTATGTCTAGATTCATTTAACCAATATTCAATACTCTACTCCGTCTCAATTTATATGATATTATTTGACTTGACACGAAATTAATTTAATTAAAAAAGAATTTAAAAATAGATTTTGTGGCTGTAAATTACCTCGTAAAGTTAAATTCTTTCTAAAAACAGAAAGGTGACATTTCCTTTTTAAATCAGTTAAAAAGAAAATAGCGTCACATAAATGAAGAAAAATGGAATAATAACTTACGTATAAAGAAGAGAGTGGTGTATTATTTAAACATTCTCCGCTTTTATTTATAATAAAATGATAACTATATCTAGATTCATTTAAACAATATTCAATACTCTGTTCCGTTTCAATTTATGTGATTATTTGATTTGACATGAAATTTAATTTTAAAAAAATTTTGTGGCTGTAAATCACCTTGTAAAGCTAAATTTTTTCTAAAAACAGAAAGGTGACATTTTTTAAAATCGATGAAAAAGAAAATAGTGTCACATAAATGAGAAGAATGAAATAATAACTTACGTATAAAGAAGAGAGTCATTTATTGTTTAAACATTCTCTGCGTCTATTTATAATAAAATGATAACATGTCTAGATTCATTTAAATAATATCCAATACTCTGCTACGTCTCAATTTATATGATATTATGTGACTTAACACAAAATATAAGTTTAAAAAAATTTTAAAAAAATTTTGTGGTTGTAATCACCTCATAAAGTTAAATTCTTTCTAAAAATAGAAAGGTGACATTTTTTTAAACCGATTAAAAAAAATAATGTCACATAAATGAAAAGGAATGGAATGATAACTTACGTATAAAGAAGAGAGTCATGTATTATTTAACATTCTCCGGGCCTGTTTACAATAAAATGATAACTATGTCTAAGATTCATTTAAACAATATCCAATACTCTGCTCCGTCTCAATTTATATGATATTATTTGACTTGATACGAAATTTAATTTAAAAAGGTTTTGTGGCTGTAAATTACCTCGTAAAGTTAAATTCTTTCTAAAAATAGAAAGGTGACATTTTTTTTAACCGATTAAAAAAATAGTGTTTGTTATAAACTAATAAAGAATAAAGAAGAAGAGTAGAGAGAATAGAGAGAGTGATTCTTATTTCTTCTCTTGAGGGATGATTTACAATGAAAGAAGCCCTTCTATTTATAGGGAAAATTTGCCTCTAGTTTCACACTAAAAGACAAATACATCAAATCCTGATAGATATCAACTAGATCCTATTATATCTTGATAGACATTCATTATAATGTAAATACATTTATAACACTCCCCCTTGAATGTCTAGATAGATAATGTGCCTCATTAAAATCTTACTAGAAAAAACTCAGTAGGAAAAAAAATCTAGTGAAGGAAAAAGAGTACACATTTCTAACAATATGCATATCGGCTGCCTCATTAAAAACCTTACAAGGAAAACCCAGTGGGACAAAACCTCGTAAGGGAAAAAGAGTACAACGCGTATTAACTCCCCCTAATGAGAACATCCTTGAACCTTTGCATCCGAATCTTGTGCACCATCTTCTTAAAAGTTATAATTGGAGAAGACTTGGTGAATAAATCAGCCACATTTTCACTTGAACGATCCGTTGCACGTTGATATCACCATTTTTTTGTAGCTCATGTATGTAGAAAAGCTTTGATGAAGTGTGCTTCATTCTATCTTCTTTTATGAATCCTCCATTAAGATGTGCTATGCATGATGTATTATCTCCATATAAAATTGTGGGTAGATTATCGACATATTTCACATCACATTTTTCTCGAATGAGATGTATCATAGACCTCAACCATACATATTCTCGGCTTGCTTCATGAATAGTTATTATCTCATCATGATTCGATGAAGTGGCTACGATAGACTTCTTTGTATATCTCCAAGATATTGCAGTACCACTACATATGAACAAATAACCTATTTGAGACCGAGCTTTATGCAGGTTAGATAAGTATCCAAAATCAGCATGACCAATAAGACCGGGACTGCAAACTTGTTAACAAATTAACTAAAAAAAAGGCTATATCAGGCCTTGTAGTATTTGAAAGATACATTAGTGCATCAATTGCACTAAGATATGGTACTTCATAACCAAGGAGTTCCTCATTCTTTTCTTGAGGTCGGAATGAATCCTTATTCAATTTTTGCATGTTTCTCATTTAAGCAAATATTCTATTGCTTTTTTTGAAAATTCTCCATGAGTTTCAATGATACGCAAATCATCAAATTATATCTTATGAAGATAATAAAAAGTTTTTCAGAAACTTTATATGCTTCAGGCATTTTGAATCCTTTAGGAATTTTCATATGGATATTTGTTAAGTAACAATATCCAACATGTCAAGTGTGACATCTTCAAGTGTCTGGACTGCAAAATAAATAAGTTTTACGCTTACCAAAATGCATCCTTTCAGGTCACTTGATAAATATTTCTACGCCAGCATGCTTAAATTAACGTAGAATTCAGATCCTCATAATCTTTTACAATATTGCGCCAATGTTGTATCAAAGATATCGTCGATGATTTTTTTATTTTGTATCGATTCACAATGCGACATAACATTTTGAGATCTCATCAATTCATTATTTGCAGGTACCTAAACCTCTCATAAGGTTTCATGAAGTGTTATGTCATAGGCTCTTCAAGAGCACATTGCCTTCTTATCATGATTATTTGCTCCTTATCCCTTTCAAGAATTATTTCATTTGGAGCCGATTGGTCAATCATGCTTCACACATGCATAGATTTTAACCTTTAAGGACACAAAATAGGAGCACTTGCAGCTAAATATGAGATGCTTTCGATATTTGACTTGAATTATCTTTTGAATGAGGATCTGATGATAATTCCTAACATATTTCATAGCTGCTTATAATCTCCCCCTTATGTTCGAAAAACTAACATACATCCTCCATCTTCTTTGAGGAATCCATCTTTGTGCATCATGGTATATTTATTAATCGTAAACCGCACATCAAAATTATTTGATGAAATAGTTGGTTCCTGACCTTGAACCAATTGAGAGAGAAGAAATAATCATAATATATTGACCTAATGCATACAAGTGCTATTGTATTCAATATATCATATTTCATACCAATACATGAAACTTTGTTCTCATTAGTAGGTTCAGTTATTTATGGGAGGCATTCAATGCTTAACCATCATCATTAAGATGAATTATCTTGATTACACAATCTGAAAATTATGCTCAATTTATATTGAACAGGTAACTTTATGAATGTCAAACGTAGATTGACCATGAATGTACATGTGATCATCTTATTGATGCATCTTTTCAGCATATCATATGATAGGTGAACGAGCCTATATCCACCATTTATTTTTTTTCAAATTTTGAGGGATCCAATCCCAAAATTAGTTGGTCCAACCAACTTATCATGAGAACAAGCAACATTAAAGTTCATGAAGAATTTTCTAATGCTTTAATATATGTTCAATACTCAGTATGCACATCTTCGGGATATCACAATCGTTCATGTCAACTTATGAACTTTTAATCTAGTAAACTCCAAGTTTACCATGATATGTGTTTTTGCTTTAGTAAATTTCAGATTTACTATTATATGAATAAATTTCAGATTTACTACTTCAGAAGTAGATTTCAAAATTATTCAACCTCTTTCGGAGGTGAGTTGTGATACAATCACAATCACGTGCACGTTTGCATTAATAAGTTTCTCATTTCTCAGGAATTGAATATAATTGTGCCTTAAGCCTATCAAATTATGATAGCTTATAACCTCTTGCCAGATTTTGCTACTTCAGAAGCAAATCGAGGCATACATATGATGTAGAGAATTTTTCTCTAGTATATCTTATAATCATATAAGCGTGTGAAAATATCATCATTTTTTATGATCATTATCATATTGTCCCTCCACGCGTATATTCGTGCATTCAATCACTTGTCTTCTTTCAGACATATTATACACTGCTACCACATACACCTCAAGAATGAAGTAAGTATTTATATTTCAAACTTATCATATATTGCTACCACATTCACTTCATGGAATGACGCATATTCAATGGGTTGAATTTCATGACTTTTCATTAAACACCCCTTACTTTGCCTTAGCCATCATAATATCATCAATATGGTGTATTAAGATTCAAACTCAACATCTTATCCATATAAAAACGTCTTAGGCATGAATCGATGGGACTTGAACCTAACATATTATCATCCTTTTTGATAATATTATTCTTGAGGAATAAATTTTAAATATTAATGGTTCCAAACCAATTATTTTTTCTCAAATCCGATAATAATTATATTAGTAGTACCAAAAGAAAGATAATATAAAGAATTACTAACCTTGAATTCTTCAGGTTTATAATCTCACCGTGTTTGACAGAGTCTCGTACTGATAACGTGTTATAAACTAATAAAGAATAAAGAAGAAGAGTAGAGAGAATATAGAGATTGATTCTTATTTCTTCTCTTAAGGGATGATTTACAATGAAGGAAACCCTTCTATTTAGAGGGGGAATTCGCCCCTAGTTTCATACTAAAATACAGATACTTCAAATCCTGATAGATATCAACTAGATTTTATTAAATCTTGATAGACATTCACTATAATGTAAATACATTTATAACAGTGTTACATAAATGAGAAGGAATGGAATAACAACTTACGTATAAATAAAAGAGTCATGTATTATTTAAACATTCTTTGCGTCTATTTACAATAAAATGATAACTATATCTAGATTCATTTAAACAATATCCAATATTCTACTCCGTCTCAATTTATATGATATTATTTGACTTGACACGAAATTTAATTTTAAAAAGGTTTTATCGCTGTAAATCACCTTGTAAAGTTAAATTCTTTCTAGCAACAGAAAGGTAACTTTTTTTTAAAACCAATTAAAAAGAAAATAGTGTCACATAAATGGGAAGGAATGAAATAATAACTTACGTATAAAGAAGAGAGTCGTGTTTTATTTAAACATTCTCCGCATCTATTTACAATAAAATGATAACTATGTCTAGATTCATTTAAACAATATCCAATACTCTGCTCCATCTCAATTTATATGATATTATTTGACTTGACACGAAGTTTAATTTTTAAAAAAAAATTTAAAAGGTTTTGTGGCTGTAAATCACCTCGTAAAGTTAAATTCTTTCTAAAAATAGAAAGGTGACATTTTTTTTAAACCGATTAAAAAGAAATAGTGTCACATAAATGAGAAGGAATGAAATAATAACTTATGTATAAAGAAGAGAGTCGTATATTATTTAAATATAATAAAAATGTCTCACAAATTTGTTTGTCTATTTAAGTGCTCCCTCCGTCTCAAATTACCCGTCCCAAATTGAGATGACACATTGATTAAGAAAAATAATTAATAACATAACTAGTTTACAATAGTAACACTATTAAATGATGTTTATATTTTAATTTGAAGAAAAAATAATTAATGCAAAGGGTAAAACATAATTTTTTTTTGAAAAAGGCTCAAATATGCCATTGAACTATCAGAAATCGCTCATTTATGCCATCAGTTAAAAGTTGAACTCATTAATGCCATCGCCGTTACAAAATCAGCTCATCCATGCCATTACTTTTTAATGATGGTTTTCAAAAACAGCTTTGCCACGTGACCTTTTATCAGAGATCCACGTCATTATTTAAAATAAGCAAAAAAGCTCAAATATGCCATTGAGTTATCAGAAATGGTTCATTTATGCCATCAGATAAAAGTTCGGCTTATTTATGCCATCACCGTTATAAAATCAGCCCACCTATGCCATTACTTTTTAATGATGAATTTTTAAAATAACTTTGCCATGTGGTATTTTATTATAAGTCCACGCCATTAATTAAAAGAAATTAATATTAATTTCAAAATATTTAAAATTAGTTAGTATCTAGATTATTTATTCCAGCATATATATCATAATGATGGGAGAAGTTATCACATATACTTGGCGGGATAATTGGAATAACAAACTTCTTTTAAGACGTTATTTGAAAATGATTTTTCAATAATGTATGCTCCACTAATTTGTGATGGGAGAAGTTATCCCATATACATGGCGGGATAGTTGGGATAACAGACTTCTTTTAAGCTGTTATTTAGAAATGATTTTTCAATAATGTATGCTCCCCTAATTCGTGATGAGAGAATATTGGAGAAGCTCTATTGGTATGCCTCTTTCTTTTTCTTGTTTGCCCTAATCGTTCATTGACTTCTTTTCTTGCAACTTTGGAGTATATATTGGAGTCATTGGAATTAAAATGTAGGATAAAATTTTTGAGGTTTCTGTTAAGCATAACATGTATAGTGATTTAGAATCAACTAGAAATAACCAAAGGATATACATTAATCACTATTTCTTCTGATCAGAAAAATAGTTGTTGTTGTAGGAAAAAAAAATACTTTAATGGGTGTGGGTCGGGTTATGTTACATAAACCGGCTGTTTTTAATGGATCTAAGATATTTGAAATTAACATTGATTTATTTTAATTAATGTCGTGGACCTCTAATAAAAGGCCACATAGAAAGCAGTTTTTAAAAATGCACCATTAAAAAATAATGACATGGGTGAGCTAATTTTATAACGACGATGACATGAATGAGCTGAACTTTTAACTGGTGGCATAAATGAGTCATTTCTGATAGTTCAATGGCATATTTGAGTTTTTTTTCTTATTTTAATTAATGACGTGGACCTTTAATAAAAGACCATGTGGCAAAGCTGTTTTTGAAAATCATCGTTAAAAATTAATGGTATGGATGAGCCGATTTTATAACGGCGATGGCATGAATGGGCCAAACTTTTAACTGATGGCATAAATGAGTTATTTCTGATAGTTCAATGACATATTTGAGCTTTTTTCCTTTTTTTTTTGTCTCTTCTTGATTAATGAAAAAAGATAAATAAAATAAAAAATTAAATTAAGAAATTTGAGATGGATAATTTGAGACGAAGGGAATACTATACTTAGTCTATTTTAGTAGATATTCAAATCAAAATATGACACAAATTAGAAATAAATAATTGAATGATTGTTTTTGTTTATCGATTTTCCGCGTCTATGAACTACTAATATATCATGTCTACATTCATTGTTGGGACCCTCCACGTTACGTTGTTCTATGTCCAAATTCATTACTCATTTTGTTTGTAAGAAAACATAAATATCATCTCTAGATCTTTACCAAATAATTAAAAAACAAAATAAAAAAGAAACATGAAAAAGACAGATTAATTCTGTCTTTTGGGGGTCTAGGGATGACTATGGGTACGTGGAACCAGCTCATAGCCACATCGTAACGATGACGGATCTTGAATTTAGATGTCGTGTGTGTTTGAAAGGTTCAAATATATATATTAATGTTAAAATTTTTAAATTTTTGCCTGAAAAATCAAAGCAATTAGCTATCTTCATAGTTTCAAAAGTGTTTTTTTAAACCCTATACGGTGTTGGCTAGGAAAAGGCTATATATATTTAGGATTGGGCTCCTTTCCATTTTCCTCAAGTTCTTACTTTTACTTGGATGAGAGACATATGACATGAGTTGAAATTAATGGTTAAGATTTAATTAATTAAAATAGGATTCTAACCATGATTTAAATAATAAATTTTTCATGTATTTGCTTTCAAATTTTTTAGCAATCCACAATTATAACTACAAAGTTATTTTATTTGGCACAATCCGTAAATATTTTAAAAAGTTCTCTTTAATTTTTTCTCGCCTTTTTTTTATTTTCTTACGTTGTTCACTGTCTAGTGTCTATATCTTCCAATTCTCCTTGAATCTTTTGATATCATTTTACTTATGTTTCTTTTAATTATACTAATTAGTTATTTATATGTAGTATTTGATGATGTTTAATTATGTTTTTATAATACTTTGCTAGATTCATAGATTCAATATTAATATGAGTGGTTTCTTTTATTTTTCTACTATATTATTGCAAAAACTACACACATTTACCACTTAATTACCAATTTATCATCCCCAAAAGTGAGAGTTTCTACCCAACGACATGGATTAAAAAAATAATGGGAAGAATTCTAATGACTTTAATTAAAATCATCTTAAAAGTAAATAAAGCATATTCAACTCTTCATAAATATGAGTAACTATAGATTTTCAAATTATATAAATAGATATAATTTGCAAAACTTTTACTCCGTCTCAACTCAGTCTCATATTAGTTGTCCACCTTACTAAATCAAGAAAGTAGTAATTAAGTTTTTTCATATTATCCTTGCAATTAATTTTTTTTGAAAGTATTCACACTTATCTGTACAGTTAGCAAAAAGTTTTTAAGGAATATAATAGTAAAATTACCTTTTTATTTATATTTTTTAACATGTATGTAAAAAAGAAAATAACCAATTAATTGAGACAGAGGGAGTATTGTTTAACTTAGAAAAGAAGTGTTTTATAGTTTAAGTAGTGATTTGTTACACTTCATTCTTAACTAGCGATCTCGAATTCGAGTCCTAGATATGAAGAAAATCTATTTGAAAGTGTCATCCCCTGAACGAACCCTACAATACACAAGCCGAATTACACGAAGCTCCAATATTATAGGTATTGGACACCGTATGAGAAAATAAAAAAATGATTAACTAGAGCAGCTAATAATTCAAGTACCAAACAAAACCTTCCAACGCATTCATGATAAGTACTAGGAATTAGGAAAACAGAAAAGTAAATACTTGTAAATGATAGTAGTAGAGGTCTCTAAGTAATTGAATTATCATTTGCCACTTGCCAGAGATGATATCACATCAATATCCCTCTTAAAACTCTTTTATTAATTGTTTCAAATGATACATTATGGTTTTGATAAGATATTAGTCTTAATATGCTGTTTGTCATATTAATAAATGGAACAATGCGACAAGAAAAGACGACTGGGTCCAGCAGATAGAGCTGCTTTTCCATTAACTAGAGGTCTTGAATTTAAATTCTGAATATAATTTTTTTTTGATAGGAAGTGTTTTTCCCGAATGGAACCTACATAGCGTGAGTTTAAATTAATTGGGCTTCAATATGAGTATCGGACACCAAATGAAGGGTGAATCTAAAAAATAGACCCAAATTGGGATGACTTTCAAATTTTAGTTCAAATAAAAAAACTTCCTTAAAATAGCCTTTACCTATTAACTAATGTTTTTTTGGACAAAATTGCCCCTGTTCAATGGAGTAAATTATATAAATAATCCTCATAGTGAATAACAACTCCATATTTATGTCTTTCAACTTTTATTTTTTTCTCTTTTTAATTTTACTTTGATTTTTATTTTTTCTTTTCTCTTTTTATTTTTAATTTTCTCAATCCTTACTTTTTCCTTTTTTTCCTCTCAACTTCTTTTTTTTCTTTTTTCTTTTATATTTTTTTCTTTCCTTTTTTTCTTTGTTCTTTTTAGTTTTCTCAACCCTTACTTTTTTTTTTATTTACACCTTTCAACGTCTCCTATTATAAAAAGAAATTTTTTTTGTATGATTTTTTTCTTTTTAAATTTTGCTCGACCTTTGTTTTTATTTAATCTTTATTTTTTTTATCAACCTTTATTTTTTTACTGTTTTCTCTCAACTTCTACATTTTCTTTGATTTTTATTTTTTTAATATTTTTCTTCATTTTCTTTTTTTTCTGCAATTTTTATTATTTTTGTTCTTTTCTTCGATTTCTTCCATTCAAGTTACGTCTCATGAGCAAAAGTTGATACTATCACATTATAAAAGCAAGACTTACGACTTTCGAACAATAAGCTACGTTTCATGGTCAAGAGTTGACACTACTACATTGTAGAGGCAAGACTTATGTCTTTCAAACAACAAGTTATGTTTCATGGGTAAGAGTCGACACTACCACATTATATTTTGATTTATGAGATGTTCTACAACTATTGTTTTAGAGGCAAGACTTAGCTCAGGGACGTTCAAACAACAAATTATGCCCCATGGGCAAGAGCTGACTCTACCACATTATGTTTTCATCTATGAGATGTTCTACAACAATTGCATTACAGGCAAGACTTAGCTCAAGGACTTTCAAACAACAAATTATGTCCCACGAGCAAGAGTTGACTCTACCACGTTATATTTTCATTTATGAGATGCTCTACAACTATTGCCTTAGAGGCAAGACTTAACTTAAGGACTTTCAAACAACAAATTATGCTCCACGGGCAAGAGTTGACTCTACCATATTATGTTTTCATTTATGATATGTTCTACAACTCCTGCCTTAGAGGCAAGACTTGACTCAAGGACTTCCAAACAACAAATTATGCCCACGGGCAAGAGTTAACTCTACCACGTTATATTTTCATTTATGAGATATTCTACAACTATTACCTTAGAGGCAAGACTTGGCTCAAGGACTTTCAAACTATAAATTATGCCCCACGAGCAAGAGTTGACTTTACCACGTTATGTTTTCATTTATGAGATGTTCTACAACTATTGCCTTAGAGGCCAGACTTAATTAGCTCAAGGACTTTCATACTACAAATTATGCCCCACGGGCAAGAGTTGACTCTACCACGTTATGTTTTCATTTATGGGATGTTCTACAACTATTGCCTTAGAGGCAAAACTTAGCTTAAGGGCTTTCAAACTACAAATTATGACCCATGGGCAAAAGTTGACACTACCACGTTATGTTTTCATTTATGAGATGTGTTCTTCAACTCTTGCCTTAAAGGCAAGACTTAATTAGCTCAAGGACTTTCAAATTACAAATTATGCCCCACGGGCAAGAGTTGACTCTATCACGTTGTATTTTCATTTTTGAGATGTTCTACAACTCTTGCCTTAGAGGCAAGACTTAGCTCAAAGACTTTCAAACTACAAATTATGCCCCACGGGCAAGAGTTGACACTGTCACGTTATGTCTTCATTTATGGGATGTTCTATAACTTTTGCCTTAGAGGCAAGACTTAGCTCAAAGACTTTCAACTAATAAATTACGCCCCATGTGCAAGAGTTGACACTACCACATTATGCCTTTATTTATGAGATATTCTACAACTCTCGCCTTAGAGACACGACTTATCTCAAGAACTTTCAAAGAATTTCGTAACAACAATTCATGCCCTTAAATTTGCTTTGACGTCAAAAAAAGAAGATACTTTTGCGGATTATTCAATTTTTTATTTATTAGCAAAATATAATAGAAGTTGAGAAAAAAAAGCGATCAAATAAAATAGAGAAATAAAAAAAAAGATTGAGAAAAAAGAAAAGAAAAAAAATAAAGAACAAACAAAGCGAAGAATTTAAAAAATTGAGAAAAATAAAAATGAGAGGAAAAATAAAAATAAAGTTTGAGAAAAATGAGGGAAAAAAGAGAACTGAAAAAAAAGTGATCAAACAAAATAGAGAAATAAAAAAAAAGAGTTAGAAAAAAAAGGCAAAAAAAATAAAGATTAAGAAAAAAGCGAAGAATTTAAAAAATTGAGAAAATAAAAAATGAGAGGAAAAAATAAAAATAAAATTTGAGAAAAATGAGGAAAAAAAAAAGAGAACTGATAAAAAAAATAAAAATAAAAATAAAAATTAGAGGTTAAGGACTACGTACATCTTACCCCCCCCCCCCCCCCCCCCCCCCAAACCTCACTATGTGAGAATACACTGGGTTTATTGTTGTTGTTGTTAAGGCCAAATGAATTTGAAAAAGGAAAAAAAAATAGATAATGTTTGAGAAAAAAAAAAAAGGAACAAATAAAGGTTAAGACAAATGAATTAAAACATGAAAATAAATTAAAGGAAAAAATAAAAAGTGAAAATAATAAAATTAAAGAAAAAAAATAAAAAAGTGAAAATAATAAAAAATAGGATAGTAAAATTAAAGAAAAATAAAAAGAGAAAATAATAAAAAATAAAATTTGAGAGACAAATAAGTATAAGTTTAAAAAATAGATTTGAGGTGTAGAGGGGTAAAATGGTACTTGTACTATACTTAAAAAGTAAGGAAGATTATTCTTTAAAGACATTTTTTATTGGGATCAAATATCTAAAGCCACCCATATTTAGGTCTATGGCATGCAATTTCCTGCCAAATGAAAAACCAAAAAAATGTAATAAGAAAAGACTAAGTGAATTTCATTTAAAAATAATACTTTGTTTCAATTTAAGCGTCTTAATTTTAACTAGACACGAAGTTCTTTAAAAATTTTGTGATCTTACAAATTAATAATTCGTGTCAAAAGCTACTTGCTAGTTTTAATAAGCTATATATCAGTCTCTAAGTCTTTTTTTTCTACCCGATGTTCGGTATCTGCATTGAAGCCTCAACTAATTCGGCTCGTGCATTGTAGGGCCAATTCTAAGGGTGACACTCTTTCATATCGAGGGCTCGAATCTGAGACCTCTGATTAAGGATGGAGTAGTCTCACCACCACACCACAACCCATGTTGGTTATCAGTCTTTGTGTTGGTTCTCCTGACAATTCCAATAACCATTTTCTGTCCCATGTATTAATATGATAAATGTGAGATAAAAGGAGAAAAACGATCACTACAATAATTATCATATATAATAATAACATATCAAGTATAATCTCACATATATAAGATCTGAAAAGAATAAAATACGTTTATAGATTTCTAGTGAACTAATGTTAGTTACACGAAACACAAAATAAAATTCTCATAGTCAAGCAAATCAAACCTAGAAAAAATTAGTCTGTATCCCATATTTAGCTAAACCGATAAATTATATATCACTTTACAATTATTTATATGCTAAAAGAGTCACATAAGTCAATCAAAAATGAAAAAGAGACAAATAGAAACAAGAGAAAAGCCATCATTTCCCCCCTGAACTTGTTGGCACAACTCACTTTAGACCTTTAACTTAACACGCATTTATTTACCTCCTTAACATCTTTCAAGTGAATTAATATCCCCTTAAAGCTGACGTGAAATTTTTAAAAAAAGAAAAGAAAAAAAAGCGCGTATTATTTTAAAAAAGGAAAATGGTCCCACTTTTTAAATTATATATATATATATATATATATATATATAATCAAAACTTTCTTCTTCAAGAATTGGATCGTCACTCCTCTTTCTTTAAACAAGTCCAAATCAGCAATAAAAACAATCTTCACTTGTAATTCACATTCCCTACTGATCCATTAGCCATCCCTAACTCAGTCCTCTTTTCACTTACGCAATATGGATGAATTGGCAGCAATTCCTTTAGTCTACCATAAAAATTTTCACTTATAATTTGGAGAAAAACCTGAGAAAGATCAGTCCTTGAAGTCGAAGAGGTCTTTTTAGAGATGACTTCAAGATGTTTGATGAAATGTCTCAACCAAATGTTGCGATTTTTAACTTGATTATATTGAGTTTGACTCATTTTGAATTTTCGAAAGAATATTATTTTAACCTTTTTTTAGGTGCTTGCAGGGGTGGTGGGGTGGATGAATTTTTTTAATGGAGTATGAGAAAGAAAGAAAGGGGCGGGGTAGGTGACATTTTGCAGGTGATTTTATGTTGAATTTGCAATGGAAAAAGTAAATAACCTTTAAAATTTCATTGGATTCTAGACCTTGTAGTTGATTTGTAGTGAATCTGGAATTCTTAAATAGTTAAAGTGCAAGATTTTTCATATTGTAAGGAGATTTAGTAGTAGAGAATTTACTAGAATAATATGGGTGGCTTCAATTTTATTTGCGTTTTGTATTTGCGGGGGAGAATTCTGAACAATAGTGTGTGATGAATTTGTTTCAAAAGTAGTGCCAATTTGCTAGAAAATCTCTGCAAATTTACAGAGGAGAGAAAGAAAAAAAGGGCTGGGGAGGCAGTATTTACAGGGATGGGGATGAATAAATTTATTTGACGGGAGTAGAAAGAAATACCGACGTCGTGGTGTGGGGGGGGGGGGAGAGGGGTGTTTTTTGCAGGGATAGGGGGTGGGGTTGGACGAATTTGATGGAGGAGGAGGAAGAGCAGGGCAAGGGTCAAGGGGGGGGGGTAGGGGCAGGGGTGGCTGAAGAAGAAAGCAAATGGGGTGTTTTTACGTGGCGCTGACGTGTGGGCGTGTAACGCACTCTCCGTTGTGAGAGTGGTATTACATCTTTAAGGGTTAAACTAATACACTTTAAAGATGTTAAGGGGGGGTAAATAAATGCATGTTAAGTTAAAGGTCTAAAGTGAGTTGTGACGACAAGTTCGGGGGGGGGGGAAATAATGTCTTTTCTCTAGAAACAAACATGACAAAAATAAAACTATTGGAATCTTACCTTTGTATTGAGAAAATCAATTGTGGAATTTTGTTGTGATTCAATAGTTTTTGCCACTTTCTTTATTGGGCAAACGTAATAAATCCCGATAGTTTGGAGCTTAATTATAGAAAATTTTAATATTTTATACTTTTAATGAAAATCCCAATTTGGATCTATCGAGATACATATTTAACTCCCGATACATTCAATGAAGATACCATTTTTTCTTTTGTAAAGATACAGAATTAGCTCCCGATACATTTTTTCCTATTTTGGAGCTGTCGAGATATATAATTAGCTCCTGATCCATCCAACAAAGATACATAATTAGTTAAAATTTTTATAGTTACTTTATAAGGGTGAAAATGTATGTAAATATGATAAATTAAAGTATATGTTTATATTTTTTTTATTTACTAACCTACTTTCTTGACTATTAAAGCAATCAAAAAGCTCAAAGACTAGTAAAGTAACTGTCAGTCCGATGTACTAAAACTCTCATATTAATTTTAAAAAGTAGTAAAGTAATAATTCCACAACCTTTCCATACATTATCAAAGTCTTACATTAAGATAAAAATAAGAGATAATGCATCAAAACCTTTCTAAACTTGTCATTTCAACTTACTTTAGCACTTAAACTTAACACACATTTATTTACCCCCTTAACATCTTTAAAGTGAATTAATTTCAATCCTAATGCTGATGTGACATTTAAAAAAAAATAAAGAAAAAAAAGGGTGATTTTTTTTTTAAAAACCTACTAATATATAGAATAAAAATTCCCTCCTTTTCTTCTAACCCCCACCACACCCTAATTCTCTTCCCAAACCCGTCAACCCCTACCACCAAATCCACTACCACCAGCCCCCCCACCCTAACCCCAATTACTAGGAAATTATATGCCATAGACACAAATATGGCTGACTTTAGATATTTGACCCCAATAAAAAATGTTTTTGAAAAATAACCTTCCTTACTTTTTAATATACTACAAGTATTATTTTGTCCTCTACACCTCAATATATTTTAAAACTTTCCATTCTCATTTATCTCTCAAATTTTATTTTTTATTATTTTCACTTTTTTATTTTTCCTTTACTTTTATTATTCTAATTTTTTTTCTTTAAATTTATTATTCTATATTATTTTCACTTTTTATTTTTTTCTTTAATTTTATTTTTATGTTTTAATTTATTTGTCTCAGCCTTTATTTTTTTCTCTTTTTTCTCAACCATTATCTATTTCTTCATTTTTTCTCCTTTTAAAGATTTATTTGTCTTTAACCTTTATTTTGGATTTTTATTATTTCTCTTTTTTTTCCCCAGATTTTTCTCAAATACTCTTCTCGTTGTTCATTTTTTTTCCCTCATTTTCTCAAACACTCTTTCTCTTGCTCTTCTTTCTCTTCATCGGACTTCTCTCAAATCTTTAAACTTTATAAGCAAAAAAAATGGATGTTGCTTCTGCTGAAGAAATAGAGCGTCTCTCAGTGGATGTTGCTTCTAAATCTTCGGGACTTTTGCCTTCAAACTTAATTGACACCATTGTTGATGTAAGGTTCTACTAAATTCAGTTTATCATTTACATGTATTTTACATCAATGTCTGAAGAATTCTTTGTCAGTCTATCTTCCTTTAAATATGTTTATTGTGAGCTAATTCTTGCCTCTAGGGCAAGAATTATAAAGGATCTATCAAATCATTACAGAACAAAGTACTGTTGACTCTTATCCATAAGGGCTAGTTGTTTCTTTGTGGGATAAGTCTTGCCGCTAGGGCACGGGTTATTGAACATCTATTTAATTAATAGACAATGTGGCAGGACCAATTCTAGCCCATGAGGCATTACTTGTTTCTATGGGGGCTCAGTCTTTGCTCTATGTCAAGATTTATAGATCATCTACTAACTTAGCAATATTATGTACAAATGATGAATGTTGAAGTCAAATATGCCAATAATTAGATTTTTCTAGTAACTTTGTTTGACACTTTAATGAGACCACTTCGTTCTAATTCTTTTAAACTAAAATGACTTAAGACTTAGCTTACAATGAGGTACGATTAAGACTATTTTTCAGATAAGGTTCAAAGTATCTGCGTTAGGCCAGTGACAACTTGTTTGCCTGTTTTGTGCATTTTTTTATGTGTGTCCCAGATACTGTGCTGACAAAGGTGTTAGTATGTTACTTTATTTATTTTGTTCTTTTTTATTTTGAACAAAAATCATCTCTATAAGATTCTTGCTTGGCTATTTGTGCTTGTTGGTCGTTTCCTCCGACCAATGTGCTTATAAGCCTCCAACTTCATGTTCTTTACATTGTCAATGAGCTAACTAGTTGGATTGGTTCCATTTATTACTTAATTTACATATAATAAGCACTTAATATTAAGATTTCGATTTGCCATTTTGTGATTATTTCTTAGCTTTTAGGAGAGAGCTTGCTTTGTGCATAACTTCTCCAGCTTACCCTCAACGGCTCAACTTTGTCTCCAGCACTTCCTGAAGTTTGTTGGACCCTGATGATGGGTTGAACTTGCACACACCTTGACTAATATTCTATATCTATGGGGTACGTGACAACAATAAGTACTGGATAACTCTATCCACCAAGGCTAGAATAGATAGGAAGAAATCACCTAGTATTTTTATCTTTGCTGGATTTTAGACATGAGACCTCATTGTTCTCAAACACTTTATTGACCATTTCACCACAGTCCCACAACCTTACTCTTGGGTGTAACAAAGAAATGCTTGCTCTTGTAATTGTTATTCTTTTGATATCTGCGTTTGAATAACCAAAAAATGCCACAGGTTAATAATTCATGTAATGCAATGACTCTCGAAGGAGTGTGTTTAGTTTGGTTTACAGACTTGAATCCCGAGAACGTCTAGATTTAGAAGGCTAAAAATCGAACATTTAGTTGTTCACCCTGTTATCGTTAAAATCTTTTCACAAGGAAATTTTATGATTTTATTGAGTATATTAAACATGTTTTTCTGTTTTGGTTTAATTTATGTTTAGTTGTTGATTAGTTGAACTATGTTGAATTGCTTCTATGAATGACACCATGTTAAGACTTTATTTACATTGCGTAAGCGTGCAGAACTATAAAAGTGAATAAAGAAGTTACGACCTTATTTTAGTAGAAGAAGTTGATTTTGTTCATTTGTGTGTGAAGAAAAACGATTAGAGGAAAGAACACCGTGAATTGTTGCTTGTACTTATCTACAACTTTGCATGATCTGTAATGAGAAATTAAAAGTGGAATCATTGGAAGTTTATTGAGTTAAGGTCTTCATTTTCAAAAAGAGTGAGAAGATTATATAATTGAGCAAACTATTTGTATTTAATGTATATATTTGTGATTTTTGATCCTTTTCTCCGCCATTGTGCTTATAAGCCTCCAGCTTCATGTTATTTACATTTTTAATGTGCTAACTAGTTGGATTGGTTCCAGTTATTACTTAATTTACATACATATAATAAGCACTTAATGGTAGGCTGTTGATTTGCCACTTTGTAATTATTGCTTAGCTTTTAGGAGAGAGCTGGTTTTGTGCACATATTCTTCAGCTTATCCTCAACGGCTCAACTTGTTCTCCAGTTCTTGCTGAAGTAGGTTGGAAATTTGGGAACTTAATAACGGCTTATACACTTGTTTCTACTCTTGACTCTAGGGCAAGAGTTATAGATCATCTGCCAAATTAGTTGTGTCAACTCTTGTCCATGGGGCACTACTTGTTCCTTTGTGATCTCAAAGTATTGCCTCCTGGGCAAGAGTTATATATCATTTAATAAATCAATAAAGACTATGCTAAAGTTAAATATATCTCATGGGACAACTTTTGTCTGGGTGCACTTTGTGTCACTCTTTTTCTTTAATGTTGAATATATCTTTATTATTTTACTGTTCAAATCACAATTCAATATTAATTTTCTAACTTACTTTAGTAATCTTTCTTTTTCTTTTACAATTTTCATGCAGAGAGTGACATCTTCTATTAAGACTCATCTTGATACTTCTTTAGATGGGATTATGAGCCGTATTACGGTAAATTTCGCATTAGATTTATTACTCAATAGAAACAACATCATTTTATCAATTATTGTGTTGATTGTGTTATTGACTTTATTAATATTTTTTTGATATAGTCTGTAGAATCCATGGTTTAACACAGGGATTACATAAACCATGTTATGGACGAGGAGTTGGCATTGTAAATTTTAAGGGAGTGAATGAAATGTAGTAACAAAATGTGCCTATTCTTGAAGATGAAGTCAAGTTTGAAACCAGTTTTCAGATTTGTGCCAAGATTCAAAGCGGAGAAATTGATCTTTTAACACCTCCTGATGACTTGCGTTCTAGTAAAAGAAAGTGGTTCGAAGTATCAGATGAAAATTATGGTCCTAGTTTTACTCTAATAACTCTAATGCCACCCGATGCTCCTGATTAGATTTCTAAAAAAGATGAATTTTGTACTGCTGAAGACGTGAAAAATTCTTAAGAGGATGTAAGTTTGTCTTTTGTTTCTTTATGATGTTTAAAGATGGTCACTCAAGTTCTAATTGATGTTTTTTACTTTCAACTAATTTGCCACCATTTTTGCTTGTCCTTTTGTAAATTGTTGCATTATTTTTTCTTATTCATCAAGTTTTCATAGAGTACAAACTATGCTAGTGTCAACTCTTGCCCATGGGGAACAACTTGTTCTTTTGTGATTTAAAAGTCTTGCCTCTAGGGCAAGAGTTATAGATCATTTGTCAAATCATTACAGACTTTAGACAAAGTCAACTCTTGCTCAAGGGGCACAACTTGTTCTTTTGTGATTTAAAAGTCTTGCCTCTAGGGAAAGAGTTATAGATCATCTGCCAAATCATTACAGACTTAAGGCAAAGTCAACTCTTGCCCATTTGGCACAACTTATTCTTTTGTAATTTAAAAGTCTTGCCTCTAAGATAAGAGTTATAGATCATTACAGACTTAAGGCAACGTCAACTCTTGACCATGGGGCACAACTTGTTCTTTTGTGATTTAAAAGTCTTGCCTCTAGGGCAAGAGTTATAGATCATCTTCCAAATCATTACAGACTTAAGGCAAAGTCAACTCTTGCCCATGGGGAACAACTTGTTCTTTTATGATTTAAAAGTCTAGCCTCTAGGACAAGAGTTATAGATCATTTGTCAAATCATTACAGACTTAAGACAAAGTCAACTTTTGCCCATGGGGCACAACTTTTTCTTTTGTGATTTAAAAGTCTTGCCTCTAGGGCAAGAGTTATGGATCATCTGCCAAATCATTATAGACTTAAGACAGAGTTAACTCTTTTCCATGGGGATAACTTTTATCTGGATGAACTCTATGTTAGATATTATAAAACTAGACATCGTAAGTTAGACATTGTTAAATTATGGCGATACAAACTAAGTTAGACATTGCCTCTTGTAGAATATTAGCTAATTTAATACATATTAATAGTATTAACGTTTGCCCATGAGTCACAATTTAAGATATATTATTTTATTAAAAATCAATTATTTTTTAAATGAGATAATTTATTTACACCAAGTTTAAGTTAAAAATATATTTTTGTACCAAAAAATATTAAAAATACATTTATCCTCTGCACAAAGCTAAAGGCAGGACAAATTTCATCCTAAAGCTACAATAAATTTCATCTCAAAGCTCGAAAGCGTCGGATTAAGATAGTACATTTTGTACCAAAAAAATAAAGTTAAAAATATATTTACCCTTTGCAAATCTTGAGCTTCGGATTTACAATAAATTTTATAAAGCTACAAAAAAATTTCATTTCAAAGCTTGAGCTTCGGATTTACGATAAATTTCATGAAGCTACAAAAAAATTTCATCTCAAAGCTTGAGCTTCGGATTTACTACACATTTCATAAAGCTACAAAAAAATTTCATCTCAAAGCTTGAGCTTCGCATTTCTCTCCTCTCCTTTGGTGAAATTGCATTCTACCTTTAGGGTTTTTGATTTTGCCCTTCATCTCTCTGTACTTTAGGTAATTTTCTCTCATTTTTTCTTAATCTTATTGCCTGCATTTGAAGTATTTGTTATCTAGCAATTTTTTTAAGTTGAAAATCACTTTTCTCTTCTGTGAATCACATTCTATAATGCATAGATTAATTTATAAACTCTATTTTTTTAATCGACATCACCTTAATAAAAATGCATTTTGGTTGGTTTCTCTACTCACTGATCTCATTATTGTCTAGTCATTAGGTCATTTAGGTTTGGATTTTGGGTGTCTTGTGTAGCCATTGGGTCAATTTTTTTATCCAATAAATTTCATTTTGTAGCTTGATTCTTGTTTTGTTGTTAATTTTTTATTTGAAAGTTGTTTTTATCTTTGTAACTCTGTAGAAGCATGTCTAGCAAGACAAATCGTGCTGAGTACTTTATTGATTCTAATGATTGGTTCAAATCAGACTCTCATTGGAGAAGAGATTCAAATTTTCATACAACTATAACGAGCTTTTTGGATGACAATTAGTTGTCACTGTTAGAGAAAGGTATTTTTGGGAATTTGATGAAATTAGGAAATCTAAATCCATTAGGTATGCTTTTACATTACATGCTTTTATTGGAAGTAAGATGTAACAAGAAGAATTCAATGAAATTTTATGTCCAGGGAAGTTACATTGAGTTTAAACTTGATGTATTTGGTCTTGTTACTAGGTTATCGACTAAAAGTTCAAGTAATGTATTATCATCATTTAGGAAAAAAATGAGGTGGGAGTTATTTGTTGAACACTTACTTTGATGGTGCTGATAAATTAAAAATGGAGGACTTGAAAACTTTTATGGAAACATGGGAAGGTAAAGTCCAAAATGATTTAGACGTTGTCAAGCTAGCTGAGATATATATTCTAGGACGCGTGTTGTTGGGAGGAGAGGCCTACCAAGGTCGTCTATGCTAGTTTTATTATGATATTGGAGGATGAATATTTTTGTAGAGAGTTTGGATGGGGTGAATTATCTTTCGATAAAACTATAAGTTCATTGAAAAGCTCACTGAAACCAACAAAAACCACTGTCGGATCATCATACCAACTTGTTGGTTTTCCATATGCATTTATGGTATGGACATAGGATATTTTTTCTAAATACAGAGAAAAAAATATGCAGATAGTCTCTGAAGAAAGATATCCTCTGATGTTGCTTTATGTGGCATGTACTACTCCACAGTACACAATAGTAGTCAAATTTTGTAAGTCAAAGAAGTCAAAATCTTCGGTAAATATGTATGCCTATTTTGTTTTTATTTTTTATATGTTTAATTAGTGTGTGTATTGTAATTTCTGTTAATTTTTTTTAGTTAATAGAAATGTGTGGTTGAGGCATTTTTATTGGAGCATGAGCCTCCAAGTAATAATGACAGTGAAAACAAGCGATTTAGTGTGTTAAATCAGAAACTTGATGTATGCATCGGTTCTTTTCGTCTAATCCCTCTTATAAACTTGTCTGTTAAATAGATTATTTTTAATTTTTCATGTATTGTGTATGCAGAAACTTCAAAGCACATGTTCGAAGAAGTTTAAAAAGATTCTTGATGAGAACAAATTTTTGAAGTCCGGGTTATCTAAAATCAAAACATTACTGTGGGGAAAGCTTAAAGCAGATGGGGATATTCTATACGATATACAAACAGATAATCTCCAAGGTGAGCCCAGTCATGATCCAATTGTTGATGATCAATCTGGTGATCCTCACAGACCTACATAAAATGAGAGATCTGTAAGTAAATAGTTTTCTGCCTTGTATTTTTATATTCTTGTGGGAGTTGGGGAACATTATATAACTGTGGTGAAGAGGGCCACACTACATCTAATTGTACTTCAGCTAGATGTAATAAATCATGTTTTGTTTATGGAAGTTTCGAAGATAATGCTAAACATTGTGCAAAGGTTAGTGAAGAAAATTGCTTACTCTTCAATTGGTATATGTGACCTTATACTGCTTGTGCTATCTTGCTTATTAGTCTTATCAACATCCGTTAGATTGGTTAAGGATAATTGTAATACCCCGTACTTTTACCTAGCTTAAATTCATCCAAAAAATGTCAAAGACTTGATTTAAAGATGAATACACTTTTATACATGTGGAATTTCAGTCGTTAAAAATCGTCATTTAGTCCAGTAGCGCATCGCGGAGTGTGTCAAAATAATAATTGTCAATTTTCAGTGTTGCTCCATGATATTGGCTCATCACGCCATAGATTCTGTTCACAAATGTCAATTTTCAGTGTACCAATGCGATTCCACCGTGTCACGATGCATTTCTAGTTCACAAATAAAGTGGCAACACGCTACCACCGCATCGTGCTACCAAGCAATTTCCCAATTGTCTTTTTTCTAGTGACAAGGCATGATAGCGTCGCATCGCGGCAAGATCCCAGATCAGGATTTTCAGTTAATTTTTAGTTTTAAGTTTTGAGCTTTTAAATCATTCCAGGGGTATTTGGATCTTTTTCCATGGCCCTAGCCACCCTTTAACATGAAAACCAACCCTAATAAACCTAGTTACACCATTATTCATTCAGTTTTTCTGCAAATTAAAATCATTCTCTCTCAAGAGGCAAAAACCTTAGTTCAAGAATCAAGGTCAATCCTCAAGAATCTCTCCAAGAACCCTCAAGAACTCTTTTTCTCAGGTATGTTAGATGTTCATTCATGGATCCTTACCTTCCATGGATCCCAAGAATCTCTTTTCAAAATACAAGATTTATGATTTATGATTTCCTTGTTTGAATTAGATTGAATTTATGTTCAAGATGTTGTTTGAGTTTTAATCCATGATTTAGACTACAAGATTAAAGAATTGATCCTAGTATGTGTTGAATTACATGATATTCATGATGAACCCTTCAATTTGCAAGTTGATTGTTGTAGCCATGATTAACCCTAAGTGTTTATGAATTAATGAACCAAACATGCTTCCCATGTGTTTGATAAATTGTCTATGAGGATGAAAAAATGCCATTATATCATGCTAACATGTAATCCCCATTCATGTAAAAGTTAATGCATTACAAGTGTTTGTTGAAATATCTCTATGAATGAATTAAGACCAAGTGAACATTGTTATGTTATTCAAGATTATGCTTTGCTTTACTTTTCACGCTATTGAGTCCTGGGGGTATTTAATACCCGATAATTTAGGTGTTTACCTAAAGCCAGTGTTAGTTACATGATAGTATCAGTCATATCACGATCAGTAATATTCTCAGTCCGTTATAGAATTCAGTAGAACTCAGTCAGTTATAACACTTAGGAAAGCCCAGTAATCATATTATCAGTCCATTCCAGTTCAGTATACTCAGTTCAGTGTCTTTCAATTGAGAGTAAGATTCAGCACCAAACAAGCCTAGGGATGGGGGCACACCCGTTAGTTAGGACTGGGTTCCTAGAAGTAATCCCTAAGACCCATAACTATGTAGCCATCGTAGGTTATGAGATGTCACCCATTAGATAAGACTGACATACTCAGGGATCACTCGCTAGTTTAGAAATGATCTCAGGGGTCACCCGTTAGTTAGGAATGACTCCATAACAGTTGTCTTTACCCGTGACATGGTATTGACACCTTTCCAATTAGGGTTACAGATTGGACCCCAACTCAGTTACCTTGTCTTATTTGGGGCATGTCGGTTAGATGATTACCTACGACAGTTTCAGTTTCAGTCTCAGTCTTCAAAGTAGAACTCAGTTCAGTTTATGGAATTAGGACTGTCAGATATAGTCACTCAGTTATCAGTAATTTAGATTATCAGTGATATCAGATTATCAGTATATTCAGTTATCAGTTATCAAATTCAGTTCTAGTATACTCAGTCATAGTATGCACAATATGTTCAGTAGTTATAGATCCTCCATGTATACTAATCCAGCTCTTGCATATCATTCAGTTAGTTATTGTAGTACCCCGTACTTTTTCCTAGCTTGAAATTGTCCCAAGAATGTTAGAAGCTTTCTTTGAAAAATGAATCCACTTTTGTACTCATGGAATTTTTAATATTTTTACTTTTTATCATTTGGGAAATTAAATTAGCTTTCCAACGATACCAATTTTGTCTAAATTTGGTATCCGAGTGAAAATTTATGGATGTTTTACCGAGAGCTGTTAGAATCGCCCATGTGCTCAAGCTCACGGTAACACTTCTCCTTATGCTTTTCAGTTTCATGTTCATACTTCAGTAACAATCTGGTATACAGTTCATGTTTAGAATTTCATCACAAACTTAGTATTAAATACCATTGTATATTCAGTCATGCATTCATGTATCAGTTCAGTTATATAATCATGCATCAGACATGCATTCTCATTGTGACAACCTTAGTTCACCAGAACTCTCAGCCATGCATTCATGAATCAGTTACACAAGCATCGGATATTCATACTCAGTATGATATATTAGTTATTAGTCATGTCAGCCATGAAATTATTTTTTTCAGTCATTCATGTTCAGTATGTACGTCGGTTTATCTTCTCCTCTCATTCTAGGATAAATGTTCTCAAGAGGGAGATATTGTAGTACCCCATACTTTTTTCTAGCTTGAAATTGTCTCAAGAATGTTAAAAGCTTTCTTTGAAAGATGAATCCACTTTTGTACACGTGGAATTTCAAGATTTTCACTTTTTATCAAGTGGGAAATTGAATTATCTTTTCAACGATACCAATTTTGTCTAAATCTAGTATCAAAGTGAAAAGTTATGGACATTTGATCGAGAGCTGTCAGAATCGCCCAGGTGCGACGGCCAGGTTGACGGACCATCGATCTAGCGACGAACAGTCGCCTTGACCGTCGTAGTCAAGGTAGTGAGGCAACCTTTTGGATAAGGTGCGACGGACAGGTTGACATACCATCGAACTTGAGGCGGACCGTTGCCCAAGCCATCGCTACTTAGGTAGTGAGTCTTTTTCCTGGTCCACGTACGACGGTTGAAACGATGGACCATTGAGCCAGCCATGGACCGTTGCAAGAGCCATCGCAGGTCTCGTTTAGTGAATTTTAAGTCATTTTTAAAAGGTATTTGGGTCTTTTTCCACCCGTTTTAAACCCCTAATTATATCAAACCATGGCTCATAAGTTCATTACTCTTCTACAACATCAAAAATTAGGGTTTTCTCCCTAAGAGCAATCCTTAAGCAACAACATCCAAATTTTCTTCAAGAACTAAGAGATTCAAATTCTTCAAGTTCAAGTACTTCAAGAAAACTCACTACCAGGTATGCATAGTGTTCATTCATGGACTCCTTTTGTCCAATAAGCCCAACAATCTCTTTTCAAAGTTCAATTGTATGGATTTCTTTATGAATTTCATGTTGAGTTTGCTTTTGTTCATATTGGTAATGACCAATTGAATTCTAATCCATGTTGTGTGATCAATTTTATGTGGAATTGATTAGTATTGGCGTAGATTCATGTGAACTTATGATTAAACCCTTGGAAGATAAAATTAGAGTTGAATCATGATGTTTATTTGTTGTATAATATTGTCTACATATACTATGCTTACCTTGTGTTTGATTAAATGCCTATGTGAAGGAAAAGTGCCCAACTAGTATGATATTATGCAATCCTCATGTATGTACAAGTTTATGTATATCACATGTTTGATGAAATGCCTCAACAAATGAATTATGGATTGTGATATTGGTCATGTATTCAAGTAAGTCATGCTTTGTTAGTTTATTTCCATCGAGTCCTGGGGGTACTTGTACCCGACAATTCAGCTGTGTGCCTAGAGCCATGTTATGTTTTTACAATATCCTCAGTCAAGCCATGTTCAGTAGAATTCAGTTAGTCATGTGACTGAGGAAAAACTCCGTAAAAATAAAAAATCCTAGTAATCTCAGAAAGCTCAGTAATACAGAAATCTCAGTAATATTCCATCAGTCAATGAAATTCAGCTAACTCAGTCCAGTTTAGTTCAGTAATTCATGTATAGAGTCTATTCAAATGGGAGTAGAAATTAGTACCGAGTGAACCTAAGGATGGGAACACACACTGTCAGATGAGGGTGTGATTCTTAGAAGTCATTCTTGCATTTCAGAACTATGTAGCCAGCATAGGTTGAGACATCAACACTGTCAAATGAGGATTGATAAGGTGGATAAGCACTGTCAGATGAAGGCCCCACTGTTCTCTTTTGGAGACACTATCAGATGAGGGTCACTCATAGCTTGTCCTTACTGGTGGTACGATATTAACACCCTTACCATTGGGGTTACAGATTGAACCCCAACTCAGCTATAATATGTTATTTGGGGCATGTCAGTTAGATAACTACTTCCCATAGTTTCATCTACAGAAATTAGGACAGTCAGATATAGTCATTCAGTCTCAGTAATAGAACTCAGATAGTTCTATAGAATTCAAGACTGTCAGATGCAGTCAACTCAGAATAGTACGAAACTCAGTTTGTTCCATCAGATTTAGGACTGTCAGATACAGTCACTCATGTTATCGGTTATATCAGTCATTACAACTCAGTTACCAGTCATGTTAGTTATCAGTAAATTCATGTTATCACGATCTTAGTTATAGTTAATATGTATTCATGCATGCATTCTCACATTTATATTAGTTAGTTAGTCAGTATTGTTCATGCATATGAACCCCATGTATTCAGCCTACCTCACATTCTTACCAGTACATTCAAAGTACTAACATATTTGTGCTATGGAGTCTTATACCATAGGTTCAGTCAGTAGATTCCAGTCTTAGCAAATCAGAGTTAACATTGAGTCCTTATCTTTCGAGGACATGGTCATTATTTAATTATCTCATTAATTAATTTATTAGTTAGAGTTAGTTGGGGGACATGTTCCATCAACTCCTTATTCATACAGTTCAGTCTTGATTTAAAGGTTTTTAAGACTCCAGTATGTTCAGACAGTTTATTTCAGTTGTTTTGGGTATTTCATACCCCACCCAGATGTTATATTTTTATTAGATATTATATATCAATGTTGAACCTTATGGCCTTTCAGTTCATGTTTTTGCATTATATAATATATTATGCAGTGTTCAGGTACAAATATCAGTTATGGGTTAGCTTATGGTCCTTCGGGGTCATGAGCACCGTGTAACATTTTGGGTACCAGATTCGGGGCGTTACAGATATTGTTCATGCATATAAACCCATCAATTCAGCCTTACCTCATTTATCATACCAGTATATTTCCACGTATTGATCGTATAATCATTTCTTGCGCTATGATATTTCATATCATAGGTTCGGAAGCTCAGGTTCCTGATCACACTTAGCTAGATTTAGCCAGCAGTAGCAGATTTAGCGGTGAGTTCTTATCTATCGAGGATATGCATTTATTCCAGTAGTATTTTAGTAGATGGAGTTATTTGGTGGATTATCCCATCAACTCCACTTTTAGACAGATTCAGTTAGAGGCTTTTCAGACTAGATTTTTAGACATTATTTTAGATTCAGATGTTATTATTCATTATCAGTATTTTAGATGTTTTGAACCTTATGGAATTTCAGCCTATTATTCCGCAATTATTTCAGTATTATTATTTAGTGTTCACAGCAGATATCATTCATGGGTTAACTTGTGGTCCTTCGGGGTCGCAAGTACCATATAATGACTAGGGGGTAGTCTCAAATCGTTACAAACTTGGTATCAGAGTACAAAGTCCTAGAAAGTCTAAAAGCCGTATCTAGTAGAGTTTTATGCATGGGTGTGAAGCGCGCCACACTTATGGACATGAGACTATGAGATATTTTTAGGAAAAGTTTCCCTTCTTTCAGTATTCATGTCATGTGAGTGAGTATGAGCTCAAGTTAATCTCTTAGTCTAATTCGCTTATTCTTTTTATTTATAGAACATGGACTAACAAAAGAAGAACCAGAAATCAGTCAACCCCTCATCCCATTCAGGCAGATCCCTTGGAGCTATATTCACTACTCTAGCCAATTCAATTGTAGCTCAGAATGAACGACCAACTTCTGTTTAGGCTAACCCAGTGGACAATATTGCTGCAACCAGAATTCAGGACTTCACCTGGATGAATCCTCCTTCCTTTATGGGATCTAAGTCAGAAGAGGATCCACATGAGTTCTTCAATCAGGTTTAAAAAGTCACAAACATCATGGGAGTGACTTCTAGTGAGAGTTCTGAGTTAGCCACCTATCAGATACAAGATGTAGCCTATACGTGGTTTAAGCAGTGAAAGGTAGATGAGGGTATAGATGCAAAGCCCATAGAGTGGGAAGAGTTTGCTACTACCTTCCTAGATAAATTCTTTCCCTTAGAGCTAAGAGAACCCAAAGTATTAGAGTTCATCAATCTCAGAAAAGGTAGCATGAGCGTAAAAAAGTATTTCCTCAAGTTTACTCAGTTATCCAGGCATGCTCCCCATATAGTAGCAGACAATAGGTCTAGAATAAGTAAGTTTGTATCTGGGGTGTCAGATAGTATGGTTAAGGAGTGTAGAACAACAATGTTGAGTAAAGAGATAGACATATCTAGGCTCATGGTCCATGCTCAACATATTGAAGAGCAGAAGCTTAAGAGAAAAGAGAGAGAGAATAAAAGGGCTAGAATAGGTAGCTTTAATTTCAATTAGCTTAAGTCAGAGAGCGGTAAGCATTCCCAGTTTCGTCTAAAGTCTTTAGTTCCAGCTCCATCCTCAGCCAGTGCTCCAGTCTCTAATTTCAAGAATGACAGTCATGATGGGGAGCCAGGATCTAAAACCCAGGGTAGTGTGAGCAGTAGTCATACCTATCTGCTTCGTGAAGAGTGTGGTAAAAATCACCTAGATGTGTGTAGAGCAGGCAGCAAAGTATGTTTTGAATGTCGTAAGCCAGGCCACAAGATACGGGAGTGTAGATTAATGGCTCAGAGGGGAAAAGATTTTTGTCAGCAGGGCGCCACTTCTAGTACCACTACTGGTCAATGCCAAAATAGATTTTATGCACTCCAGTCTTGCCATGATCAAGGAAGTTCTCCTGATATAGTTATAGGTACGTTATAAGTCTTTCATTTTTATGTCTATACCTTGTTAGATCTTGAGGTTTTACTTTCTTTGTAACCCCTAAATGGCTTTCAAATTTGATGTCACACCCGAAATATTAGTAAAACCCTCCTCAGTGTCTACCTCAAACTTTAGAGTAAAGTACTGACAGTTTAGTTCAGAATTGTTGATTGAGTGGTTCAAACTTTAGAATAATGTCTTTAAGCTATAGGGGACATGGTAGGACAAGCAACCAAGTTAGGTTCTCTGATTTTAGTAGTAATATCAGTAATGTCGGAACTCATCCCTTACATGTCAATTCTACGATCATAGATCATATTTGTGCACATTATCGAAAACCATACATGCTTATAGTTCCTAGTATACGGAGTTCCAGTTCACACAGTATTCAGTTCTAGTACAGTCTCTGTTACCATCTCAGTTACAGTCTCAGCCCAATATTCAAATCAGTAACTCAGTTCAGTTTCAGGTTTGCTTAATCCTAGCGTATAGTCATCAGTTATTTAGTTACCAATATTTCAATACTTTAGCTTCCAGACTATTTCAAAAATCATGTTATACTCTTGGTCTTGCATTCTTAAATAATATCGTTCTCACAAATTTATGCTCAGTTATCTCATGTTACTCAGTCTGTCTCTTCCTCATATTCATAGTACTCTACAGTTTTAGTCTAGTTATTCAGACTTAGTGCAGTTCAGTCTTACATGCCCAGTATTCAGCTATCAGTCATTCAGTTAATCAGATAAGTTAGTATGTTTAAGCATTCATGCTCAGTGCCCATATAAATATTTTCAATAGTTGCAAGTGAAGTGCCATACTGAGGTATAAAGTATGTTGAGAGAGTATTCAAGGAATATGTCTAAGTTTGAAAATTTGTAGTTACAGTGCATAAGGCTTAGTCGCTCTATTTTAAGATGGTGTTTCGTAGGCCTCGCCTCAAGTTACAGAATTTTAGCCAAGTTACGAGTTCGACCCAGTTTATGTATCATACCTGAGATTCAGATCTACGATATTCAATCATGATTCAATCCATAGGTGCCCCGTGCATCGTTTCGTGCTTTTCCTCAGTATCTCAGTCAAGTCAACATTCTTCGTGGTACATAGTGTCATAAAAGGGAGATGCACTATAACACCTGGGCTATCATGATATAAATCTTATATTTTATCTTTACATAATAAATCCAATTGAGTAATAGATCCTCATAGTTGACCCTCTAGTTCCAATCTCAGCCGTATGCTATGTACTCATGGGCTGAGTTTAGTTCACGATATTCAGTTCGTGTATCACATTTCAAACTTAGTCATGTCCTTATGTTCCTATTCATACATGTTCAGTAAATGATCTTAGGCTTATCAGTGTTCTCAGCTTAAGGTAATAGTCTTGCTTAGATCTACTTAGTTCCATGTTCAGTTACAACCATAATCTTAGTATCAGTTATCATCATTGCTTAAATAGTCATGTATTCTCGAATCAGTTCAGTCATGTATTCTGCATCAGATATGCATGTCCAGCATATAAACTAAATGTATCAGTAGTCCTCAGCTTAATCAGTCTCATTCGAGGATGAATGTTCCTAAGGGGGAGATATTGTAACACCCCGTACTTTTACCTAGCCTAAATTCATCCCAAAAATGTCAAAGACTTACTTTAAATATAAATACACTTTTATACATGTGTAATTTCCAAGATTTTGACTTTTCATTGTATAGAAAATTTAATTATCTTTCCACTGATATAAAATTTGCCAAAATCTAATAATCAAGTAAGAAGTTATGACAATTTTATGTTTTAGTAGTTAAAAATCGTCATTCAGGCCAGTAGCGCATCGTGGAGTGTGTCAAAATAGCAATTTTCAATTTTTAGTGTTGCTCCGCGATATTTGCATATCGCAGCATAGACCTAGTTCACAAATGTTAATTTCCAATGTACCAACGCGATTCCACTACGTCGCGGTGCACTTTCAGTTCACAAACAAAGTGGCAACGCGATACCACCGCATCGCGCCACCAAGCAATTTCCCAATTGTCCTTTTTGTAGTGACAGAGCGTGATAGCACCGCATCACGCCAAGAGCCCAGATCGAGATTTTTCAGTTAATTTCTAGTTTTAAGTTCTGAGCTTTTAAATTATTCCAGGGGTATTTGAGTCTTTTTCCATGGCCCTAGTCACACATTAATATGAAAGCCAACCCTAATAAACCTAGTTACACCATTATTCATTCAGCTTTTCCCTAAATTAAAATCATTTTCTCCCAAGAGGCAAAAACCCTAGTTCTAGAAGCAAGGTCAATCCTCAAGAATCTCTCCAAGAACCCTCAAGGACTTTTTTTCTCAGGTATGTTAGATGTTCATTCATGGATCCTTACCTTCCATAGAGCCCAAGAATCTCTTTTCAAAATACAAGATTTATGATTTATGATTTCCATGTTTGAATTAGATTGAATTTATGTTCATGATGTTGTTTGAGTTTTAATCCACGATTTAGATTACAAGATTCAAGTGAGTCCTCGCGCTTAGCCAGATTTAGCCAGCAGTAGCAGATTTAGCCATCACATCGACCTATCAATGCAACGCGTTGGTCTGCGCATAATTTTTGCTCTTTTAATTCCGCATCCAGAGAGGTAATTAAGTCAATTTCTCACTTTTATTCAGCCCTAAAAAATGAGATTAGGCTATCCTAAGGGTAAAATTCATTCTTTATTCTCAATTTCTCTCAAGAATGAAACCCTAGGTCATTTAATTTCAAGTCCAAGCTTTAAGAACACACCAACGATCTTCACGAATTTGATTACCAAGGTATGTTATGTGTTAATCCTTGGGTTTCCTTCCAACCTTGGAGTTCAAGAACACTTTTTAAAATTCCAAGTTAATAGCTTCATGATTTACATACACAAATTGGGTTGTATTCATGTTTGTACTGTTGTATGGGTTTCAATTCAAGATTTAATTGCAAGTTTCATGAATATAAAATAACATGTGTCTGATTGATATAATACCTATGTTAAAAACTCTTGAATTATTAATTGATTGTTGTAGTCATGATGCATTAGCGTGTTATTCATGCCTAAGTATAAGGTTATACCTCCTAAGTGTTTGACAAGAGGCCTAAGTGAATAATTTGTGCATTGTGATCCATTGGTGGTCTTAGTAATGAATTCATACTATTACTACATGTTCAACTTACTCCCATGCTAAAGTTATAACTTGTAAGTGTAATGTCCATGTGAATTGAATAGTGTAATCATGACACGTTAGCATGTGTTCTCATTCATGTACAAGTTCATGACTTCCAAGTATTTGACAAAATGTCTCAGTGATTGCATTGTGGTCAACTGACTATTGCTATGCTTTCAAGAATTGCTATGTTGTATTATTAGTGATGCTATCGTGTCCTGGAGGTACTTATTACCCAAAATTTAGCCGTTTACATAGTTGCAGTAGCTATAGAATAGCCCAAATATCAAGAACAGTTGTATTAAGTCTGTTAATACAACTCAGTGAACTCCGTCTAGTGCATTCAGTCAACATGATCATATCAGTTCAGTCAAGCCTAGAACAATCTAGTAATCAGTTTAGTGTCCATTCAGTTAGGAGTAGGATTCAACATCAAGCAAACCTAGGGATGGGGGCATTCCTACCAGTAGAGGGTTTGTCCCTTAGTAGCAGTCCCTGCATTGTAGAACTATGTAACCAGCGTAGGGTAAGTTGTCCTCCTGCCAAACTCGGGTTGACACAAACATATACATATTTCATAAGTCTTCCTGCCAGATTAGGGTTGACCCAACTTTGTTAGTATCCAGTGGCAAGGTGCTAACACCCTTCTAACTGGGGTCAGAGGTTGGACCCCAAATCAGTTTATATTGAGGTATGTTGGTTAGATGAACACTCTCACAGTTACAATATCAGTCTCAGTATTCTGTAAAGAACTTTGACAATTCTACAGAACTATGGTTATTAGTTTTCAGTTATATAGCCATTAGAATTCAGTATTCAGCTTCAGTATAGATCTCATATACATGATGTATAATTACATGTGAAATATCGCATGTTCAATATGTCTAACCATTACAGTTTTCCATGTACTCTCATTCAGTTCATGATATTCACTCAGTCAATTATTGTTCATGCATATGAACCCATGCATTTCAGCCGACCTCATCTATCATACCAGTACATTCCATGTACTAATGCATACTCTATCTTTGTGTTATGATGTATTATATCATAGGTTTGGACGCTCAGGTTCCTGATCGCGCTTCGCCAAATTCAGTTAGCAGTAATAGATTTAGTAGTGAGTCCTCATCCATCGAGGATATTATTTATTTTAGTATAACAGTAGATTTAGTATTTTATTAGTCGGAGTTATTTGAGGGCTTGTCCCATCAACTTCATATTCAGACAGTTCAGTTAGAGGCTTTTCATACTAGACTAGTTCAGACCGTATTCAGTTTCCAGATGACCAATTTTGATGTCATTCTTGGCATGGATTGGCTTTATTCCTGCTATGCCACAGTCGACTGCAGAAATAGAGTTGTTTAGTTTTAGTTTTTGAATGAACCCATCCTGTAGTAGAGGTGTAATGCTTTAGCTTTCAGAGGTCAGCTTGTTTCCTACCTTTGGGCACAGAAAATGATATCTAAGGGATATGTCTATCTCCTTGTTCATGTTAAGGACGCTAGTTCCAAAACTCCCAACCTTGAATTAGTCCCAGTCGTGAATAAATATTCAGGTGTATTTCCCAAAGATCTTTCAGGAATTCCTCCCGAAAGGGAAATAGACTTCGACATTGATCTTCTTCTAGATACTCAGCCTATATCTATTCCGCCATATAGAATGGCACCAGCAGAACTCAACATATTGAAAGAATAGTTAAAGGACCTCTTAGATAAGGGATTTATTAGACCCAGTATTTCTCTATGGGGTGTACCAGTCTTATTCCAGTGAAAGAAAGATGGTTCTCTCAGAATGTACATTGATTATCGTCATCTCAATAAAGTCATGGTATAAATCAAGTATCCACTTCCCAGAATCGATGACTTGTTTGACCAACATCAGGGTGACAGCTATTTCTCTAAGATAGATCTCAGATCAGGCTATCATCAGCTCAGAGTCAGAGAATGTAACATTCCAAAACAACCTTTCGTACTCGGTATGATCACTTTAAATTCCTAGTCATGTATTTTGGTCTTACCAATGCCCCAACAACTTTCATGGACTTGATGAACCATGTGTTCAAGCAGTACTTGGACATGTTCATCATAGTCTTCTTAGATGATATCCTTGTCTATTCTTGCAGTGAGCACGGCCATGTAGACCATCTCAGAATCATGCTTTAGTCTTTCAGATATCATTAATTATTTGCCAAATCCAGTAAGTGCGAATTTTAGCTAAGGTCAGTAGCATTCCTTAGTCATATTATTTCTGGTGATGGAATTAGGGTTGATCCTCAAAAGATCAAAGTGATAAGAAACTAGCCCAGACCTGTCTCTCCATCAGATATTAGGAATTTCTTGGGTTTGGCTAGCTATTACAGATGGTTTGTTAAGGGATTTCTTCTATTGTATCCCCTATGTCTAAATTGACTCAAATGAAAGTTAAGTTTCTGTGGTCTGATCCTTGAGTGAAGAGTTTTCAGGAGTTGAAGACTCGACTTATCTCAGCTCCATTCTTAGATCTTCCAGATGGTTCAGATGGTTTTCTGATGTACTTTGATGCCTCCAGAGTAGGCTTGGGTTGTGTCCTAATACAGCATGGTAAGGTCATAGCCTGCGCCTCCAGACATCTTAAACCCCATGAGAAGAATTATTCGACTCATGATCTTAAGTTAGCATCCATAGTATTTGCCTTACAGATTTGGAGGCATTACTTGTATGGGGTGTATGTAGATGTGTTCACGGATCATAAGATCCTTCACTATGTCTTTTCTCAAAAAGATCTCAATCTTCATCAGAGAAGGTGGTTAGAGCTCTTGAAAGATTACGACATGAGTGCACTTTATCATCCGGGCAAGGCCAACGTAGTGGCCGATGCTCTCAATAGACTATCTATGGGTAGTGTTTCTCATGTTAAGAGCAGTAAGAAGAAGTTTGCTCTGGAAGTTCATCAGCTTTCCCAACTAGGTGTCTGCCTAGTTAATTCAACAGAGGGTATTATATGGGTTCAGAGTAGTTCAAAATTATCTCTAATTTCTAAGGTAAAAGAAAATTAGGATAGAGATCCCAGTATTGTCAAGTTGAAAGAGTCAGTCAAGGATAAAAAAAGTAGAGGTTTTTTCCTAAGGGGGAGATGGTGTTTTGCGTTGTCAAGGTTGTCTCTGTGTGCCAGGTGTAGATGACTTGAGGCAAAGAATTCTTGCAGAAGCAAATGCGCACTACTTTATTCATCCAGGGGCCACTGAGATGTACCGTAACTTGTAGGAGATCTATTGGTGGAGTGGGATGAAGAGAGATGTTGCAGAGTTTGTGGCTAAGTGCTCTACATATCAGCAAATTAAGATAGAGCATTAGAAACCTAGTGGGTCCATGCAGGAGTTCAATATTCCTACTTAGAAGTGGGAAGAAGTGAACATGGACTTCGTGACAGGTTTGCCTCATACTCGTCATCAGCATGATTTAGTTTGGGTCATTGTAGACAGGATGATTAAATCATCTCATTTTCTTCCAGTCCATACCTCTTATTTGGCTGAGGATTACGCCAAACTCTATATCAGAGAGTTGGTCAAATTGCATGGTGTTTCGCTATCTATTATCTCAGATAAAGGTACCCAATTTACCTCTTATTTTTGGAAAGCATTCCAAAAGGGTCTTGGTACCAAGTTCATCTCAGTACAACCTTCCATACTCAGACATATGGTCAAGTGGAAAGGACCATTCATACTTTAGAAGATATGCTAAGGGAGTGTGCAATTAATTTCAAGGGTAGTTGGGATGACTACTTACCTTTGATTGAGTTTTCATACAACAACAACTATCATTCCAGCATTCAGATGGCTCTATTTAAAGCTCTCTATGGTAGGAGATGCAGATCTCCAATTAGTCGGTTTGAAGTTAGTGAGGCCATAGTCCTAGGGCCTGACTTAGTATTCGATGCCTTAGAAAAAGTCCAGTTGATTAGAGAAAGACTCCGGGTAGCCTAGAGTCGACAAAAGTCTTATACAAATGCGCGCAAACAGGATCTCAAGTTTGAGATTGGTGATTATGTTTATCTAAAGATTCTCCCATGAAGGGAGTGAAGCAGTTAGACAAGAAGGAAAAGATCAGTCCCCGATATGTCGATCCTTTCAAAATTCTTAGTCGCTTCGGCAAGGTAGCTTATGAGCTAGAATTGCCTTCAGATCTAGCCCCAGTTCATCAGTCATCTATGGATCTTTGCTCAAGAAGTGCATAGGTGACCCAACAGTTGTAGTCCCTATTCAGAGCATAGATGTTTAGAACAACCTCTTTTATAAAGAGATTCCAGTCAAAATTCTTGACTATCAGACTTGTAGACTAAGGAACAAAGAAGTCCCTCTAGTCAAAGCTCTTTGGCGGAATCAGTCTGTTGAGGGAGCTACTTGGGAAGAAGAAGTAGACATGCAAACCAAGTACCCTCACCTCTTCTCCGCTAACTCAGATATAGCTCAAGGTAACAGTTGTCCTTAAGCTTTTATGTTTCATGTTCAAATTTCAATTATAATTTGGTATCCAGTTCATGTTCAGAATTCCATCATAAACTTGGTATAAATACCATTGCATATTTAGTCATGCATTCATGTATCAGTTCAGTTATATAATCATGCATCAAAGATGCATTCTTATTGTGACAAACTCAGTTCATCAGAACACCCAGTCATGCATTCATGAATCGGTTACACATGCATCAGATATGCATGCTCAGTATGGTGTATTCAGTTATCAGTCATGTCAGTCATAGAATCATGTTTCAGTTGCTCATGTTCAATATGTACGTTAGTTTATCTCTTTCCCCTTCTCAATCAGTCTCATTCGAGGACGAATGTTCTCAAGGAGGAGATATTATAAGACCTCGCAAAACTTCTGAGCTTAATTCAGTTCTGTAAGTTTTTCAAGGGGTATCATACTTAGAAAATTCTAGCCAAGTTCCCAGACTTAGCCTATTTTGCCTTCGAAAGTTGGCAATCTCATCTCGCTATCTTAATGTCCTTTAATGGCCCGTATTTTTATTAATTCATGATCAAAAAGGTCAATAGGTATTCTCAGATAGGTTTTAGATTTTTCAAAACATGTTTAGATCATGTTCAAAGTTCCAAAACAGTGGACCAACGCGATCTTGGCGCGCCGAGTACCTAATCGCGTTGGTCAATATTTGTGTAGGATGCCAGAGCCAAAACTTCTGAGGCTCGATACAATCATGGCGTGATGGATCAGTATCAAGTCGCAGCCATCAACGTGCCACATCGCTTGTAGCATTGTCGCCCGATTTTTAGTCATTAAATGACCACGTCCTCAAGGGAAAAAGGATCAATTTTTCATCCCTATTTAAGTCACAAACACGTAATTCAACCCTATTTTACCCAAATTATAGTGGTTTTTCTCTCAAATCCACTAAGAACAAGCTTAGGGTTTCCAATTAAGGATCCAATTTCAAGAATTTCATCATTTGTTTTCAAGAATCTTCCATTCAAGGTATGTATAGTGTTCATTCATGGATTTCTTTCATCCTGGAGTTCAAGAATCAAGTTTTAAATCATGAATTGTGAATATTTTGTTTTGGGTTGCTTATGTTCATGAGATTATGATTATATTATTCCCAAGTTGAAAACTTTATGTGTTTTTTTTATGAATCTAGGTTGGTATGTGAGTTTAAATCCATGAATTGAGTTGGTTATAATGTTAAATTTGATAATCATGCCTATGCCCTAAGTTGTGCATGCAAGGTGTTTGACAAAATGCCTAAGAGGATAAAAATTATGCATTATAGCTCAATTGTGATCCAAATGACAATTGCATGCTTTACCCTTATGTTCAAATGACTTCCATATTAATCTTATGTATTGAAATTGTTTGTTGTATTGCTCATGAGTTAGCCTTATGAAATTATGCCATGTATATAAGCTATCCAGTCCATGTACCAAGCTATGATAATCAAATGCCCATGAAAAATTCCTAACTTATTGTATTATGGATAGTGAACGTTGGTCATGTAATCAAGAATGTCATGCTTTGTCAGTTTCCTTCTATCGAGTCCTGGGGGTACTTGTACCCGACAACTTAGCTGTGTGCCTAGAGCCAGTGTCATGTTTTCATGATACTCTCATTTAAGCTATGGTCAATAGAACTCAGTCAGTCATTTGACTAAGGAAAGCTTAGTAAATCAGTAATCTTAGTAGTATTCTGTTAGTTAATGCAACTCAGTTAACTCAGTCCAGTTCAGATTAGTTAATCATGTTCTGTGTCTATTCAGATGGGAGTAGGATTTAGCACCGAGTGAACCCAAGGATGGGAACTCACCTACTAGTACAGGGTGTGATTCTTAGAAGCAATCCTTGCATTCCAGAACTATGTAGCCAGCGTAGTTTGAGACATCTAACCTGCCAGTTGAGGGTTGATGAGGTAGATTACCTGCCAGTTGAGGGTTCCCACCATTCTCATTTGAGTACCTTCCAGTTAAGGGTCACTCACAGCTTGTCCTTACCGGTGGCATAGTATTGACACCCTTCCAATTGGGGTTATAGATTGGACCCCAACTCAACTATATTGCTTTATTTGGGGCATGTTGGTTAGAGGACTACTTTCCCACAGTTTTAGCCTCAGTCTCAATCTCAGTAAAAGAACTCAGATAGTTTTTTAAAATCCAGGACTGTCAGATACAGTCAACTCAGAACATTACGAAATTCAGCTAGTTCCATTAGAATCTAGGCTGTATACAGTCGCTTAGTATCAGTTATATCAGTTATCCGTAACTCATGTTAGCAGTAATCAGACTCAGTAGTCAGTTTATTATGAATTCAGATACTGTCACTTGTTCATGCATATATTCTCACGTTTATGTTTTACAGTCGGTTAGCATAGTTCATGCATATAAACCCCTTGCATTCAACCAACCTTACTTGCATACCAGTACATTCAATCGTACTGACACATTTGTGCTATGGTGTTTTATACTATAGGTTCGGAAGTACGAACTCCAGAGCATTCTTAGTAGATCAGACGTTCAGCAGCCAGGCTAGCAGTGAGTCCTCATCATTCGAGGATAGCATGATTATTTTATTACTTTATAATTTTAGTATTTCAGAGTTAGTTGGGGACATGTTCCATCAACTCTATCATTTTTAGATAGTTTAGAGGGTTCTAGACTACAGTCTGTTCAGACAGTTCATTTCAGTTCATGTTTTGGTATTAATATACTGTACTCTCAGATATTATATTTTATCCATTTTGAACCTTATGTCATGTTTCAGTCTATTATTTCTGTATTTTACATGATGTTATACAGTATTCAGGTACATATATCAATCATGGGTTAGCTTGTGGTCGTTCGGAGTCATGGGCAGCGTGTAGTGTTCCGGGTACCATTTCGATGCTTTACAAAAAGAATGTGGGAGCTGAAGATTTTCTACCTTTTCCTATGGTAGAAGATTTCTCAAAATCTTCTATCTATTCTCAGCTACAGGTAAACTGGCCATAATTCTGCTCGACAGAAAATCAAATTTCGAAAAAATATGTCATTATAAGTTTTCCCAACAGAAAACCATAATTCTCCAACATCATCATAAATTGATAAAGATTGTGATATTTATAAATGTTTTCTTAATGTCAAACTATAAATAGTAACCATTATACACAGTAATATATATGCAAAACACCTTTAGAAGATGAGGCAAGACTTTCTAACAAAGTTATTTGGGTGAGAAATATATCTCCAACGACAAACGACTTCTTATTACCAAGAAAAAATGATAATTATTCCACTATTATATTTATTTAAACTGATGTACAACTTTTTTATGTTGTTCAATAGGGCTTTGGTGGTATTGAAGTTGATGGTGACAACATTGATGGAACTAAGAATTGTGGCGATGCTGATTCAATAATCAATAATGTTATTTCTAATGTGTTTGCAACCTCTTCTAGTTTTCCAACATCTCCTGATATAAAAAATACTCAAGTTGAGAGATCTATAAGTGTCTCAAATTCCAATTTACATACTTCTTTGCTTAAACTAATTTACTATAATTTGTTTGTGATTATCAGCATGAGCCTGGTGGTATTAATGTTGATATAGAAGACATGATTTCTGATGTTGATAGAACTAAGAAGGTTATGAATGATGATTCAAGAACTTGTGATGTTGAGATATCTATAAGATCTATCTTTTCATTTTCTTTATTACTTTGTGGTTGTTTTTCTATCAATTTTAGATCCTTCTCTATTTTCCAGAATGATGAACAACAAAGTACTCGTGTTTCTCCAATGAAAAGTAAAGGCTCTCCACTGAACCCTAAAGGCTCTCAATGAAAAAATAAACGTACATTAGGAGCAAAAAGGGTAGCAAATCAGCGATGGAAGTAGAAGTTAAGGAAGCCACTCCTAAAAAATCAATTAGACAGAAATTTGTAGGACAGTTAGCCAAATCTCCATATATGGCAGATTTTGATTCGGGTGCATCGAAATTCATTTTTTTATCAAAATCATCCTTTCATCTGTGACATTGAAGTATTTGATAGCCTGTCAATCTTGAACACTGATTTTTGGGTGTTCATCGAGTGTGGATTGAATAAGTCAAAATGGTAGGTTTACTATCTTTAAGATTTTCATTTTGTCATTTTTGTACTTATGATAACGCATATATTCTGATTGCATTTATTTTTCACATATTTTAAGTTCCAAAAATATATCCATTACAGGCAAAGATGTGTTGCCCGAATGTTTAATGTTTGGCTCTTGTGCTGTGGATTCGAAGGAGTGGTGTTATTAACTTGCAACTTGTGGCGACCTTTGAATGAAATGGTATTATCACTTTCTATCCTAATCTATATTTGTAATGTGTGCCTGCCTGTTTTATTCAACCTTATTGTTCTTTATATCATACGTGATTATTCGCGGTTAATGTGTTTTTGGCTTGTCCTTTGTTTTGTTCCCCCCTTTCTTCTAGTAGGTTGAACATGCTGACAATATTTTTTATTTGGCTATTTGTAATGGTTACATTTATTCTAGTTCTTGGGGTTAGAATTTGAAAGTATGGAGAACTTCTGATTTGAAGTGTTTAGAGTCAATTAAGGCTCATGACACTGGTTTTGTTTGTTGTAGTACTAGATCTCCTATGCCAGAATGAGTTACTTTTTACCTTTCATTTGAGCCCATCAACGTTGTTGTTTTCTGTGTCTCTCTTTTGGAAACACCAGTTACATCCTCCATTAGGCCATTCGTGATATTATATATACATCTTTGAATATGATAAATCTGTCATGAAAAAGTGTTTGCTGTTCCATTTGAATAGATGAGAACATGAGTATTATGTATTGTTAGTACACACTTGTTCTTACCCATAGTATATAGATGAAGGTTGTTTTGGGTTTTGCACGAACAATGGAATAATGATCCTTCCAGTGATACAGAGTTTATGAATGACTATATAAATATCACAATGTGTATGGATAAATAGATTTCTTATTCCACAATTCCAAGAGGTTTCCTCATGTATAGACTGAAATGACATTCAATGACTTCAAATCCCCCACACGAATGGGTCTGAAATACTTCTATATGCTCGACGAATTTCACACTCACTTGTGAAATATGCTCTTTTTTATCGACTTTGCTTCTTTAGAGATGCATTCTGTCTCAACATTCAACAAGAAACTGGTCAGTGAGTGTCAGGATTTGTAATGCAAATTGCTAATGTGCTGATTAGTGAAAAAGGCATACTAACCTTCTATTTTACCAAAGCTTCATAGTTGATCCTGTCTTTCCACTTACTCTTCCAAAGTTGAATTAGCCGGTTCCCACATATTTCCTTGGAACCAGAATAATGTGTACCTCATCAATTAGAGATTTGAGCTACAAGTGTCTAGTAGTGTGCTTCAGGTTAAATAACTAACATAACAATGCATGTTTCCAATTATCAAGAAAATCCTAAGAGAACCACTCTCCTAAAAAACTCACTAAAGATCCCCTCCCTTATTTTCCTTTACTAATTTGTCTTGGTGCTGGTCATCCAGCTAGTCTTCTCACATCGGAGAGGATGTAAGCAAATCTTACCCTACCCTTGTGTGGGGTAGAGTCATAGAGAGGTTGTTTCTAGTACAGTCTCAGCTTAAAACATATGTTGCCGACAAAACCATGTGTAATAGTTAAAAACATTCACTATTGGAAAATATAAAATATTCTAAAAGAACTTACCTTGGCCATGTTAAAGGAACGAAATCTTGAAAATGCTTTTGTTAAAACATATTCATTCACCTCATTCCCGAGGTTTCCACAGGATAGATGAAAATCATCTGCATGACCCCAATAATCAACTTAGTCAACTGTGTAATAGTACTGAGTCAACTAATAATCATCTTATAACAAAAGCAACAAAAGACAAGACGATAAAAAAACATGTAACATGGCAGATCAATATGAGGTCATGTAATCATAATGCTCTTAAATTTTTTATAAATTGTACTACTTTTCTTGTAATTTGCATTGGTTGAAAATGGTCACATTTTTCAATCTTAAGAATAATTCTTGTGTTAATTTTAACTGTTGCACAATGTGCTGTTAGCTCGAGATAGAAGATGTGGAGGTTTAAGTGTTCGAATTGTTTGAGGGGTTTGATCATCTTAATTTGGTTACTTCTTTATGTAATAAATGTGTTGTAATGCTCTTTACAGTGTTCTTTTTATTTTTTCACAACATTTGGACATAATGTTCTACTATATGAGGAAGAAGACAAAATATGAACCTAATATTATTGTGAAGTTCACTACAACAAATTTTATATTTAGAAACAAGATTGGTTCTTTTTTTTCAAGATTTTATGGAAAATAGGAAAGATTTTTTTGTTATCCCCGAGAAACATGAGTTTGAGGAGTATATCAGAGGCTTCTATTGTGATGCAAACGTACCTTGGAACAAGGTTGACTATGTGTTATTTCTAATTTATGTTCCACAAGAAAAATCTAAACTTGTACACTGGATTTTGGGAGTTTTTAACTTTACTGGTTGGTGCATATATGTATACGACTCCAACCGTACCAGTCGCAGTGATAAAGTTATTCAAAAGTGATGTAACCTTACCAAACACTGATACCGTATTTTCTGCAAAAAGGTCAATTTTTATCTTGAGAAGGGCATTGACAAATCTGAAAATGACACTTTGCCAATAAAAATGGTTGATGAGCTACCACAACAAACTTAATGGTATATTATTGTATTCATTTTTTAAATGTTCATTTCACTTCTTTTTATGTTGTTTTTCATATATTCATGTAATATATTTCCATTGTATCACAATGATTGTGGAGTATAAGTTTGTGCGTTTGCTGAATATGTCATTCATGGTAGAGATGTTCCTAAAGAGATTGACATTGGTTATGTTCGCATGAGGTATAGAGCTTTTTTGTGGGATTTCAGAAAGAGAAAACTACAAGCCGGTATAAAAGACAACACTACAAAAAAGTTGGCAGATTATTTGGAAAGGAAAAGAGGAAGAGGATACACCAGGAGGGGTAGTTTAGTTTTGTAGTTATTGAAAATCACTGAACATGAAGAATTTTTAGATATTTTTATGAGATTATGTAAAGTTTAAACAGTCTTTTAAAATTGAATTGGTTATTTTTTATGCGATAACATAAAGTATACAATGTAGAATCGCTACTGATTCATTTGTTGGTATCTTTATATATTTATGTTTTATTATCGAAGAATATTTTTTGCTTCTTCTTGTGGCAAGTTTAGTCCATGAGTCAATAGTTATTGAGCATCTTCTAAATTAGTAGACAATGTGGCAGAGCTACATGAGGTATAACTTGTTCCTATGGGGGCTATCTTATCATTAATTATGTGTGAATGCTACATAAGTATTTTGACCATTGTGAACTTTTCAATCACATTTGTCCTCGATTAAATGGCATAAAATATGAGACAGTTTAGACCTTCTAATCTAAGGGCCATCTACTCCCCTCAGTAGTTGGTTCTCCATTTTTATGTATTTGGTTAGATGTTTGCTTTGTTGATTGGTATCATTTTTTTCCTACTCGTAATTGAATACTTCCCCATTCTTTTCTTTTGGTAGTTTTTAATCTTTATTACTTTTGTTCTTGGCTTTTAGTATTTTAATTTTTATCTAGAAGATTGATTCTCATATGGTTGTAAGATTGTAATATTCCTATAAACATATTTTGTATGGTAGGGGAAGAATTTTCTTTGAAAAATTGTGAGTTTAACCACCTTTGATGTCTAACTCTTGCCTCTACAGCAAGAGTTATAGATCATCTGCCAAATCATTATAGACTATGCTAGTGTCAACTCTTGCCCATGGGGTATAACTTGTTCCTTTGAGGTCTAAAAATCTTGCCTCTTGGGGAAGACTTATAAATTATCTACCAAATCACTACACACTAATCTAGTATAAATGCTTGGCCATAGGGTGTAACTTATTCATTTGTTGTATTAATTTTTGCCTCTAGGGCACGAACTATAGATCATCTGCCAAGTTATTACACACTAAGCTAGTGTCAACTCTTGCCCATAGGGCATAACTTATTTCTTTGGGGCTTAAGTCTTTCCTCTAGGGTGAGTGTTGTAAATCATCTGCCAAATCATTATAGAGTAAGCTAGTGTCAACTCTTGCCCATGGGGCATAACTTGTTCTGCATCTTGCCTTCAAGGCAAATTTTAAAGTGTATCTCGTGGAATTATTTACATCACATCTCTTGGGAGTGTGGTCCTTCCCCTAATCCTGTTAATATGATATATTCTTACACATCAATATATAAAAAAATTTAACATGCTAAGTAATTTTTATAAACAATCAATAAGAAGGTATTGAGTTAAATACTTCACCACAAGTTAAAACTTCAAATAAATATGAAGACATTCGTGATTGAAAGTCAAAAGTAGTTTTTACTAACTAAAATAGGGGACCAAAGAATCCTATTATAACTGCTATTTTGATCCAACTTCTCTGATAAAAAGTATAACTACATATTTTTTATTTTTCTTTCTATATCATCTTGCATATGGATGAAGATAGGAGTGTAGTGACAATTTGATATATTGTGCCAGGTTCTTTTGCATCTTGAACATTTGTAATTATTTCTTGAAGATTCTATTCTGCAAGGATATCTGGTTGTTTGTCTTCTCCCAAGTAAAACCTTTATATCTGGGGTTTTATGATCAGATCCTTTATGCTATCTGGAACAATCCATGATGTTGTACTTCCAACTGGTAGGATTTCTCCCTGGTATGTTTGTAGCCAAGATTGTCTTGAGAACCAATGAGAACAATAGCTAGACTTGTTCATATGTCTACTGTTTATCGCTGCAATTGTATGGGTGCATGGTACCTCATCTATTTGAAATACCAAGCACTGACAAGTCCTATTCTTCAGGTCTACAATGTATTCAACTCCTTCTTCTCTTACAACAAATCTTGTTACATTAATGAGGTTTACCTGTAAATAAAATGATAAATAAATGACAACTTATATTTGTTGTAGTCTTGAAAGCTATATAATTTGATTAAGAGAAGAGAAGAGAAAAGTGATTTAGTCATCTATTTGTAGAAGCAGAACCAATTATACAGAGCTTCAACAATCAAACAGATAGAGCATAAAATCATAAACAATCACATCTAACCTATGGGCAGAATCAACTTGAGGACATCCAACCTGTGAGCAGAATCTCAACTATAGAAAACCTCAGATATATAACCAACACTAAATAAAAAATAAACATATTTCTAGCATATGAGCAAATAGTCAACTACATAAAATCCATGATCAAATATCTAACATCAAATCATAAACAATCACACATCTAACTTATGAGCAGGCATCCGGTATAAAAACAACTAACATCCAATGCACATGTTTGCAGTTTCTATATACGTGGCCAATGCACACAAGGTTTGGAGTGCCCTTATAGGCATGAGATGCTAGAGATCGGGGAGCTTTCAGAGCAAAATATTAAGGACCGTTACTATGGGTATGTGCAACTGCATCTTTATCCTGTTAATTTGAACGCTAATGGTGTTCTTAGGTGCTCATATGACAATTTGGATATTTAATCTCCTGATGGCAAACTATTATTATGTTTAGGTTGTTTGTAGCATATTCCCTCATTGCTTATTCATGCTACTGTGTTACATATGGAATGGTAATCCAAGGAATGAGCTTTTAGAGTCAAATTACCTGTATTATATGGAAAAGACAGAACCTTGCTCAGAAACAATAGCTGATTCAATAGTGATGCTTCCAACATATGAGCAGGAGAATCAACTACAAATAAACTGAGATAAAATAGATATTGCATCTAACCTATAAGTAGAATCAACTATGACAGTAAAACATCTAGTATATGAGCAGAATCAGCCATACAGAGCAATCAACCACACATAAGGGATGAATCTTGAGGCAATACAAAAATAGCTACAATCAAGCATACAACATCAAATCATAAATCAAATACAACCAATGAGCATAATCTAATCAGTTGTGGAGGTTATCCTTTTATAGAGATCATATTTTTAATAGCATGTAGACGTTATTCTTCTCAATTATCTACTAATTTTGTTGTATATTTCCTTATTATCAAAATACAATTTCAATTACTTACTTTCAATTTCAAGGCGGCTTGAATCTTGTCAGTTACCTCCACTACCGCCCAACGTGTGGTGTCATGAAAGTTGTCTTGCGCTTTTATTTTCCTTTTATAAAACCATCTTTGTAACTTGTTCTGAATGTAATCGATCAGTCCAAGTATTGGCGGTTTGCTTGCTTTTCTCAGTACCACATTCATGAACTCCACGTTGTTAGTCGTAAGCATATTGTACCATCTATTGGTATGAAATGTATGAGCCCATCTTTCTGGTTCTTCTTCTTTCAAGTACTCTACAGTAACTTTGTTGACTTTTTCTATATCATCCATGGAGGTATAAAATTTAGTACATTTGTATGTTGTTGATGCGTTGTAGATGAGTGATAGAACCACATCTGAGAAGTATCTTTTTCTTAAATTCTTCTCTATGTGATAGATGCATATCCTGTGCTGACACTCTGGATAGACATTTGCAACTACATTTGCAATAGCTGGGTGATGATCTAATAGAATAGACCATTGTTTACGTACCCTAATTGGATTTCTTAACTGATTGAAGAACCAGTCATAAGACTCATTATTTTCTTAATCTACAATTTCAAAATCCAAAGGAAAAATGTTGTTGTTTCCATCCTCTGACACAGGTATCATGAGGACACCATGATATTTTGACTTCAAAAATATTGCATCTACCATTATTATCAGTGTACAGTCGGTCCATCCAATGATTGAAGCGCCATATGCAAAAAATGCATACTGAAACCTATGTTGAGCAAAAAAAATATTAGTAACAATTTGCATTTGATGTTTATAATCATAGTACAACAATTTTCTATACTAAGTCTTGCCCATGAAACAAGATTTCCATATATGTTAATAATCTAAGCAGTGCAATTAAAGAATAACCTTTTACCTCTAGGAAAAAAGTTTTCAATTTCAACAGTATGTACTTGTTCTAAGCTAAGTCTTTCCCATGAAGCAAGAGTTGCATATATGTTAATAATCTAGGCAGTGCAATTAAAGGATAATCTTTTTCCTCTTGGACAAAAGTTTTCAATTTTAATAGTATAGCATTTGTACCCATTCTGACCATGAGGCAAGAGTTGCATATATGTTAATAGTCTAATCAGTGCAATTAAAGAATAAACTTTTGTCTCTTGGGAAAAAGTTTTCAGTTTCAACAGTATAGAATTTGTACATATTATAAACTAATCTTGCCCATGAGGCAAGAGTTGCATATATGTTAATAATCTAATCAGTGCAATTAAAGAATAAACTTTTTCCTCTTGGGCAAAAGTGTTCAATTTCAATAGTATAGCATTTGTACCTATTCTAAACTAAGTCTTGCCCCTAAGGCAAGAGTTGCATATATGTTAATAATCTAATCAGTGCAATTAAAGAATAATATTTTTACCTGTTCTCATCGTCCCTCTTTATGTTTGTGTACGTGCCTGGGTTGTTTTGTTTCATCATGTGAAGATACGATGGCAACCTATTGTAGTTCTCTTCTGCAGTTCCTCTTATCACTGTATAGGCATGCTGTATCACTCGCCATCCTTTGTTATAAGATATGATTATTCTGTATTTCCTTCTCATTTCATCTACCATGAATTTTGGTGTGATTACATTCTAGAGTCACGCACAAGCTCTAGTATGTAGTCACATATGACCTTTGATGTCGCATTTCTATGGTCGGATGTTATGAAATCAATCGAGCAACTATGAGCCTTTTCATATGCAGTAACCTGAAAGAAAAAAGAATCGGCAAACTTCAAGGCATGAAACCACCACACGCAGTTGTCGTCCAAACATCTCAGTGAATATCTTGTTGTGCTTGATTTGATAACCTTAAAATAGATTTTGTGTGTAATTGCGATGTTTGACGTGCACGTCATCATGTTTTGTTTGTCAAGGAAGATCGACTTGACATTTACCTCATTCAGAGAGGCATTGTGTGTCAAAAAAGTAGTCTCGACATTAATTATCCTCTTTTTTTTTGTCGTACCCTCTTAATCCTAGATGACTGCCCCATTTCTTCAGCTATTTCAGCCTCCAACATTGGTTCAATAACCATTAGCTTATTATTTCTATCGATACTTTCAATTGATTTTCCCATATTGTATTGCTCAATACTTATTTCTTTTTCATCCATTCCGAGCACAACCCTTATGTTAAATGAAACAACAAAAGATTAGTAACAGTTTAATTTAGAATATATATCTTCAACAAGTAAAACCATTAAAGAGTAAGACATTGTCAAATATTGCCCATGGGGCATAACTATCTAAGTCTTGACTCTAGGGCAAGACTTATAGATCATTTGCCAAATCATTACAGACTAAAGCAGTGTCAACTCTTGGCCATGGGACATAACTTGAAATGTATGGCATAATCTGAAGATGCTAAAATCTCACTTGAAACTACTGAATAACACACACTATAAGGGTGATCCTGAGAGTGTTGTTTTCTTCAGAGATTAGTTGCAAGTGATACAACATAGTTTATCGACTCAATACTCTAATAGTATGGCCTTGAAAGAGAATGATGTACGGACTATTCTTGAGAAGTGGAGAAATATTGAAGAGAGCATGTTACAATAAAAATCCAGGATTTTGTGGATAAGCTAGATGATTCAAACACCATGTATTTTAGTGCAGTTATGAAAGAAAAAAAAGTAACACGAAGCAGATAGTGGAGCTTACTTCTTTAAATAGTGTTAAATTGGTGGATCCTTAGGGTATTAAGCGTAACATTATTGCTTTTTACCAATTTTTAATGGAGTGTGCATTGATCAATACTAGTGCAGTTAACAAAAGATTTATGAAGAATGACCCCTCTTTATGTCATCAACAACAAGTTGAATTATGTCGTTCAGTCACTGATAAGGAAATCTATAATAGCCTCTGTTATATAGGAAATGATAAAGCTCCAGGTGTTGACATCTACAATGCCTTATTTTTTTAAGTGATTAAATATGATGCGTGTTCAACAATGAAGGATTTTTTTTAACGCTGAAAAGTTGTATAATACAGGGAATTGTACAATAGTAACCTTGTTACCTAAAGTGTCAAATCCTACTACCATTTGAGAGTTTAAAACCATTGCCTGTTGATCTATGTTATACAAGCTAATAGCTAAGGTGCTCTCTTTTAGAATCAACAAGTTAGTGCTTCTTTAATCTCTAAAGCATTGGCTGGATTCATGAATTAGTTAAAGCTCATAGTAGAAAGAATACCTCAGTTAGATGTATGTTAAAAGTGGATATACAGAAGGCTTATTATACTGTAGATTAACCTTATTTGAAGCAGATCTTGATTGACCTGGGTTTCCCTTACAAGTTTATTGGATGGGTAAAGCATTGTATGACCACTGATAGATTAGTGAAGTGGAATATTCAGATTGACCTTGTGTATATTTTGTGCAAGCAAGTGAATGAAATAAGAGATCATCTGTTCATGAAATGTAACTATACAAATGTAGTAGGGAAGAGGTTGCTTTTCTGGCTAAATAGTACTCAACCACTATCTGCTACATGAGTTGTAATGTATGATTAGATTAAGAAGAGAATTAAAGGCAAGAGTCACATAGCCTAAGTATGAAAGCTGGTATATACTGAATTTATATATGCAGTTTGGCATAGGAGAAATGCAAGGTTGTCCAACAAACTGAGACAAATAGGGAAGCTTGCAAGAAAGGTAGCTTTGTAGTTTGTGTTCGAGCTATAGAAATAATCAAACTTATTTTTGTACCACTTTGACCTTATATGTTTGTCTTTCCAAAAAACATTGTGATCAACATTAACTCCCATATTAACAACCTTTCCCTCCAAGACCAAACCCCCGCAACTACTCAAACACAATTATAACCGCAATAACAAACTCCCCACAACCTGTTCGACATAATTCCTCCTCATCTTCTAATGCCAATTATACCAGTATTTTGAAATACTTGGAACTAATTTCTTGTACCGCCTTGACCTTATACGTTTGGCCTTCTCAAAAAATGTTGTGATCAATGTTAACTCCCATATTAACGGCCTTTCCCTTCAAGATCACTCCCCGCAACTACTCAAACACAATTATAGCCGTAATAACAAACTCCACATAATTTGTTTGACACAATTCCTCAATGAAAAATATGTTACTACAACAACATCATAGCTCAATGGAAAATATTTACCGCAATGCATCAATAATCTAAAATTTACTGCAAATTAGATGTGTTCTTCAACAATGCATAAGTTTGTTGCAAATTAAATCTTAATTTTGTTTACATAGAGCTAAAATCCATCCAACCATCCCCAAAGAATTAGAGAATTTTGATGACGAAATTCTTACCTGAAGAAACCTTACGGCTGCGAATTTGTTCGAAAATCGATAGTTTTGTTTTGGAAGAAAAAGCGATGATCATTTTGTTTTGAAAGAAAGTCGATTGTTTTGTTTTGGAAGAAAGGGATTAAAAGCGAATATATTGGAGGGGTAATTTTGTCCAAATAAATATGAGTTAATAAGTAAAGGCTATTTTAACAAAATCTTTTTATTTGGGGCTAAAATTTGAAAGTCACTCTAATTTTGGTCTATTTTTTAGATTCTCCCCTCAATTACTCCTCCAATTACCAAATCTGTTACCCCCACCTCCAATTTCTCCCCCTTCAACACCTTAGATCAATAAAAAAAGAGAATGAAATTGAATTTGAAAATTAAAAAATTGACATGATTTGGATGTTTTGTTGTTGATTTTAGAGAATTTGGTTTTGATTTTGATCGAATTTATAAGGTGGATTGAATTTTTAGTCACTAATTTATGATATTTTTTTTATGGGTGGAGAAATTGGTGGTGATGGGTATATATATATTATGTAGTGGTGGTGCGATGGTGTGGTTGGTGGAGGACGGCAGGGGAAAGGGTGGCGGCAGATTGGTTGTAACAGATGAGGGGAAAAGGGGGTGGGGTGGGGGTAAGTGGGTTGATGAGCAGCTACGGGGGTGGGGGGAGCAGGATGGGTGGTTGTGAAGAAGATGGAAAATAGAAGGGTGGGGGTATTTTTTTAATTTAAAATATTTTAAAATATGTATATATATATATATGTAATATATATATATATATATAATATTTAAAAAATACTTTATTTACGTGGCTTCGACGTGACGGTGATGTGGCGTTGATGTATCAGCGAGTGTGATGCACTCTCCCTTAAGAGAGTGATATTATATATTAAGGGATGAAATTGATTCACTTTAAAGATGTTAAGAGGGATAAATAAACAGAAGATTAATTTAAATGTTAAAGTAAGTTAGACAGACCAGTTCGGAGGGATTTTGATGCATTTTCTCTTAAAATAATTGCAAATTCATCACATAGCACATTTTATAAACATTATATTACTTTTAAGTACTACAAGACTAATAATAGAATTATTTATAGTGGCCATTATATTATACTTTCTACCTGCTTCTTCAAGATGTGAATCTTGAAGATTCTACTAGATAATCAATCACATCACATCATTTAGTTGGAAATCCCACTATGTCCGCCACATTAAATAATCACATCATTTTCATTAGTTATTTGTTTTAGTTAGTATACATAGCTTATATATAATTATACCTCTATCTCTATAATATATTAAAAGTGTGAAAACCTTTAAAAAAGTGATTCAAAATTTTTGCTCTTCATTAAAATACTCTACAATAGACAAAATTATTTTTTCATCTATTTACTCCTATTATTATATTATTAAATCAAATACTCTTAAAATATATGAAAAAACCCTGATAAAATAAATACATGGAAAGATTAAGAATTCTAAACTACACAAAATATATGAATCCTAAAATATTTGTGAATCCTAAAATATATAAAAATAAATTAACAGTCCTAAAATAATATATTTAAAGAATCACATTAAATTCTTTTTACCCTTTTCAACATTTTCTAAGTTCGTCTGAGGTTTTAAGCTTCTATATTTGTATTTTTTAAGATCCTTTAACTTCTAAGATGATTTTTTCATAATCTTTTATTATTTGTATTTGTCTTTGTAAATAAATCATTATTGATTGATTCTTTAATATGTTTGTGCAGACGAAGAAAGATTTATGTGAAACATGCGGACAAAACTTCATATCGATTACAAGTGAATTTAAGGTATGCTTTTTCTATTCTAAATTTTATTTTTTATTCATATTAGTTCTACTTCTTATTCAGGCGTAATTCATGTTAATACTCTTTTGTTAAAGTCATACTTACATAAAAAAATACTATTGAGATAAAAATAAAGTAAAAATTGTGATTTCTCATAATAGAAAACATAACCAGATTGTCAAACAAGTATTAAACAAAGTCATTAGTTGGCTAGAAGATAAAATATAATAGTAATTAGAGATTTTATGCGTTAGTAAATCAAATTTATAACCGATTTTATTCTTTCACCAGGGATAATTTGAACTGCTCATTTTACGTTTTAGTAACATCGTCAATACTCTAAAGTATGTTTTTCCATTCAAAGTATAACGTTAAATAATTGATATTTCAATATGTCATATTTTTAAAAAACATTTGTCCATATCTTTATTTTATAATTTATAATTATTTGTCTTGAATGAGAAGATGCATAAAATGGAATGTGATTTTGCATGTCTTGGCGTGAGCAGTATGAAAAGGGAGAAATAGGAGATCTTTTAAAGGGTAAGTTTTTCTTTATCAAGAAATTAGTCTTACATGACTTTAAATGGATTCGATTCATAAAAACAAGATTTTTAAAGGTGGATCAAGTATATTGTTCGATATAAATAATAGAAATTTATTATTTTATATACACTTATTATTTTTTTTTTATATACACGTATAAAGCACGTTCACTTGACTAGTATATTATATGTGTATAACAAATATACTATAGCCGCATAACACGACTATACCAATATTATATACATCTACAATTATTTTTATTTTAAGCAGTTTGGTGAGCAACTATTAAATTATATACCAAAAAAAATTCTTTTCAAATAATTAGATGAGTAAAAATGACGATAAAGGTATAAAATGATTATTTGGATAAGATAACTACCAAACTTATCATCTATGACATTATTGAACATGGAAAATTTCTACTTTTAAAGGAATATGAAAAAAAAAATGTTAGTTTATGTTCTAGATTTTGTCTCTTATCCTAATTCTTTGGATGAATGATCAAAGTTTAACCCCATTAAACAAATTCTATTTGGCCCTACATTTTTTATCATTATATATTCAAAAATGATATAAAATTATCTAAAGTAACAAAGTATACGAGATGAAATCAGGGAGAATCTTATATCATTAAATCTTTTTTATCCCAAATTTTCTACATAAGATCATGGCTTTTAAAGCCAAAGTTGGATAAGTCCAACTTGAGAGGTGTAACCTTAGTTGACATAAGCCAAACTAGTGAGATGCCATATGACCTCCATATTGGATACATGTACATCTATAATATTTCATAATATTTTTCCATAGATGTCCATATAAAGAAAAAAATTATTCTGTATTTTTACTTTCCCTGATGATCAGACCCCGATTCAATTGGTTCAGTCTTCACAGTTGTAATATCCCATATTTTTTCTAACTTTAATTTATTCCTAGAATGTTAAGAAATAACTTTTAAAATGAAGAATATTTATTTCGTGTGGAATTTTTCAGATTTAGACCTCCTATTGTGTGGAAAATTGAATAAGCTTTCCATCAATATCAAATTCGCCCAATTCCGATACTCGGTTGAGGAGTTAGAGCATTTTTTAAAATGACAGTGTGCTACTTGGGCACTTGGCGCGTCGCGGAGGTGGGTAAAATGATGATTGTCAAATTCCAATGGCCCTCTGCGTTAGCCCCGCATTGCGGAGAAGCCCAAATTCCCAATTGTCCCATTCCAGTAACCCATCGCGATGTTGGCGCATTGCGCCAGTGACCAAAATGGCAAAACTATAGGGCACCACAATAGCTCCACGTCGTGAAGAAAGCCCAGTTCCCATTCGTTATTTTCCAGTGAGCCACCGCAATAGTGCCGCGTCGCGGTGGCCAGCCAAATCGAAAAAATGTATGTTTTCCAGTTCCGTCCAAAACTTTAAAAAGGCTATTTTGGATAATTCCCAAGGCCCAAATCCATCCAAAACACAAGATTAATCATATTCAAAGCACTTTATGCTCATTATTCATCATTCTCTTCAAAAGCCAAATCCTAGAGCTCTAAAACCTCTTCTCCAAGAAATCAAAATCCTCCATTCATTCTGTAAGAAAGCTTAAGATTGAGGATGCCCAAGGCAAGATAATCAAGAATCCATCTCCATGAACTCAATTAAGAATCAATAATTCAAGTTTCTTCATCTAATCATCTATCAAGGTATGTGGGGTTTATGAACAAGGATCTTCTTCCATCCTTGTGCCCAAAACCAAGCTTTTACATTAAATTCATATGATTTTGAATAATATTACATGAGTTATGAATTAGGGTTATACCCATTATTGCTATTTGCAAAGTTACGAGTTTTTGAGATATTTTAAAGATGAATTGCATGTCTATTTTCATATTTTCATGCCTATTACAGTAATTTATAAATTTTGAGATAAATTATCATTGTTTTTAATATCAAGCATAATTATTATGATGTTTTGACATGAGATTGAAGCATGGGTTACTACCCCAAGATTGAATATTATTATTTCAAAAAAGATGATGCTTTAAGCATCCTATTATCAGATTTTTAGTAAAGCTTTGATCTTTCGATCATCAGATAAGTTTTAGAATCCACTTTTCAAATTATTACAGATTACAGAATTCAGATCAACTTTATTTATAGATTTCATCAGATAAATGCATAATTGGTTTTAGATAAACCCTTATGCTAGTTTTAAAGTGGATTTTCAATAGAATGAGCGTAGCAAACTAAAGGGAGTAGCATTTAGCACCGAGCGAGAAGTTTGGATTTAGCTCATCCTACTTCCACAGAACTGCGTAGCCAATGTAGGTACAGATTATCATCTTATTCCCACTTCTATGTGGATGACAGTTTCAGATGTGATAACTTAGATCATGTTATACTCCCTAGCAAGAGTATGACACCTCTCCCCAACGTGAGGTTTCTTCCTTAGGAGGACAAGACGTTGGACTCCATGTAGCATACATGATTTATGTCGGTTAAGAAACCTCCCTTGCCGAACAGTTTTTCCCTAATAGTAAAGCCTAACAAAAAATATTTACAGAAAAGCTTTTAGAAAACTAAGTGTAAAGGCTCACAAAGTTTACTCAGATTATGCTTTACAGAAAGATAACAGTTACAAACTTCAGCTTTTAGATTTTAGATTTTAGAAGTGAGCTCTTTCTACATTTAGATAGTATGATTTACAAACAGAATATGAATATAGCTTTCAGAACTAAATGTTATGACTCACTAGATTTATAAAGTATGGTTGATTTTTTATTTATGATTTTAGTATTTCAGATCTTCCAGCTTATGTGAGTCACTTACATTTAGCATGCATTGTTTTATAAATTATGATGATGAGATGATGTTTTACTTATGCATTTTACCCCCATATACTCAGTACATCCTCAAAGTACTAATCCAAATATATGTCTATGTGCTATATAGTCTCATAATGTAGGTTCAGGTCCTTAGTACCAACAGCGTGAGTAATCCGAGCATCTCCATCTACATCCTATAATTGGTGAGTCCTCATAGTCCAGGGACTTGTTCACTCAAATTTTACTGATTTAGTATTCTTTTCAGTCAGTTCAAGTTAGCTGGGGGTTTGTCCCAGTGACTCTCTAGTTGTTAGTAGTAGAGGCTTGTTAGACTACTAGTTGTGATTCAGCTTATTCAGTATTGATGTTTCATACATTATATTCAGATTATTCTTAGTTATTTCATACAGTTTTGGCATTCATTATGGCTTTCATGTCTATGTTACCTTGATTATAAGATTTATATCTAGGAGAAAGCAGACAGGGTTAGCTTAAAGCTACTCGTAGTTGTAATACCCCGTACTTCTACCTAGCTTAAATTCATTCCAAAAATGTTAAAGATTTGTTTCAAAGATGAATCTACTTTTATACATGTGGTATTTTCAATATTTTCACTTTTTGTCATGTGGGAAATTCAATAAGCTTTCCATCGATACCAAATTCGCCCAAATCCTACACCCATACGAAGAGTTAGAGCCTTTTTATTGAGACAATATATCACCTGAGCCATCAGCGCATCACAGAGCTAGTCAAAATGGCAATCGTCAAAATCCAGTGAGCCTCTGCAATTATGGCGCATCGCGCCAGGGCTCAAATTTATAATTTTACTTTTTCCAATATCTCAACACGATACCACCGTATCGCGGTGAACTTCCAGGTCCCATCCAGTATTGCAACGCAATTTCACCATGTCGCGCCATCAACCCAGTTCCCAGTTGGTGATTTCTAGTGACATAGCACGATAGCACCGCGTCGTGCCAGCCTGCCAAATCGGGAAATTTTCTCAGAAATAAAATTTCATCTAAGGGTTAAAAGGGTCAATTTCTCAACCCTATATAAACCCAATAACACGTGATTTAGCCATTCTTCACCCAAAATATACTAGTTTCTCTCAAGTTTTTCTCAAGAGCAAGCTAGGATTTCTATTGGAAATTCAAATTCAAGAAGGTTTCACCGCCAATCTTCACGAAATCACTAACTAAGGTATGCATAGTGTTTATTCATGGACTCTTTTCATCCATGAAGCCCAAGAATCTCTTTTCTAAAGTAAACATTTTAGATTTTCTTTATGAACTTCATGTTGGGTTTATTTTGTTTATATTGAGAATGATCAATTGAATTCAAATCCATGTTGGGTGATTAATGTTATGTGGAATTGATTTGTATAGATGTATATTTATGTGAACCTATGATTAAACCCTAGGATGATGAAATTAGATGTTGAATAATGATGTTTAATTGTTGAATAATTATGTCTACATATATTATGCCTATCATGTGTTTGATTAAATGCCGATATAATGGAAAAGTGCCCAACTAGCATGATATTATGAAATCCCCATGTTTGTACAAGTTTATGCATATCACATGTTTGATGAAGTGATTCAATATATGAATTATGAATTGTGTTGTTGGTCATGTGTTCACGTAAGTCATGCTATGTCAGTTTCTTTCCATCAAGTCCTGGGGGTACTTGTACCCGACAACTTAGCTGTGTGCCTAGAGCCATGCCATATTTTCACGATACTCTCAGTCAAGTTATGATCCATAGAACTCAGTCAGTTATGTGACTCAGGAAAACCGAAAAATCTCAGAAATCTTAGTAATCTTAGTACTCAATAATCTCAATAACCTCAGTATTCCCAGTCAATCTCAGTAACTTCAGTATTATCAATCAGTCCTCAAAACTTAGTATATTTTGTCAGTCAATAAAACTTAGTAAATTTAGTTTAGTTTAGCTCTGCTAAACAATACCATTAGTATGAGTTCAGTTTAGTTAATCAGTTCAGTGTCTATTCAGTTGGGAGTAGGAGTTAGCACCGAGTGAACCCAAGGATGGGAACTCATATGTTATATGAGGGTGTGATTCTTAGAAGCAATCCTTGTATTCTAGAACTATGTAGCCAGCGTAGGTTGAGACATTATAGCATGCTATATAAGGGTAGATGAGGTGGCTTAACCTATTATATGAGGGTTCCCACCGTTCTCAATAGAGTAACCTTCTAGTTGAGGGTCACTCACATGTTGTTCCTTACCAGTGGCGCAGTATTGACACCCTTCCAATCAGGGCACAAATTGGACCCCAGTTCAGCTATAATACATCATTTGGGGCATGTCGGTTAGATAACTACTTCCCACAATTTTATGTTACAAAATTAAGACTGTCAGACACAGTAATTCAGTCTCAGTAATAAAACTCAGTTCAGTTCTATAAAAATTCAGAACTGTCAGATACAATTAACTCAGTACAGTACGGAACTAAGCTAGTTCCATCAGTATCAGGACTGTCAGATACATTCACTCATGTTATCAGTACTCAGACTCAGTAATCATTCTAATACGAGCTTAGTTAATAATATATTAATTATACAAAACTCATGTTATCAGTATGCAGAATCAGGACTGTCAGATACAATCAATTAGACCAGTTTTTTATAATCAGAACTATCAGAAATAGTCTTTCCTATATTAGTGATACAACATCAATCTCTCAGTATTCAGCAGATTCAGTCATTCATATTCAGTATCCCAGTATCAGTACCCAAATATCAGTAAACCCATGTTATTAGAATTTATGAGTCAGCATTATCACGATCTCAGTTACAATTACGTATGCATACATGTATTCTCACGTTCATGTTAGTCAGTCAGTTAGTATTATTCATGCATATGAACCTATTGCATTCAACCTACCTCACTTGCATACCAATACATTCAAAGTACTGACACATTTGTGCTATGGTGTCTTATACCATAGGTTTAGAAGTATGAGCTCCAGAGAACTAGTAGCATCCCAGTTCAGCGATCAGAGTTAGCAGTGAGTCCTCATCCTTTGAGGACATGATGATCACATTACTATTTTAGTTTTTAGTTTTTCAGTAGTCGGATTTAGTTGGGGACATGTCCCATCAACTCCTTATTCAGACAGTTCAGAGGCTTTCAGACTATAGCCTGTTAGACAGTTATTTTAGATTTGCTTTGGTATTGTTATACCATTTTCAGACATTTTTTATCAGATGTTCATTCAATTTTGAACCTTATGGCCATTTCGTTTATATTTCTGCATATTTACAGTATATTTTTCAGTGCTCAGTTACAGATATCAGTCATGGATTAGCTTGTGGTCCTTTGGGGTCATGAGCACCGTGTAACATTCTGGGTACCAGATTTGGGGCGTTACAGTAGTCTTGAGCACCGTGTGATGTCTCGAGATCATATTTTAGGGTGTTACAACAATTCAATCTTGTGTACCATCTTCTCAAGAGTTGAAGTTGGTAAAGATTTAGTGAATAAATCTGTTGGATTATCACTAGAATGGATTTGTTGTATATCAATATTGCCATTCTTCTGGAGATCGCTTGTAAAGAATAACTTCGATGAAATATGCTTCATTCTATCTCTTTTTATAAAGCCTCCGTTTAATTGAGCTATGCATACTACATTGTCTTTGAATATGACTGTGGGTACCTTTGATATCAAACTTCAGGAAACATCTCTCTTTGATGGAACGTGTATGCATTCTCTACTTTCCTTATGAATAACTATTATCTCAGCATGGTTTGAAAAAGTAGCAACAATAAATTGCTTTGTAGATTGCCATGATTCAATAATAGCTCCGTATGTAAACACATAGCCTATTTGAGATCATGCTTTATGTGGGTCAGATAAATAACCTATATCTGCATGATCAACAAAATCTAAACTAGCTTTGTTAGTATAAAATATACCCATATAAATCGTCCCGTTTAGGTATCTCAATATATGATTAACTCTATTCCAGTGTCTTTGCATAGGGAAAGAACTTTACCTTGCTAGCAAATTAACAGAAAATGTTATATTCGGCCTCATAGCGTTGGTAAGATACATAAGTGCACCAGTAGCATTGAGATATGGTACTTCAAGATCAAAGATCTCTTCACCCTCTTCTAGAGGTCAGAACAGATCTTTACTCACCTCAAGTGATCGAACAACTAATGGAGTATTTAATAAATGTGCTTTATCCATGTAAAATTATTTTAAGAGATTCTAAGTATAGGAAAATTGATGGATAAAGATCCCATCTACCAGATCAAGACAAAGCTTTGTCTTTCTAAGATCTTTCATTTTGAATTCTTTCTTTAGATATTCAATTGTCGTTTGGACCTCTTCTGGAGTTCCAATGAGATTTATATCATCCACATAAATATCGAGAATAACAAACCCTGATGCTATTTGCTTAGTGAAAATACAAGGACAAATGACATCATTTATGTAACCTTCATTTATCAAGTACTCACTAAGGTGATTATACAACATACGTCTTGTAGACACCTAATTTTGTCCCTCCCGAAAACCCAAGTTTTCTATTTTACCCTCGTCTTACCATGTGTACTACCCCATATAATAACCTCCGTACAAAAGGACAAAATAACCAACTCTAAGAAAATTGATAACAAATTTTATCCATTCCAACAACCATACCCATCACCTACCTCACCCAACCCCCTACCCCACGTCACCCTACCCCCCTCTCTTTTCTTGTCAACAAAGAAAAGACTCAAAAAAAATATATATACATACTCACAAACACAAATCAAAAGGCGGGGAACAAAAAAAAAACAAAAAAAGAGGAGAAAGAAAAACCCATCAGCATTTTTTATTTTGCTCTCTCTCTCTCTCTCTAAAAACCTTTCTCTCTCTCTAAACTCTACTCTCTCTCTTTCTCTCTTCAACCTCCGTCCGCTGCCCTCTCTCGTCGTCGCCAGCAATACCCCCTTTCAAGCTCTCTCCGGCCGGTGGACAGCGAAACCACCGCCGTCGCTGTCGTCTTTCCATCATTTCGGTGACAACAGCGCCGCTCAGATCCACCGGCTCCCGCTATCAGTGACCAGCACCGTTCGCCGGCTGAGAATCGGCCAGATCCGGCCGTGGTGCGTCAGTCAGCTCCGGCCGCAGCTCAAACCGGCGACTCCTACAGCGAAAAACAGCGCCGATACCAGCGCCGGCAAACCGCCATCGGAGAAGGTCAGTGCCACCGTCTCTCCGTCACCGGAGCTCCCCGAAGCCCGATCTGCGCTGGGTTTTTGGTTTTTTGCTGGTTGATTTTGGTTTCGTTTATTTCTTGGTTCGTCGTCGATAGTGGATCTCGAGTCGTCTTTATCGAATCACGTCGTCGTTCTTGGTTGGGTTTCGTATAGTAAAGTTTTTCTTCACTGATTTTGGAGTTGTCCAGTTATCATTTTAATACCGAGTATGGTTTATTCGTCGTGAGGTCCTCCGGTCGAGTTTTGGTCTTCGGATTTCCTTATTATCGACAAAACGGTCTATTGAGGTCCATTTCTTAACTCGCCTTTTATATACATATATATATATATATGTGTGGCTGGTTGTTTTGATTGGTTGCGATTGCTAGCGGTGATTATGGTTTTGTTGGATTTTTGTTATGTTGATGTTATGATTGTGATGCTTGGTTGTTTGGTTTTGGTAGATTAAGGCATAAACTTGATCATGTTCTAATGGATGGATAGCAAGAAAGTCGGGGGATGGAATTGAAAAATTGACAAAAGGATAGATTCGATTTAATTTGATTTATTGTTGGTAGGAATCATGATAGAATTATGTCTTTAGTCGAGAACGCATAGACAAACGTAGGCCGGGTAGGCAAATTTAGGAATAACAATTTGTTGGAGTGTTTATAATATGTGCTTGAACGACACTTTCTACTTTATTGCAAGAAAAGTTTAAATTGTACTCATTTGGCCGGGGAATGCCCCGAAGGATTTGTATAGATTTATCCGGGGAATACCCCGAAGTACCTTGTACCCGGAGGACGTCCACGATGAAGGCCCGAGGCATCGGGTAAAACATTAGTTTAGGATTAGCGTAGGTTTATTTTCAGTTCTTTTCTATTTTCGGGTTGTAATAATTGGACTGGATTTACATTTCGGTTTGTTTCGTTTTGTTTGTTTGATTGTTTTTGCGTGCTTTATTTTTGTGGTTTATACACTTCATAATGCCAAAAATAGTCGATACACTCCACCAAGCGACCGTGGTCGAACCACGGGATCGAGGGGTGCCTAACACCTTTCCTTCGGTCAACAGAATTTCTTAGCCGGAATCTCTGTGCGCAAACCAGTTTAAGAGTCAATTAGTTTCAAAAAAAGGGATTTTTCAAAGGTGACTTGGCACACCGGATTATGCCAAGTGGCGACTCTGAATAAAAAATGCAAATAATCCCTTTTTCGAAGCAAATTTTTATTTCTTGTCACTTAAAATAATAAAACTCTTTCGAACATTAAAAATATTTCAATGTTTTGGAGTACGAGTTAAAAAGGGGTGTGACATCTTCTGGCGACTCTGCTGGGGACAGTATGAGAATTCGAGCTTATTTTTGAGTCGTATCGGCTTTGTTTGGCATTACGAGTGTATAAGCATTGTTTGTGATTATTGTTGTGTTATTTTCACTTTTGTGCATTATCGTGCTCTTTGTTTATAGTATTTATCCTATGTGTTACCGCTTTATATCTGTCATCATGACTCCACCCCCCGGCCTTCTTTCTGCAACAAGTCTGTAGTACACGTGTTGTACACAACCTCTAGTTGAGTCACCTTTATTTTAGGGGGGGGGAGCCGTCGGTGTTATGGAGTAGGTGGAAAGCAAAACAACCACTATCGACCATACGCTCCCCCGAACAACCTTGTTAGTAAACCACAACGTAGGTCAGCCTTTAGGTCATGCTTATGTGCATCATGCGGAGACCTAGCGGGACCCACATGGCCCTTTGTAGGAGACTCTCCTTTAAAGCATCCCTACGTGCTAACTGTTGCATTATTAAGGGTAACGTGGTCATTTGACAGATTGATTTTGAAAAAAAAAAATTTAATTAATTTGTTAGGAGTAAAGTGTGTAGGCAAAAATGAAAAAGAAAAAAAAATAATAGAAAAGTGAGTCGAAAAGAACGAAAAAAAAAAGAGGAATGTCGTAGCTTATTTTAGAATTCATTATGGCTTTTGTTTTTCACAATCCAAAAACTCAAAAAGATTTTCTTACGTTTTGTAAAGTACCGCAAATTCAAAAAAAAAAAAGAAGAAGAAGAAGAAGAAATGATAAAAAGGAAAAAAAAAAAACTTTTGTTTGTCTTTTCTACTTATTTGTCAAAAACAAAAATGTCAAAAAGATTTTTTCGTTATAATTGGTGGTGTCAGTCTTGGTTAAAGCGTCTAGTTAAAAAAAAAAAGTTTTTTTTCGTTTTGGTAGTAAGTTAGGGTCAATTTATTTGTTAATCGTTAATTGTCCAATCTGGACGAACTACGTACCCCTGATTCTCCTCTTTCAGGAGTGAGATACGTAGGCAGCCTATTGTTGGTTCGGGGATCTTATATCAAAATTCAAAAAAAAAAAAAAAAATTCTTCACTCTTTATTTAGAGTAGGTATTTCATACATGTCTTGAAAAAAAAAGAGATTTTCCTCAATAGTCGTAGGGTTCATTTTTTGGTTGATCTTATGTCGAAAATTCAAAAAAGATTTTGTTCACTCTTCATTTAGAGTAGGTGTTTCATGTACATCTTTAAAAGAAAACAATAACAAAAAAATATTTCCCTTTAACAGGTTCAGATTTCATTTTTCGCATGAAATTCAAAACACAAAAAAAAATCCAAAAATATTTTTTCGGTAATCATAGATTTCATTTGGTACAGAAATTTGAAAATTTAAAAAAGATTTTCTTCACTCTTCATTTAGAGTAAGTGTTTCATATACATCTCTAAAAGAAAACTACAAAAAGATTTTTCTTTAATAGTTTCAAGTTTCATTTTCCTATGAAATTCAAAATTAAAAAAAAAAAAACATTTTCGTCAGTTCTTTTTGACAATTTGTTATTTTCTTTTCTTCTTAAAGTTTTTTTTTTTAAAAAAAAAAGAACAAGAGAAAAAGAGTTCAATTGGCCATTTTGGCACGGCTTCACGAACTACGCACACCTGATTCTCCCCTTTCGGGGGTGAGATACGTAGGCGCCCTTCTTGGGTTCGGTGATCTTTTAAAAAAAATAAAAAAAAAATAAAAAAAATATAGAGGCTTTGAAAAACTGTTAAACTCTAACTATTTGCTATCTCTTGTCCAGTTAGTTTAAGGTGGTTGGTTTGTGGCATTTTGGCTGGTCCTCCATATTGCTCCAAGTCACAGAGGAAGTTATGGCCAACAAGGATACCGAGTTAGTTGTCACTAATCAGATAGGGAGTTCGGGGAATGAGAATGTAGGAGATAATGAAGAGATTTGGAAATTGAGGCGGCAAATAATAGAAATGCATCGAGCTTGGGCTAATGTGTTGCCGCCTCCTCCGGTTCCCACTGATAATCTGGAATATCTATCTAGCTTACCTCCCGTGTCACATGCACAATTTCCCATTTTTGTTGATATGCCACAACATGCATCAGGATCGACTCCGGGGTAACAATATCCAACCACTTCCAATACTCATTTCCTTACTCCTCAATACAAAATTACCACATGCTCGGCTCCGCCTACTATTCATGCTTTTGCAGCCCCACTTCCGTCTGAAGCTCCTACTTTTAATGCCAATCTAACGGTTGTGATTCCTCACTCTACAAGCGATCCTGTATTGAATATTTTTAGTGATCAACATTATGCTCCTGAGCCGACATTTAAGTCGACTGGTCCTTACGTTTTTCCTCAACAGCCTGAATTTCCTCCTAACACTGAGAAACCTGTTATGACAGAAGAACAAGAGGAAATAGCCAGAAAATTGAGAAGTTTGGAACTGACTATGAAAACTTTGCAAGGACTTGGGGGGTACAAAAGTGTCTCATATAAAGATCTGTGCATGTTTCAAGGTGTACATCTTCCTCTTGGTTTTAAAATGCCGAAGTTTGAGAAGTATGATGGACATGGCGATCCTATAGCACATTTGATACGCTATTGCAACCAGCTAAGGGGCGCTGGAGGGAAGGAAGAGTTCCTCATGGCATATTTTGGTGAGAGTCTTTCAGGTCTAGCTTCAGAATGGTTTGTTGGTCAAGACATCGACAAGTGGAATAGCTGGGATGACCTGGCTAATGAATTCGTGCAATAATTTCAATACAATATGGAGTTGATTCCTGACGAGAAATCCTTAAATAATATGAATAAAAAGAGTACTGAAACTTTCAGAGAGTATGCGATTAGATGGCGTGAACAAGCTGCTAGGGTGAAACCGCCAATGAAAGAAAGCAAGATAGTGGAGGCATTTATTCAAGTGCAGGATGAAACATATTATCAATACTTGTTACCTGCATTAGGCAAGCCATTTATTGAGGTCCTCAAAATGGGGGAGATGATAGAGGATAGAATTAAGACTGGTCGCATTGTGAGTTTTGCAACATTAAAAGCGACTACTCAAGAAATTCATAAAGGTTTGGGAAGTATGGGAGGAAGGAAGAATGTGGAAGATGTATCTACCATTGCAGTTGGACAACAGGCATGGGCAAGAGGACCACACCATCGTTACCCACGGGCTCAAACCCAAGTTTATGCCCAAGCTCCACAGAATCTTTACCAAAATCCATTATATCCCGTTCCCCCACCTCCATATCAAGTGTATAATGCTCAACCTTATGTTCAACCTCCATCTTACCCACACTGATGTGCGCCAACTCTGCCGAGTCATCCCCCAACTCCACATACATACTGAAGCCCTTCTAGGCCTGGTTTTCAATTTAAGAGACAGAAGTCGAGAGATAACTTCACACCCATTGGAGAGTCGTGTGCAAGTTTATTCCAGAGATTGGTACATGATAACGCTCAATCTACAGCTCTCGTAGGAGTGTAAAGCGTTCGTTAGCAAATATAGAACCCAACCTGGGTTGGGTGTCGATCCCACAAGGAATAGCTTGGCCAACAAGTAAGCAAAATTACTAAACTTTTGGTGCAAGTCTCGTAAGAGGGGGGATTATTGTCGTGCAAGTAATTTAAATAAAGTATCAAAATAAAAGCTGAAAATAAAAAGAAAGAATGTTACGTGAGTTGTAAACAATGAGAATTGAAGCGTTGGGGTTATGTCCACCTTCTGAGTTATACGTCTCTATTGGCTATGAGTGTGTAGAATTGTGACATGCATGTGCTTATAGAGAATTGTATTCGGTGGTAAATCCAGGCGTCTTTCGACCTATTCGAGGATTATTTCACTTTAACTCTTTCGAGCTTAAAGAGTGTCTAACAGTACGAATTCTCCAAGAGGTTAGTCCAGTTACGGCACTAGCTTTTTAATAGGAAAAGGTGTCCTACTACCTTGACATTATCTCTTTTCCAGACAGATAACCTTTCTTTCGAACAAGTTAAATGTTATACTGGCGTTATTCTATGCGTCTGCAGCCACAAGAATTTGCATTAAGATGAAGAGAATAATGATATAAGCAGCATATGTGTCACGAACTCATAAACTCACAACAATAGATAGTATCTCATACGGCTTCCATAACCCCAACAGAGAAGTTTAGTTACCCATGAATGCGAAGGAAATCACAATTTGCATTGTTGTTATTATACCACAAGATTGATGATTTTCGTGTAGCACAAGTGGTAGGCGTGAGGCGTGAATTCCTTAGCAAAGTAACGTTTCTCTTGTTGCGGAAATTAAGAATTGAATAGATGAATAGAAGAAGAAAAATAGAATTAATGGGAAGATTAGAAGAGTTGTAATTGAGAAGTAGAATGTATCTCTCCACTAAGGGAGGATTGTAAAAAGATGTATAGCATGATAGGGTATTTATAATACCCATATCCTAATCCTACTAAGCTAATGAAATACTTAACCAAATCCTACTAAGCTAATGAAATACTTAACCCAATTGTACTAGGTTAATGTATTATTATCCTAATCCAAATATGTTACTGCAAGTCCCCAAAGTCTTTAGAAATGTTGTTTTAGCTCGGGACAGATTTTCCATGCATCACTTTTGGTCCTTTAAGCGTCCAAACTCCCTTTCCTTCCTTTGTGAGCTTTCTTTAGCGTCAAGTAAGCCATAAAATGCTGATTTCTGCATCATTTACACCTGAAACTTTGCTAATCATGTTTGTTTGCTCACTTATAGGAAAAAGGACTAAAAGTGCATGAAATATATAATTTGTTCTCAAAACTAGGCTAAAATATGGGCAAAATATATTGATATAGGCGTGTAAATTCGCCTATCATCAGTACAGCAGGACATGATCACTCCTCTCCTTGGGTATACTCCCGACCTACATTCAGGAAGTTTTGATCCTAATGTACGATGTGCATATCATTCTGATGTTCAGGGTCACAGTATTGAAGATTGTCGTACTTTGAAAAGAGAAATTGAAAAGATAATTCAAGATAAATCAATCATGGTACAGAACACTGACAGTGAGGAAAACTCTAGTCATGCTGATATGCAAACCAGTGGCTAAGATGTTAGGCTGATCAATTAAGAAGTCACCCCTCTCCTTATTAGGAAGGGGTTTGGTAGCTTGTTTTGTTTTATTTTCTGCTCTCCGAATTATTTCAGGGTTGTAGTTCGGGATCTGTCTTGTTTTGTCCTTTTGTTGTTTATGTTCAAACCCTTCTATCTTTTGTTTTGACTAAATGAAGTGTCTCATTTTCCTTTGTGTTTTAAATATGTGTCGTTTGTTTGTTTTCTTTACATAGTACATTTTGTGTTAACTCTAGTGATATGACATGCAGTGAAATTTTCAGCCAGATCTTAAAATCCAGTTTAAGCATGAACTTTGAATCAGAGGGTTAAAGTTAGAAAAAAGAACATATGAGAAAATAGATGGAGTGCTGAGACATTTGGTAATAGGTTAAGGCAATTATTTTGAGAATCACAAGAATGACTTGGCTATCGATCGAAAGACAGGTCCCAATTAGGTCAAATAGTGGACGTGTAATCCCTATCTCAAGGTTAACAAGAAGATAATCAGCTCCACAGAAGCATGAATCACTCGATGTGAGAGATGCATAACAAATGTATAGTTGTATCTTTGACAAGTATATAAAAAGAGGTGAAACACACGTTCGAGGCAAGTTAGTGTTGTAAAACATGTCATAAGTGATATTGGTCGTGTACTTTCATATTGCATGCTATATACCTGCATTCTCAAGAATTGATCTGATGAAGGCATTTCATTCTGCTATCCAAACATTGTGTCATCCTTTGTTTACCCCATTTGAGCCTTAGTGTTATTTTCTTTCATACCCCTCTTTTGGAATCAAGATAAGATTAAGCAAAGTTCAATTAATAGTGTCAAGTAAAAAGATAAAGTCAAAAGTTACAAAAAAGAGACAAAAATGTTTCCAAAAAGAGTGTCAAGAAAATAGAGTTAGAAAAAAAAATCGCAAAGTGAAAAGAGCGAATAAAAGAAAAAAAAAAGAGAAAAGTCAGATCAAAGCAAAAGGACAAGCTGCCAGAACTACGCATGACCTGATTCTCCTCTCTCGGGGGTGAGATACGTAGGCTGCCCTACTAAGGGCTCGGTCCAACCAAATAAATAATTTAGAATCACCCAGTCAAAAGAAACTGGGGCATGATTTAATCCTCGTTGTTTGAGTCGATTCCAAAAGTTGTAAGTCCTAACCCACTTCAAATGTCGTTTGGGCCTCACGCCATCCTTTCTTTCTAACCCCATCCAAAAGCCAAGTTACAACCAAAGAAAGGACCTTCAGATCAATCTTTGGGGATGTTAAGGCAAAGCATGCAAGGGATATGCTGATGTATTTGGGGAACTACCTGTCTTTCTCAGCCCAAGGAATCAAGAGAGAAATATAAATGAGAGAGTCTTATAGGTGGAAACCCTCACGGGCACTGTAAGGCGATAGCAAGTTGAGAGAGATAAAAAAGAGAGAGTCTTATTGGTGAAAACCCTCACGGGCACCGTGAGACGATTGTGAGTTGAGAGAAAAGAGAATAAGAGAGTCTCATTAGTAAAAACCCTCACAGACACCATAAGACAAGGGTGAGCTGAGGGAAAGAACCTTTAAAACATCACTAGCCGAATGAGGTCTGAATGCAATTGGCCTAAGGAAATAACTCAGTTTCAAGGCCATTAACTCAGCAATAATTGGTGGAGAGGTTGGATGGAAAAGATCAGGTAGCTTAATCCAAAAGGCATGGCATAATCATTAGAGTTGACTGTCATTTTTAGAAAATTTGTCATTTCTTTGTTTTAAATGGAGACACTCATTGTCTTTTCTTTCTTCTCTTTATTTTATTTTGTTTTCTTGAGTCAGTGGTCCAAATAAAAGTCATTGTCATTTTTCTCTTGTTTTTGAGTCAAGTCCACATCAAAACAAGTGAGAAAAGAATTCAAAACTGGCCACCAACTTCTTCAATTGCACAATGCAAGACAAAGTCAGCATATGAAAGAGACATAATTGTGAACTATTTGAAAATACCTAGGTTTGAAGGATTTATATAAGAAGCATGACAAAACAGAGATACTGTGGTTATTTTGGAGTCACTCTTAATGATTTGAGTTTGGGTCAATGACACGGCAAGACAGGGCAGGTGCCAGCGATTTGGAAGCAAGGATGAAGGGAACAAGTGCTGGGGAAGATGCCTGAAAAGCCAAGGGTTGCAAGCCACCACTAAGTTTTTAATTGACAAATTTTCTTTGTTGAAACAGGGGCAAATTCATTTCACTTGATTCAGATACCATTGGAAATGCACATCCATGGGACTTTACTTTCTGTTCAGGACCACCCTCTTGGAAAATGGGACTTTACTTTCTGTTCAGGACCCTCCTGGAAAATATGATTTTACTTTCTGTTCAGGACCCTCCTGGAAAATGGGACTTTACTTTCTGTTCAGGACCCTCCTGAAAAATGGGACCTTAGTTTCTGTTTAGATATTTTTACTTTCTGTTCAGGACCCTCCTGGAAAATAGGACTTTACTTTCTGTTCAGGACCCTCCTGAAAAATGGGACTTTACTTTCTGTTCAGGACCCTCCTGGAAAATGGGACTTTACTTTCTGTTCACGACCCTCCTGAAAAATGGGACCTTAGTTTCTGTTTAGATATTTCTACTTTCTGTTCAGGACCCTCCTGAAAAATGGGATTTTACTTTCTGTTTAGTGATTTTGCTTTCTGTTCAGGACCCTCCTGGAAAATGGGACTTTACTTTCTGTTCAGGACCCTCCTGGAAAATGGGATTTTATTTTCTGTTCAGGACCCTCCTGCAAAATGGGACTTTACTTTCTGCTCAGGACCCTCCTGGAAAATGGGATTTTACTTTCTGTTCAGGACCCTCCTGGAAAATAGGACTTTACTTTCTGTTCAGGACCCTCCTGGAAAATGGGACTTTACTTTCTGTTCAGGACCCTCCTGGAAAATGGGATTTTACTTTCTGTTCAGGACCCTCCTGGAAAATAGGACTTTACTTTCTGTTCAGGACCCTCCTGGAAAATGGGACTTTACTTTCTGCTCAGGACCCTCCTGAAAAATGGGACTTTACTTTCTATTTAGTGATTTTACTTTCTGCTCAGGACTCTCCTGAAAAATGGGACTTTACTTTCTGTTTAAAGGTTTTTACTTTCTGTTCAGGACCCTCCTGAAAAATGGGACTTTACTTTCTGTTTAGGGATTTTACTTTCTGTTCAGGACCCTCCTGAAAAATGGGATTTTACTTTCTGTCCAGTGATTTTACTTTCTGTTTAGTCATTTTACTTTCTGTTCAGGACCCTCCTGAAAAATGGGATTTTACTTTCTGTTTAGTGATTTTGCTTTCTGTTCAGGACCCTCTTGGAAAATGTGACGATGCTTTAAAAAATGAAATACTATTTACTATAATTTTTGTTGGGATATTATTCGTTCTAGTTTTAATTTTGGTTTTCAGAAGCCCGCCTGAAGAACAGGGTGATGAAATAGCCAGTCAGGAGCCTGCCTGAAGAACAGGGTGATGAAATAGCAAGTTCCGGAGCTCGCCTGAAGAACAGGGTGATGAAATAGCAAGTCAGGAGCCTGCCTGAAGAACAGGGTGATGAAATACTCAGTCAGGAGCCCGCCTGAAGAACAGGGTGATGAAATAGCAAGTCAGGAGCCCGCCTGAAGAACAGGGTGATGAAGTAGCAAGTCAGGAGCTCGCCTGGAGAATAGGGTGAAGAAACGAAAATGTCAAGCAACAAAGCAAAGTCACTGAAAGCCAAGCAACAAGGTGAAAGAAATTGCAAGTCAGGAGCCCGCCTGGAGAACAGGGTGATGAAAGTCGAGTCAAGAACCAATAGAAGCTGTTTAGATAGGATTTTTGTAATTTTTTTTTCATGTTTTAGCTTTTAATTTTTATTTTTGATGTAATAACAGAGCCGCGGACCAGAACCTCGATGGAACCTCACTCGACTCTCCAACTCGGTATAGTCCACCGCCTTCCAAAAGTTGAGATACTTGTCACTCGATCCTCTCGTAACTTGGTTGGGTAGGTTTTCCTAATTCAAGACCCGATAGTCCTTCTTTCTTCTGTCTCTCCCTTTGAATAATGGTCGGGACAAAATTCTGTCTCGTTGTCTACTTCTTTGTCTGAAAACACTGCGTGTTTGCATTCAAAGGGGGCATGATGTAGACACCTATGTGTACTACCCCATATAATAACCTCCGTACAAAAGGACAAAATAACCAACTCTAAGAAAATTGATAACAAATTTTATCCATTCCAACAACCATACCCATCACCTACCTCACCCAACCCCCTACCCCATGTCACCCTACCCCCCTCTCTTTTCTTGTCAACAAAGAAAAGACTCAATAAAAATATATATACATACTCACATACACAAATCAAAAGGGGGGAACAAAAAAAAAACCAAAAAAAGAGGAGAAAGAAAAACCCATCAGCATTTTTTATTTTGCTCTCTCTCTCTCTAAAAACCTTTCTCTCTCTCTAAACTCTACTCTCTCTCTTCCTCTCTTCAACCTCCGTCTGCCGCTCTCTCTCGCCGTCGCCGGCAATACCCTCTTTCAAGCTCTCTCCAGCCGGTGAACAGCGAAACCACCGCCGTCGCTGCCGTCTTTCCATTATTTCGGTGACAACAGCGCCGCTCAGATCCACCGGCTCCCGCTGTCAGTGACCAGCACCATTTGCCGGCTGAGAATTGGCCAGATCCGGCCGCGGTGCATCAGTCAGCTCCGGCCGCAGCTCAAGCCGGCGACTCCTACGGCGAAAAACAGCGTCGAGACCAGCGCCGGCAGCGGCGGCAAACCGCCATCGGAGAAGGTCAGTGCCACCGTCTCTCCATCACCGGAGCTCCCCAAAGCCCGATCTGCGCTGGTTTTTTGGTTTTCTGCTGGTTGATTTTGGTTTCGTTTATTTCTTGGTTCGTCGTCGATAGTGGATCTCGAGTCGTCTTTATCGAATCGCGTCGTCGTTCTTGGTTGGGTTTCATATAGTAAAGTTTTTCTTCACTGATTTTGGAGCTGTCCAGTTATTATTTTAATACCGAGTATGGTTTATTCGTCGTGAGGTCCTCCGGTCGAGTTTTGGTCTTCGGATTTCCTTATTATCGACAAAACGTTCTATTGAGGTCCATTTCTTAACTCGCCTTTTATATACATATATATATATATGTGTGGTTGGTTGTTTTGATTGGTTGCAATTGCTAGCGGTGATTATGGTTTTGTTGGATTTTTGTTATGTTGATGTTATGATTGTGATGCTTGGTTGTTTGGTTTTGGTAGATTAAGGCATAAACTTGATCATGTTCTAATGGATGGATAGAAAGAAAGTCGGGGTATGGAATTGAAAAATTGACAAAAGGATAGATTCGATTTAATTTGATTTATTGTTGGTAGGAATCATGATAGAATTATGTCTTTAGTCGAGAAAGCATAGGCAAACGTAGGCCGGGTAGGCAAATTTAGGAATAACAATTTGTTGGAGTGTTTTGAATATGTGCTTGAACGACACTTTCTACTTTATTGCAAGAAAAGTTTAAATTGTACTCATTTGGCCGGGGAATGCCCCGAAGGATTTGTATAGATTTATCTGGGGAATACCCCGAAGTACCTTGTACCCGGAGGACGTCCGCGATGAAGGCCCGAGGCATCGGGTAAAACATAAGTTTAGGATTAGCGTAGGTTTATTTTCAGTTCTTTTCTATTTTCGGGTTGTAATAATTGGACTGGATTTACATTTTGGTTTGTTTCGTTTTGTTTGTTTGATTGTTTTTGCGTGCTTTATTTTTGTGGTTTATACACTTCATAATGCCAAAAATAGTCGATACACTCTACCAAGCGACCGTGGTCGAACCACGGGATCGAGGGGTGCCTAACACCTTTCCTTCGGTCAACAGAATTCCTTAGCCGGAATCTCTGTGCGCAAACCGGTTTAAGAGTCAATTAGTTTCGAAAAAAGGAATTTTCCAAAGGTGACTTGGCACACCGGATTATGCCAAGTGGAGACTCTGAATAAAAAATGCAAATAATCCCTTTTTCGAAGCAAATTTTTATTTCTTGTCACTTAAAATAATAAAACTCTTTCGAACTTTAAAAATATTTCTATGTTTTGGAGTACGCGTTAAAAAGGGGTGTGACACATCTGATTGTTCTAAACTGTATAACAATTTTTATAATCTGATTGAATATAATTCTCAAGACTTTAAAGTATATGCTTCAGGCATTTTTAATCCTTTTGGGATTCTCATCTAAATTTCATTATCAAGTGAACCATTCAATATTAAATACATGACATCTTCTAGTGTTAGCACTGCAGGCCAAATAAATCTTATGCTTACCAAGAAGCATACTCCACTTGATAATTATTTCTACGCCAGTATGCTTAAATGAACGTAGAATTCAGATCCTCATAATATTATACAATATTGTATGCTATTGTACTAAAGATATCATGAACAAGATATCATTTGTATCGGTTCATATTACTACATAATTTGTTGAGATCTCATCACTTCATTATTTTTAGGTACCTCTTCAAGAACATATTGCCTCTTTATTAGGATATCATTATGTCATCACTCTTCAAGAGCATATTGTCTCTTTATTATGATCATTTGCTCCATTTCCTTTTCAAGGATTATTTTATTTGAAACTGATTGATCTACCATGCTTCATGCATGCTATAGACTTTGTCTTTCAGGACACATAGTAGGATCATCAACAGTTAAATATGAAATTAATTTTGGGTCAGAAAATGTTTCTGGCATTTGACTTGAATTATCTTTTAAATGAGGATTGTACTAATGATAATTCACAACATATTTCATAGCTTCTTATCATTTCTCTCTTATGTTAGGAAAACTAACATATACTTTAATCTACTTTGGAGAGTCCATCTTTGTGAATCATGGTATATCTGTTAATTATATATCGTACACCAAAAAGCTATTAGATGAAAAAATATATGGTTCCTGACCTTGAATCAATTGAGAGGGAAGAATTGATCATGATTTATTGGTGTAACACCCTGTACTTAATTACGTACATTAGCCATGGCTATATGTGTTCGAGTATATGTATTGATCATAAGTTAGGTATATATGAGTTTAAGTATGAGTATTGATTATTTTGAGATGGTTTCAAGTGTATAGTTGGATTATATGTGTATAGGAATCGACTTTATTTATACCGGAATTTGCCCGTCGATGTTTCCATACGAAGGTTATTGAATAAGCTTTCCAACGATATAAAGATTTCCAAAAATGGATAAGTTTCGGATATAATCGAGCACGTTCAAAACTATAAAACGGCGGCCGGGATATGTGAACAGTAAATGTGCAGGAAAATTTCCTGCACACAAACTACCGAGGCCTGCCAGTTTTTTGGGTCAACTTTTAACGATCATAACTCCCTCAATATAATGAACTGGGAGAGCTGCGACCTATAAAAATAAAGATCTTTGAGTCTTCTAAGTAAGGAGTTATACTCGTTTTACTTCAGCCTCTCAAAATAGATTTTTAGGGTCAACTTAAAACGATCATAACTCCTTGTACAGGACGAACTGGGTGGCCTACTTTATATGAAATGAAATCCCTTTGAATTATCTATCCAACAATACCAGTTTCACCCAAATTCGATATCGGAGCAAAGAGTTATGGCCGATTTACTTTAGCCTGTCAAAATAGTCCACCATGGACAGATTCGGATTTACTTAAATTTTTAAGGGCAATATGGTCATTTTTCATCACCTCATGGACGAAAATTGGTCATATATACATAAACTTAGCCTCATATCCATCATTCATCATCCAATTATTGAAAATAAGAAACCCTAGCCTAATTTCAACTCCAATTATCTTGTGATTCGACCGTAGAAAGTCCAAATTGATTCCGTAGTTGTGTTCACTGTCTCAAGGGCTTCGAGAAGCACCCCTTATTTGTGCCAACAGGACTTCGAAATCAAAAGGGCCATTTTATGGTAAGGATGTAAATTATGTTGGTGTTATTTATATGGATATGTATATATATGCATGTGAGCATAAGAAGTATGTTATTTGATTGTTGTTGAAAGATGATTGGAAATGATATTGAATTATTCTTTTGCATGGTTGGATTATGTTGAATTGTGAAGGGATTTGGTGTGATGATGTGGTATTGAAATGATGATTATATATATATATACACACATAAACCTATTGTTCAAGTTGGTTTTTGGAATGTTTTGCAAATATTGGTTGTATGGAATTATGGAAGAGAATTGTGGTGTTGGGTTGCTAATCCTAGATGCCAAACATTTCATTGTAGATAAGTGATTTGTAAAGGCAAGAAGTTGTGTTGAATTGGTATCCGAATCTACAACGAGGTATGTAAAGCATACTCTAACAATGTTCTTTGGCATGAAAACACCAATGTTCCATTAAGTAAGATTCCGAGGTTGTCCAAAAACATGTATTGTTCTACATTACCAACGAAGTTGTTTCCATTCTATAAAGTGTTAAAATGTTTCATTGATATACCAAAAGGCTCCTATTTCATTATTGTGATATTGATGATTCTAAAACACATTGTTGATGTACCAATGAGTCTTTATGACATTGTTATTGTATAGAAGGTCTATTACTTGATTCCTATTGATGTATCATTGTTCCAAAGGTACTATAATGGCATGAACACTAATGTAATAATCTCAAAAGATTTTGAACTAAGTTATTGGAAAGATCTCTTATGTGTGTTACTTGATATACGTGTGGGTGGTATCCCAGGGGCATAAGCCTAGCATGGGTCGATCCCTATTTATGTGTTTATGGGTGGTATCCCAGGGGCATAAGCCTAGCATGGGTCGATCCCAGTTGATATGTACTGGGGCAGCCTAATGGTCACAGTACGATATAGTATTGATTATTGTTAGGTGGTTAGAGGTTCGGGAGGAGGAGGTAATGGTGATTGATAATTGTAAAGAATGAAATGAACGAATGTATACCGTTCCACAAATGTGTTTGAATTCAAGAACTCAATTCAGATTAATGATAATGCGCATGATCCTAAAAGTGTTTATGAAGTGTGGTTTACTTCTATTATGATTTATTCACTTGCGTCTGATTTTCTTGATCCCCCATATCACATATGATTATTTACAGCTTTACATACTCAGTACATATTTCGTACTGACGTCCCTCACGGGGGACCTGCATTTCATGCTGCAGGCACAGGTGCTTCAGCTCACTCACAGCATAGATAGGAGCCAGGTCATACAGCTATTGTTGGTGAGCTCCAGTTTGCTTTGGAGATTTCCGAGTCGGTTCCTTATGTTTTGTCATTGTACAGGAGTCGTGTGTGGGCAGGGGTTTGTCCCGACCCTAGGTATGTCATGTATATCCTAGAGGCTTTATAGACATAAGGAAGGGTAAAGTCATGAGAGTTTATATAGTGATGTTATATTTGTATATGTGGTGGCCCCGACGGCCAAGTATTCTATATATATATATATATATATATATATATATATATTTGTGCGTGTTGTGCTGATACAGGGAATTAGACCCTTCTATATGTAACGAAGTGCTGCCCAAATTTTTGGTGACTTGTAAGTGAAAGTACAGGTATTTGAATGGGTTCTCCCGGGCCTTCTCGGCTTCAGGTGCCAATTCAGCCCGATGGAATTTTGGGGCGTGACAATTGGTCTAATGCATACAAGTGTTATTGCATGCAATGTATATTTCTGACCAATACTTTTCATCTTTTTCCTCATAAGCAATGGTTTAGCTATTTATATGAGTCATTCAATGTTAAACCAACTTGAATATAACCAGCATTATCAAGATCAATTGTCTTGACTATATCATCTGAAAATTATGCTCTTAACTCAATTTAATTGAGAAGGCAACTTTATGAATGTCAAAATGTAGGTTGACAATAAACGTGCATGTGAATATCTTATGAATGCATCATATCAAATAATGGGTGAATGAGCCCTTATTCACCTTTTACGTTTTTCAGAATTTATTGAATTCAGTCCCAACATTACCTGGTTCAATTAACTTATCATGAGAACAAGTAATAGTTCTTGAAGAATCTTCTAGTTCTTTATTATATGTCTAAAACTCAATATGCTCATCTTCAGGATGACAAAATCATTCACGCAACAAATAAAATTATTTAATCTAGTAAACTCCAAATTTATCAAGGCATGAGTTATTTACTAGAGTAAAAGGTTTGCTACTTCGAGAGTAGTTTACAAGATTTTACTATTACACAATCTTACTACTTTGGGAGTAAATATAAGATTTACTACTTCACAAGTAAATATCAGATTTACTACTTGAGGATTAAATTTCAAGGTTTTATTATTTCAGAAGTAGATTCAAGATAAATTTTAGACTTACTACTTCGGAGTAAATTTTAGAATAATTCTTTCTACCCCTTCTGAATGTGATTTTTACAGTCAAGTGCACATTTATATACCTTACTAAATATTACTCCTATCGCCTTCATATCAGGGAATGGATTTGTAGTTGTAAAAAAAAATTCATTTCTTGCAAATGAAATATAATTAACAATTTATCAAAAGTTTTCATTCTTTGAGAATGAAATATAATTATTACAATGTGCCTTAAGAATATCAATCTATGATACCTTAGGACTTCTTTCAATATTTTGCTACTTCAGAAGAAAATTGAGATATACATATAGTTGCAGAGAATTTTATCGAACATATCTTAAATTTCAAATTTACCACTTCAGGAGTAAATATTCAATTTTCTACATCAAGAGTATTCATATATTCTTCAAGATGAAAATATAAACAAAGTAAACATTATAGCATTACTAGCACATAACGTATTACACAAACTTTATTTATTTGCAAGACTAGTGAGATATTACTAACAGAAATGTAAACTAATACAACTTAACAGAAAAGTAAAACAATCAGACAATTTCATATACATCATATACAAGATGATTAACATGTCCTTCAGGAATTGTAAAAAAATTTGAGATATCTAAATCCATGGGATCAACATTATCTTCAGAGATAAAGTTTGCCTCTACTTCATTATCCATTTTCTTAAAGGACGCCTGATAGAGCTTTACGAGATGCTTTGGCGTACGACGGGTACACAACCAGTGCCTCTTTATTCCACATCAATGACATTTATTTTCAGAGTTCGTCCTTGGCACTACTTCAGTAGCTTCACCCTTCTTTTTACACTACTGGTATTAAGGGTCATTGTTTAGTGAAAGGTGATCACCATGATTAAAATATCTTCCTTGACCATGACCATGACCGCGGTCACGACCATGATAATGGGGCCAGAGTTTCTTTCACGCTTGGTTTGGTGAAAATGTGCAACATTCTTTTCAAGGAATGGATCATTACTAAGAGGTTGAATTTTATGATTTTTCATGAAAATATCATTATGTTGTTCGGAAACAAGAAGATGAGAAATAAATTTTGAATACTTTTTGAATCTCATTTCTCTATACTGCTGCTGCAGGAGCATACTCGAGGCGAAAAAGGTAGAGAATATTTTCTCTAACATATCGTGATCTGTGATATCTTTTTTACATAAATTCAACAACGATTTAATTCTAAACATGAAAGAATTATATTTAGTTAAATTTTTAAAATCGTGTAACCTCAAATGGGTCCATTCATAATGTGCCTGTGGAAGGACGCCCATCTTCTAGTGGTCGTATATTTCTTTTAAATTATTCCACAATATAAGGGGATACTTGATAGTGAGGTATTCCATTTTCAAACTTCGTCAAGACGATGACGGAGACATATCATGGCCTTGGTATGGTCTTGATTTGATGCCTGACTGTCATTTTTTATGGTGTCTGCTAGACACATCGCATTCAAATGTACTTCGGCATCAAGTGCCCAGGTGATACAAGTCAAATTGCCTTCGAACCTTTAGATGTGATACATATGATACTAGAGGTGCTTTATGACTCCTTAGTTCTTTTAACAGATACCACATGGAGGAATATTACCATTAAAGAGGGTCAAAGGAATTTGGCAAGGTCGAAGGAGGGAAAAATGGGGTTCGAAAGTCCCTTGGATGAGTCACGCACCCAAGGCGTTTTGGATCAGCTTTAGATCCACTCTAGCATTTCAAGAGCGGGTCAAAACAGCCCCTAGTAGACCTTTTATTACATTTGGGTTACTTTTGGGCCTAATTATGTAATATATAGCCAACCTATAAATGCTTCATAGCTAGGCTTATTTCATTAGTTTTTGGATGATGATTTTTACATGATGTATTCATGAGAACTCCATGGGAGTTTTTGAGTGCTTAGAAAAATAGTTATTGAACATTGTTTAGAAACGTTGGTTGTAAGGGAGATCTAATCCCCTTTGCGTTCACCGTAAGAGTTAGGTGCCTATTGATAGTCACTAAGGGATGTTTTAGGATTTGATAAATCCTTCGATTGCCCTTTCATTATCAATTTCATGTCTGTCTTTCTATCCTAATTTTTTTATCTATCTTTAATTTTTGTGGCTTCGATTTGAGTCCTAGTGGTTCGATTCATATCATTTGGTATCAGAGCCGAGCTTAAGATCATTCCCATAATTCTAGTCTTGGATTTGTTACCTTGAAAATCAACAAAAAAAAAGTGTCAAAAATTGAAAATCCCAAAAAAAAATTACTATTCACGTTTTTGTTCTTAGGTCAAATTTTGAGTTTTTAATTTTTGTATTTTCCTATGTTTCTAGTGTTTGATTTGTGTTCTCTAACACTATACGAGTCTATAAACCAAATTTGAACCAAATCGGAGCTTATTTGAATGTTCTATCCTTGTTGGAAGCTTGGATTAAAGATTTTGAAGTTGATTGTAAAATCTAAAGATTTGGTGAAGAACTTGAGAAAATTGATGATTTTAATGGTGTTTAGAAGGTTGAAATTAGCCTTGGTTCAAAATTTCGTCGCATTCCAATCAACCGTTTAAGAGTTAGAACATTTTGAAGTTGTTGGTATTCTTGAGTGTTCTTGGAGAAATTCAAATCTTCAAGGAAAAGTTCTTCAAAAGGTTGTTATTTGATCCTCAAAAGTGAATAAAAATGTGTACAAAAGTGTTTGTACAAGTACCTAAAGGACATTTTACAAGAAAGTACAAATGGGGACCATTAGAAGGGCAATTTAGGCCAAACACAAAGGGAGGGGCGAGCCACTTTCTCCCCATCTGCACCCAACCTGTGCCCAAGATGTGGCCACACCCTAGCAGCACCTAAAAAGAGTAAGGACAGCCTCTCCTGCATCCAAGGTGTGGAGGTCACAACACAGCCCACAACGCAGATCACCCTCTATTGAACGTAAGGCAGCCACAAACACACCCAAAATGCATTTCAACACTTCTCCAACATCAATTCAAGTTCTAAACACATCTCAACACTTCTAATTACTCCATTTCTAAAGTTTTGACTCCATACTTTCACTTTCTTGATTCTAAATCTCTTCTTTTGATTCTTAAACTACTCATCAACTAGTAATTCATCTACTATGTTGATCGATTAGTTCTTGGGTCCGAATTCTTTCTTTGTCCTATTTCTTTTTGTTCTTTTCTAGTTTTAATTCATTGTAACTTTTTATTTCAAGTCTGATAATTAGATTTATTTATTTGAGTCGATCAAACAAGAATTCACTCCAACCGCAAAGTAGAAATTGACACCTTATTGTCCATCGGAGTGTAAGAAACTTTCAACATTCGCCGCTCCAATTATGAGGATCACAACGGTGAGTTCATATGATTGTTTGTGAGAAGCTTTACTACTAATCTTGTTTGTTCATTTTGTAGGTACGAGATAATATAAGGAAGCATGTCTTCGGTAGCCTCGGACAATTGTGACTACGACATAGGAGACAATGATTGTGCTAAAAATAGTTATGGCTATGAAGAAGATGGAGATTATGGGGCTATGAATATAGCCATGATCAAGAGTTGAATGAAAATTAGGGATACTATTTCGAAGGAGAATGTGAGATGAATTATGCTCCTAGTTCTTATAGTGAGTATGGAGATAATGAAGAGCCTTGTAATGGTTCTTATGAGAAAGATGGGGCATGTGAGGAGTATTACACTTCCCACTCCGATCCTAGAGGTAATGTAAGGTATAACTCACTCATTTACAAATCTAATATGGATAATGGTGAGAATATAAGTAAGGATTATAGAGATTCATGTTCCTCATTTTTAGTACTTCTTATCAAAGTCAAAGTGGTGTGAATGGTTATACTAGATATAGTGGAGGTTGTCCCGTGAATAGAAAAAAGTATGCATCTCCGAAGTCAAAGGGTGTGACATCTCAAGCTTCTTGTTCTAGTGCCTAAATGAGTGGAACCAAGGTATGAATAGAGGGTATAGTAGGGGTCAATGTCTTCCTACTCTATCTATCTTTAAAGGAGAATGGGATGCCGAAGTTTACCTTGATTGGGAATAGCAATGTGAAATAATAAGATAGTAGGTTGACAATAATGTGTTGAACCATATTTCTGGGGAGACACATGCTCGGTCCCTATAGGAGCATCTTGAAAGTTTGTATGCTCGAAAGACTGGAAATAATAAGATGTTCTTGATAAAACAAATATTGGGTTAAAATACCATGATGGTTCTACGATGTTCTTGATAAAAAAATCAGTTATTTGTTATGGGTATTAAGTTTGATGAAGAAATTCAAGGCTTGCTTCTACTTGTTCCCTACCAAACTCATGGGAAAAATTTAGAACTTTATTGTCAAATTTTGCTTCCGGTGACGTGATCTCTATGGATTTTCCCAAGAGCAGCATTATTAATGAAGAGATGAAAGTTGCAAGGTTCCTCTCCATCTAATTAGTGACTAGCGCTAGGGAGAGAAATAGGAATCGTAGTTCTCAAAATAGAGAACACTATAGAAGCAAATTCAAAGGCAAATTTAAATATATTGGGTGTTATCATTGTGGTTTAAAAGAACAGAAAAGCAAATCCAAAGGAAAATTTAAATATATTGGGTGTTATCATTATGGGTTAAAAGAACACACAAGGAAATTCTATCGACAGTTGAAGAAGGAGAATAGAGACAAAGAGGAAAAAAAAGAAGATGACAATGAAAATTACGTAGCCATTGTCACCACTGAAGATCTTGTTACTGTCCTTAATGCAAATATAATTAATATTGTTTATGATGAGTTAAGTTGAGTTATGGATTCTAGTGTCGCATATCATGTGACATCAAGGAAGGATTTTTTCTCATCTTATACTCCTGGTGACTTTGGAACCTTGAGTATGAGCAATGAGATTGTTTATAAGGTGGTTGGTATTGGTAAAATTGTTTGAAAACTAGTACTGGATCTAAACTAGTTTTAAACAATGTACCCGATGTTCACTTACACTTGATTTTTGTTGGCATTCTGGATGATGGGGGATATGTTAGTACCAATGGTGGTGGAAAATTAAAACTCATTAAAGGTTCTTTGGTTATGGCTAGTGGATAAAAACATCGTGGTCTATCTTGGACTATGACTTCTACTTGTGCTAACATGGTGAATGCAGCTAGCTCGTCAACATTATGGCATATGAGGCTTAGCCACATTAGAGAGAAAGGATTTAATGTTCTAGCAAGAAGAAATTACTATCAAATTTTGAAAGTACAAAATTAGAAAAATGTGAGCACTGTTTGGCTAGAAAACAAGATAGAGTTTTTTTCAAATCTCATCTCCTTCAAGAAATATAGAGTTGCTTGAGCTGGTTCATTTAAATTTATATGGTCCAACGAAGACAAGGACTTTGGGTGGTGCACTCTACTATGTCACTTTTATTGATGATTGCTCAAGGAAACTTTGGGTATATATCTTGAAGATTAAAGATAAAATGTTGGGTGCCTTTAAGTAGTTTCAAGTTTTCTTTGAAAGAGAAACAGGAAGAAAGTTGAAGTGTATTTGTATTGATAACATTGGTGAATATTATGTGCCATTTGACAAATACTACAAGCAACAAGGTATCAGACAATAGAAGACTCCTCCTAAGACTCCCCAGCTTAATAGTTTGGTTGAAAGAATGAACAGGACCTTGATGGAAAGAGTCAGATGTTTGCTTTCTGAAGCAAAGTTGTCAAAATCCTTTTGGGATGAGACTTTATTGACCATTGCACATGTGATTAACCTATCTCCTGCTGTTGTTTTTTAAAGTGATGTACTAAATAAAGTTTTGTATGAAAAAGATGTTTCCAATGACCATTTGAGAGTATTTGGTTATAGAGCTTTTGTACATGTGCCCAAAGATAAGAGGTCAAAGTTAGAAGTCAAGACAAGGCAGTGCATCTTCATTGGTTATGGCCTTGATGAACTCGGTTATAGGCTATATGATCGAGTTGAGAAGAAGCTTGTAAGAAGTCGTGATATTATATTCATGCAGAATCAAACAATCAAAGATATTGATAAAGCGGAGAGGCTAGAATCTTCAAGTTCTGATGGTGTGTTTAATCTTGATCAATGTCCTCCTACAAGTGTGTATGATATTGGCAGGCTAGATAATCATGGTGACGCCAAAAACCATGTTTCAAATCAGTATGTTGATGTTGATAATGACAACGGTGTTGTTGATGATCCAATTCAAGAAGTTGTGGACGAGTCAAATGCTCTACTTGTAAGGTCTACAAGACAACGTATTCCTTCTTCTCGTTATTCTCCTAATGAGTATGTGCTGCTCACTAACGAGCGAGAACCTGAATGTTATAAGGATGCCATGGAAGATGAACATAAGGATCAATGCACTGAAGCCATGTAAGATAAGATGAAATCTCTGCTTGAAAACCACACTTATGAGTTGGTGAAGGGCATAAGACCTTTGAAGAATAAATGGATGTTCAAAGTAAAATTTGAAGAACATAGCTTAAAGCCCAGATACAACGATAAATTGGTTTTCAAAGGATTTGGTCAAGGGAATGGTATTGACTTAGATAAAATATTTTTTGATGTCATCAAAATGACCTCTATTCATATAATTCTTGGTCTGGCTACTAGTCTTGATGTAGGGATTGAGCAGATGGATGTGAAGATGGTTTTTCTTCACGGTGACCTCGAAGTGGAGATTTATATAGAACATTCTAAAGGCTTCAAGGTGAAAGGTAAAGAAAACTATGTGTGCAAACTTAAAAAAGTCTCTATGGCTTCAAGAAAGCTTCTAGACAGTGGTATAAAAATTTTAAATCAATCATGGGGGAGCAAGGCTACAAGAATATTTTTTCAGATCATTGTGTATTTGCACGAAGTTTTTCTGATGATGATTTTATCATCTTCTTGCTCTATGTGGATGATATATTGATTGTGGTCAAGAATGCTTCTAGAATTAACGAGTTGAAGAAACAGTTATGCAAATCTTTTGCTATGAAAGACTTGGGTCATGCTAAGCAAATTTTGGGCATGAGGATTAATCTTCTTAAAGATGAAAGGAAACTCTACTTGTCACAAGAGAATTACATTGAACGTGTACTAGACCGCTTCAACATGAAGAATACTAAGGTTATTAACATACCCCTCGATGGTTATATGAAATTGAGCAGGAAAATATGTCCTACAATGAAGGAGAAAAAAAAAAGCATCGTTAAAATTTTATTTCCTCCATTGTCGGAAGTTTGATGTATGCAATGGTGTGTACAAACCTGATATTGTTCATGCAGTTGGTATTGTCAGCAGGATTCTTTAAAATCTAGGAAAAGAGCACTGTGAAGCAGTCAAATGGATACAGAGGTACCTAAAAGGAACCTCAGTTGATTGTTTGCGTTCTGGGATCTGATCCAATCTTGAGAGGCTATACAGATGCTGATATGGAAAATGACCTTGATAATAGAAAATCTACTACTGAATTTTTGTTTACATTTTTAGGGGGGGGCTATATTATGGTAGTCGACGTTGCAGAAGTGTGTCGCATTATCTGCAATTGAAGCTGGGTATATTGCAGCTACTGAAGTTGGCAAGGAAATGATATGGCTCAAGCGATTCCTTCAAGGACTTGGATTACACTAAATAGAGTACGTTGTCTATTGTGACAGTCAAAGTGTGATAGACTTGAGCAAGAACTCCATGTACCATGCAATAAAAAAACACATTGATGTGAGGTACCATTGGATTTGTGAACAAGTGGTGAACGAATCATTTCATGTTAAAAAGATTCACATGAGTGAAAATCCCTTAGATATGTTGACAAAGGTGGTGCCAAAAGACAAGTTTGAATTTTGCAAAGAACTTGTCAGCATGAGCTCTCTATAAGAAGACATAGATACCTCCTTCATATGCATAGGACTAGAGAGGTAGATTTATGGGGTCCAGCCCTATCCTTCATAATGCAGGAAACACAACGTCTACATTTGCTGCATGCCCATATCCTAAATTGTCAAAGATTACATTTATGGCTTGGTAAAAGTCAAAAGTCAAGAAAAGGTTTGATTTTCATGACCTTTTGATGTCATTGATGACATATACATGGACATTTTTTCCTATAAAAGGAGCTCTTCAGCTCATTGGTTCAACACACCGAATAAAGAAAAAATAATATCTCCACGGACTATGAAGGAAAAATTAGAGTGAGCAATATTTTATTAAGGTGGTGTCAAAAGAGGTTTATTTATTTTGAGTGTGTCGTAGTCACTTTGAGTATTGTACTTGTAACTACGGTGTAAAATTTCTTACTATACTAATATCAGTTGCTCCTCTTGGTTTGTGATTTTTTATTATTTAAAAAGGGTTTCCACATAAAATACTTGGTGAAATTATTTTCATTTATTTTCTATTATTTTTCATAAATAATTTTGTTGTTATTTCGCATTTACACAACAGTTTGGGCTTATGGACATTCCAAGACCTGTCGGATAAAGTAAGAGTAACTTACATAAATCGCTGAATCTTTAAGTGATATTACATAAAATCCTAATGATTTTAATAATTACCTCTTATCTTGGATTTTTGAAATGGTGATACATATGAAAAAGTGATACATATGAAATAGATCAGTTCTTTATTAAAGGAAGTAACAGCTTTTCTTTGATTTCAACAATGCAAACCATGACAAAGCTGTTGCTAAAAACGCAATTACATTCAACAACAGCTCAAAATTCAAGCAAACCAATATTTTTTAAGCATACTAGATTACAAGATTAAATTTTTCAAATTTTGTGAAAAAATCGATCTTCATTCTAAAATTTTGATTATCTACAATGGAACTCGTGACGGTGTTGTTGCGTCATTTCGGGAAATGGGTTTCAGGAACAAGGTATGATAACTATCGGGTCGACGGTATTGTAATTCATGAAAAAGAATCGTACTATAATTTAATGGACTCCATATCAATTCAATTAAAAATTGTTGTATCTTTGAAAAAAATTCATGCCAAATACGTTGTTCAAGAAAATTCATCAGCATTGGAGATTCATAATAAAATTGCTGTGAAATTTTTTTTTAGATTTTGAAAGTTGAAACTATATTCGGGAAGTATCCACTGTGTATTATGACGAGTGACATCATAATTGACAGTGATGATTTTGACGCGATGATATGACAATTGAGTGCTATAATTTTGTTGAGCCGTCTGAACTTGTAGTAGCTGTAATTGGTAACGTTGAATCCCTACCAGTTCTGAATATGGGTGGTGAATAACCGATAAGTGATTGCTATAACAGTGCTGTAAAGGTGAACCAAAAGCATAAAAACAAAGCTATACTTGTCTCAGTAATGTGTAACTATGCAATCAAGCATAGGTTCAATTTCAAAGCTGAGAGATCTGACAAACAGCGGTTTGATTTTAATTTTTCAACAACAATTTCTTCTTTATTTTGTAATTTGATACATTTGGAATTTGTATTGATACATTTGCATAATAGTTGATGATTCATATAATTGGTGATTAACTCGTGATTCAATCAATTTGAGGATTCGTATGCTAACAAAACTGGTGATTAATTGGTGATTCATATATTCGGTGATTCATACAACTAGTGATTCATATTGGTAATGCATATAACAGGTGTTTCATATAATTGGTGATTCAAATAACTGGTTCGTGTAACTGGTGATTCATATTGGTGATACATATAAATAGTGTTTCATATAACTGTTGATTCATATAACTGGTGTTTCATATAAATGGTGTTTCATATAAATGATGATTCATATAACTGGTGATTCATATATTTAATGAATATAACTGGAGTTTTATATAACTGGTAATTCCTATTGGTGTTGCATATAAATGGTGTTTCATATAAATGGCGATTCATATAACTGATTCTTATAACTGGTGATTCATATTAGAGATGAATATAACTGGTTATTTATATGTTAAATGGCTCAAATTCTGATTTAACTGGTGATTCATATGGTATTTGGTGATTCGTACACAAATCGATTAACGTAACTTTGTATTGGTGATATATTTTTTAGCGTTTGTTTCAGTTATGTCTTGCTGGGCAAATCTCCGGAATGTAGTTGGTTATTCAAGGCGTCCTATAATCTTGGTACTGATATATTCATAGTACGTACGTTCAACGATGAACACACCTGTTCAATAACGGATAGAGTTTTTGAGCAGCAGCATGCAACAATTGCTTTTGTATCAGGAATAACAGCTCCAAAGTTGGTGAACCACAAAAGAATAATCACCCTAAGTGATATTATTGAAGATATTAAAAGGGAACTTGGTTTGGACATAGATTACATGAAGGCGTGGCGTGCTAAAGAACGTGATTTAAAGATATTGAGAGGGTGACCAGCCGATGGATATAATAAAATGCCTACCTACGTATTCCTTTGGAAAATTGATTCATGTATCTATTCGTAGCACTACATCCTTTTATTAGGAGATTTGGGTATTGTAGGCCGGTTGTGGTAGTAGACGATAGTCACATGAGTGGACCATATAAGGAAACATTTATTTCAGCTAGCACACTTGATGTAGCAGGTATTTCACGTAGTGATTATTTTATATTTTTCTTATAGATGTTGGTAATTGTTACATAAATTTTACATAATAAATAGCTGATGTTATGTATCAGGCCATATATTGCCGCTTGTGTATGGGGTTGTAGATTCTTAGAATGATTCATCCTGGACGTGGTTTTTCTAGAAATTTAAGTATGCTTTTGGTGAGTGTGATAATATATGTGATATCTCTGATAGACATGAAAGCATAATCAAGGTGGTTAGTGTGTTTTATCCTTGTATATCACATTTTGCATGTATTTGGCATCTTTGGAATAATGTCTGCACGTATTATAGAAAGAGCAAGGACAAGCTGGCCGACGAGATTTTTGCCATGGCTAAAGTGTAAAAGTTGGATGATTTTGATGAGCTTATGTGTAAAGTGGGAAAGATTGACAATAGAGTAAAGGTATATCTGGAAAACGCTGGATTTGAAAAGTGGTCATGAGTTCATGCTCCAATAAATAGGGGGAGGATAGTGAGTTCCAACATTGCAGAATGTATCGACTCTCATCTTGTTGAGGCACGTGAACTGCCAATTTTAGATTTTATTGAATAGGTCAGAATCATATTTGCTGCATCGAACTGCAAAAATAGAGACCGGTCTACCTTTCTAGCTAAAAACTCATTGGGAGGTAGGTTTCAACAAATTCTGCAATTGAATGAGGCAAAGTCATTGCGTATGATGGTAAGTTAATATTTATTATACTTATGTAAGTTTATTTGCAAACTTTTTCAACTATCTGATAACAGATGTATCATAGCGATACATCTGAAACTCATATGTATCACTTTGATACATCTAGAAAAATATGCCTCCACTTGAAATCTAGTTCTTTATATTTAATTATCTGTAATATTTATGATTCATATAATATGTTGATTAACATAACTCTTTATGAAATAATATTTTTAAATTAGGGAATCAACTAACTACATATACAGTGTGTATGAAGAAGGAAGAAAATACATTGTTTGGTTGGATAATAGAACATGCAACAAAGGTAGATTTCATCTTGATGAGATACCATGCATGCACGCTATTGCTATTTTAAAAATAAAACATGTAAAGGAAATGAAGTCATACTATTCCAATTACTACAAGAAGAAGACACTTGTGAAGACTTATGAAATGTCACTGTGTCCAATGCCCGATGAACGAGATTGTCATGTATCACCGAAGGTGTTAGAAGATGTGGTTTTGCCACAAAAATATAAGTGCCAACCAGGAAAATCGAAGAAAGGAAGACAAAAGAAAAGCAGTGAAAATTTTTCATCAACCTCAAATCGTTGTGGCAAGTGTGGGTATGAAGGCCATAATAAACGCACTTGCAACTTTTTTTCAATAGAGATGTGACATTTTGTTTTTGAAGTTTACTCAAACTTGTTTACTTTGTTCAATGATTTGAATTCAACAATTTGAGTTAATTGCTCAAAAATTTATTGCTTGGGATATTCTGTTTACAATGGATAGAGAAATATTTATTTTAAGATCATTGTTAATAATTAATTAGAACTATTCTATTCAGCAGATATGTTAGAGTTCATGAGGAATGTTAGTGATACATTTCTTACATGAAATTATAAAGTGATACTTATTAAAAATTTTAATACTGTTATATGATTCATATTAACCGTTCGAGAAAATTATGTGATTCATATTAGTAATTAAACTGAATAGGTTAATTGGTGATATATTTTCAAAATATTATTTTAAGTTGATTCAGTATTAAATATTTATATACTTTTATATGACTTTTTATTAACCGTTCGTTAAAGATATGTGATTCATTTTATTAATTAAACTCAACAGGTTAATTGCTGATACATTTTCAACATATTGTTTTCAGTTGATACATATTAAAAATTCTAATACTGTTATATGACTCATATTAACCATTCGAGAAAATTATGTGATTCATATTAGTAATTAAATTGAATAAATTAATTGGTGATACATTTTCAACATGTTGTTTTCAGTTGATTCAGTATTAAAAGTTTTAATATTGTTATATGATTCATATTTACCATTCGTCAAAGTAATGTGATTCATATTAGTGATGCGTGATTTATTGTTAAGGCTATTAAACAAAACTAGTGATACATTTTTGTAAATTAAACGTCCAGCAAAAGTTCTACTACCACACCAGCTGTTAAGATAAAATGTAATGACATTAAAAACAAAAATACTGAAAACTTAATACATAAAATACGTCACGAAATATCCAGAAATCCCCAACCATTTGTCAACTAAGAAAAAAAACAATATCCTTTTGTCACACAACAAATACTAGACAACTACGGCTCAACATCAATCATCTCTATATGCTCAGATGGAATAAATATGCATCTAGGCCTAGGCGGATCCTGATTGTCACCAACATATCCATTGCATGCCTTGTTCACACCATAGTCCCATAACAAGGATGTGTATCGTGTACGATGCTTTTTTGGACCAAAATCTAAAGATGGTATTTGATGTTGATCACTTAGATATTCAGCATATGCTTCAACAAACAAGCCACAATCCCTGAAAAACAAAAACAGTAGGTATTCTATGGATTCTTGTGAGTTATTATGTAAAAGAATAAATAATACTTACAACGTGTCGCTCGATTGTTGCACAATTCCATCAACAAATTGAACATCAAATGCATCTTGGTCCATTTTTTCCTTGTATGCTTCTAGTAGGGACCAATCTGTGCGCTCTTTTTTTTCAAAAAAAATTTGGATATTGTCTGTAACGACCCATTTCGTCGTTACTAGATTATTTATAATAAATTCATGAAAATTCATTCTTCAATATTAACTTGGGTCCAAAATAGCAAATATTTTATTTGTTAGGTTACCTCAAATTTTTTGGCAAAGATTTTAGCCTTTGAATATGTCTAGATAGACGCTAGCCCGATGAATTTAATTATTCATGAGTAATAGTATCAATACTTTAGTTTTAAAGTTCTTTAGGTACGAATTAAAGTCGTACAATATCCCTAACACAAAGTTAAGTATAAAACTTTCTTTCCGATACAGTTTCGATATGAATTTCTATTAGGGCCAACATCAAATGATCATATCTCCTATAATATAAAAAGTTAGGGGTCCCAATACATACCAAATCAAAGATCTCTGAGTCATCTTTCCGACGCAACAAACGTTTCCTCAATACGAATTCAGAGTGAAAAGTTATGACTGTTTTAGTGAGCACTGTCCGGGCTGAAACGGGATTTCGTTGTAGCAAAAATTTTGATGATATTTAAATCAGATTCAGCCGTATTTCAGGTCTAAAAATTCCAAATTTCATTCCCCAACCATAGAGAGGTGATTTTCCGAAGCTCAAGGTGAAATTCCTTCGTTGAGGTAAGTTTTTTAATTTCGTCTTTTAATTCTTTAACATCTTAGAATCCTTAAAAAGACCTTTAATGGTGGAATTCTTTTGAAAATACTCATAGGTGTTTTTAATATGACTTAGAACTAATTCTAAACTATAAATTAAAGATTCCTAACATGAACTTCATAAACTAGATTATGAATTTTGATGGTTAGGAACCTTGAATTCCGTAACGATGAGACCTTTAGCATAAAAACTCCATTCTTGGAGACGGGTTAAGCTTGAAAGAGCTAATTAATGATTAATTAAACTTGGGGAATGATATATACCTTGAATTAAGAGTAGAATTAATGGGTTTGAATCCCCAAGATATTTGTTTGAAGAGTAAATATTTAATTACTCTTATAATTACTTGATTTTTAGATGATTTATTATTTCAAGGCATGAAGGAAAGGAAAAAGCATCTTTGTTGCAGCTTGTTTCTTCCAAAAACTTGGCGTCCAGGTAGGCAAGGTTTAATGAGTAGAAGATTATATTATTTTATATTTTCATAATTTAGAATTGATGGGAGAAAACATGTCTAGGCCTGCGGACTGTGGGCATGGATTTGAGGTGGATAAAGATACGATAACTTAACTTTAATTTCGAAAACTATATTATTGATTAATTATGTGATATTTGTGATATTATGTGCTATGTGCTGCAATGAGATTCTTGTAAATGAAGGATGTGGACATGATAGTTCTTAGTTGTTCTGGTGATGAACCTAGTTAAATTATAATGATATTAAGTTGTATGTGTTGGACAATAATATGGCGAGGAGAACCATGCTAGGATTAAGTACTGAGGAGCATAGTAATATCTAAAGGATAGATGACTTGGATTACTTTGATGATTGTATTATGTGAAAATAGATAGTGACATTTTAATAATTAATGAGTAAGTAATACTCCAATAGTGATTTGCATGCTTAAGTGTTAAATTGTGATTTATTTTATGATAATCTTATTTTGGTATTGATAAAAGCACTTTATCAATTGGATACACATGAGAGGCTAAATTGGTGATAATGATGATTTATTGAAATGTGCCTATGAGAGGTTTGTTTGATAATGATAATTCCTTGTATTAATGCCATGAATGGCTTGTTGATGTTTGGATTGTTGATGCGCGTATAAATGATTATTGAAATTTACTTGATGGAATTGTCTCATGACTTTAAGTGTACTTGTAAACTTAGTACATCATGTTCTATGTTGTGAGGAAGTGTAAATTTGATATTGATATTACTTGTTTATGGTAGATCAGGTACCACGCCGGTACAAATATGTATATGTTGGATTGGGTACCACGGCAGTACGAATATGTATATGTTGAATCGGGTACCACCCCGGTACGGATATGTATATGTTGGATCGGGTACCACACTGGTACAGATATATGTATGTTGGATCGGGTACCACACCGGTACGGATATGTGTATGTTAGATCGGGTACCATACCGGTACGAATATGTATATGTTGGATCAGGTACCATACCAGTACGGATATGTATGATGGATCGGATATCACGCCGGTACGGATATGTATATGTTGGATCGGGTACCACGCCGGTATGGATATGAGTATGTTGGATCGGGTACCAAGCCAGTACGAATATGTATATGATGGATTGGGTACCACGCTGGTACGGATATGTATATGATGGATCGGGTACCACATCGGTACAGTACATGAACATAGATTGTTCCATGCAGGTCATGACTATTTGTGCAAAAATAAGTCTCATAGCATGTGTGTACATATTTGTGTTGAGTCTGTGGATGTTTACAGTATGGTTGATACTCTTGATTGTTATGTGGCTTGTTTGTGAGCATTATTTGATCTTTTATTGTTGTATTATTGATTCATTGGGTATTTGATTGTGTGATATGTATTTGAAGAAGTGAAACTTTGTACTTACTTATATATTGATTGACTTTCTTCATTTATATGTGTTTTAATCGCAGCTTACCAGAATAGCTAGTTATCATTCTTTAATATTATATAAGACCATTTGGTTGTTAGCCCGAGAGTTTAGTGTGGTTTGTTCCTGTGAATATGAGTAATGAAAAAGATAAGAAGAATAAAGAGAAATAGTGTTATATTAGCGTTGGATTGTGGTTGATAGTGTGAATTGATGAGGTTAGAGTATTGTCACGACCCAGACTAACGGACCATGTGGGCACCTATGCTATTCTAAGTAGCTAGGAGAACCCTTACTACCCAACTAAAAAAATATGCAGAAGACTTTTGTTTTTAAGGGAACACTGAATCAAATATAATAACATAAATTAAATATTAATAAATAAATTTTTTCAAAAACTTCTTACAAGGGTCCTTCACTATCCCAAGACATGGTGAGACATGTACAAGAGTTATCTACTACAGATAGACTGACAATAAAATAAATAGTACAAAGACTCTAACATCTGTCAGGAAGAAAGTGCAGAAGTTAGTGCTAAATATCGGCATCCATCTAATAACTGCAAACTAACCTGCATCCAGTCTACACTCTAAGAAAGAATGTATAAGATTAGGGTCAGTACAGCCACACGTACTGGTAGGCAACATCGGTCGATCGTGTTAGTTCATATAATCATAAATTAGAATTAAGGAAAATAAATCATGACATCTTGAATCGAATATAATTCAACTAAGATTGTAATAACATTATTACTTTACCTATATAACTTACATCATCCAACTCCATCAAAATTATATTCACTACTAACATACTCTATCCTCATTAATTCACACAATCAACCGCAATTCAATGCTAATACATCATTTTTTTTTATTCACCTTATCTTTTTCATTACTCATATTCATAAGAACAAACCCGTAATCATAGACAAACCACACTAATCTCTCGGGCTAACAACTAAATGCTCTCTTATAATATTAAAGAATGATAACTAGCCATTTTGATAAGCTACGATTAAAACACGTATAAATAAAACAAGTCAACCAACATATCAGTAAGTATAAAGTTTCACTTTTTCAAATATATATCACACAATAAAATACTTAATGAATCAACAATACAATAATAACAGATCAAACAGTGCTCACAAACAAGCCACATAACCATTAAGAGTATCAATCATATTGTAAAGATCCATAGACTCAACACAATTATGTACAAACATGCTATGGGACTTATTTTTGCCCAAATAGTCATGACCTGCAGGGAATAATCTATGTTCATGTACCATACCAGCGTGGTACCCGATTCAACATATACATATCCGTACCGGTGTGGTACCCGATCTACCATATATAAATCCGTACAAGTGTGGTACCTGATCCAACATATATATATCCGTACCGACGCGGTACCCGATCCAACATATACATATCCATATCGGTGTGGTACCCGATCCAACATAAACAAGTAATATCAATATCAAATTTACACTACCTCAAGTATACAACACGATGTATAAAGTTTACAAGTACACTTTAATTCATAAGACAATTCCCATCAAGTAAAATTTTCAATAATCATTTATACACGCATCAACAATCCAAACATCAACAATTTCAAGCATGTCCGAATACCAATCAACAAGCCACTTATAGCATTTCTGTAAGGATTTATCGTTATCAAACAAGCCACTCACAGGCACAATTCAATAAACCATCATTGTCACCAATTTAGTCTCTCATGGGCATCCAATAGATATAGTATTTTTATCAATATCAAAACAAGAATATCATAAAATAAATCAAAATTTAATTCTTACGCATACAAGTCACTATTGGAGTCTTAATTACTCATTAATTATTAAAACATTATTATCTTCTTAGATACCGCAACTTGAGGTTCTAACATCACCACCTATAACTAGCACATTTACGTGTATCATTATCCTCTACCTCTTTCCACATAATAAAATCATCATACTAATTCAAGTCATTTATCCCTTAGATATTACTGTGCTCATCAATATTCGATCTTAGCATAATTCTCCTCATCATATTATTGCACAATGCATACAACTTAATATCATTATAACTCAACTAGGTTCATCACTATAATAACTAAGAACTATCATGTCCACATACTTCATTTAGGACAATCTCCTTTCAGGCACATAGCACATAATATCACAAGTATCACATGATTAATCAATAATATAGTTTTTGGGATTAAAGTTAAGTTCTTGCATCTTTATCCACTTCAAATCCATGTCCGCAGGCCTAGACATGCTTTCTCCCATCAATTCTAAATTATGAAAATATAAATTAACACAATCTTCTACTCATTAAACCTGGCCTATTTGGACGCCAAGCTTTTGGAAAAAACAAGCTGCAACAAAGATGTTCTTTCCTTTCCTTCATGCCTTGGAATAGTCAATCATCAAAAAATCAAGATATTATAAGAGTAATAAGTAATTACTCTTCAATCAAATATCTTGGGGGATTCCAACCCACTAATTTTATCCTTCATTCAAGGTCTATATCATCCCCTGAATTCAATTAATCATTAATTAGCTCTTTCAAGCTTAACTCATCTCCATTAATGGAGTTTTATACTAAAGGTTTCATCTTTTCAAGGTTTTTAACCATCAAAATTCATAATCTAGTTTATAAAATTCATGATAGAAATCTTTAATTTATAGTTTAGAATCAGCTCTAGGTCATATTAAAAACATCTAGAGTATTCCCCAAAAGAATTTTACCATTAAATATTTTTCTAATGATTCTAAGATATTAAAGGATTAAAAGACGGAGAAAATAATGAAAAAACTTACCTCCACGAAGGAATTTCACCTTAAGCTTTAGGAAATCACCTCTATAGGGTTGGGAATGAAATTTGAGATTTTTATACTTAAAATACGACTGAAACTAATTTAAATACAATCAGAATATTTGCTATTGCGAAATTCTGTTTCAGCCCGGACAGTGCCCAGTAAAACAGTCAAATTTTTTACTTCGAATTTGGATTGAAGAAGGTTTTTTGAGTTGGAAAGAGGACTCAGATATCTTTGGTTTTATAGGTAATGGGACCCCTAACTCATTATATTCTATGAGATATGATCGTTTGAAATTGGCCCTAATAAAAACCCATATTGAAACTATTTCGAAAAGAAAATTTTATACTTAACTTTGTGTTAGGGATATTGTACGACCTTAATTCATACCTAAAGAACTTTAAAACTAAAGTATTAATATTAGAACTCATGAGTAATTAAATTCATCGAGCTTGAGTCTATCTAGATACATTCGAAGGCTAAAATCTTCACCGAAAAATCTGGGGTGTCATAATAAATAAAGTATTGGCTATTTTAGACCCAAGTTAATATGGAGGAATGAAATTAAGAATTTTCATGAATTTATTATAAATAATTTAGTAACGATAAAATGGATCATTACAAGTATGTTAGTAGCGGATATAATACTAATGGAGTTGGAAGAGTAATTGGATGATGTAACTTATATAGGTAAAGTAATAATGTTATTACAACCTTGGTTGAATTATATTCCATTCAAAATGTCATGAGTTATTTTTCTTAATTCTATTTTATGATTATATGAACTAACACGATCAGACGATGATGCCTACCAATACGTGTGGTTGTATTGATCCTACTCTTCTACATTCCTTATTGGGGTTTAGACTGAATGCAGGTTAGTTTGCTGTTTCTAGATGGATGACAATATTCAGCACTAACTTCTGCACTTTCTTCCTAAAAGATGTTATAGTCCTTATATTATTTATTTCATTGTCGGTCTATCTTGTAATAGATAGCTTTTGTACATGTCTGGCCAAGTCCTGGGATAATGAAGGACATTTGTAAGATGTTTTTGAAAAATTTATTTATTAATATTTAATTTATTTTATTATATTTAATTCATCATTTCCTTAAAAACAAAAGTCTTCCGCATATTTTTAGTTGGGTAATAAGGTTTCTCCTAACTGCTTAGAATAGTGTAGGTGCCCGCATGGTCCAGTAGTTTGGATCGTGACATCGTCAAATAAGTTGACAACATTTCAGCAAGCTTTTTTATCTCATCACCATGACCTCTATGACCTTTCAAGGAGTCATACACACAAATGCATCTTTCCTTGAGTCCTATGACTGCCAACACCCAGTGAAACGATCCCTTATAATTTATTGGCACACACACCTCGTCAATCAAATGTCATGAAATACCGACTGGAATGCATAGTCCTTGCATAATCTCACAAATTGATCTCTCCACCGAAGCCACTTTATTTGATCGAACATTTTTGTCATGTGAGCTAAGATCAATATCAGAATGACTTCGGTGATAATGAGTGTATGTTTCATGGATGTAGTTCATGAACATGCAATTCACAGTGGTATATCTATATTTACTGATTTTGTCCAGTTTTGCTTTCTTTCTAAGATAACAGAATACCACATCGATATGTTGTAATATAAAATTAAAATGTATAAGAACATGCCATTCATATAATCCATACATAATACTAAGTGTAAAACAGTTGATACTTATGAATTTAAAAAAAACATCGACTGGAAAACACTTAAAAATATAAATTTACGTTAGTCAGTATATGTATCACAGTGATTCATATTATTGTTAGATGTATCACTGTGATACATGTGTTACCAGAAAAGCTATATGCAGACAACAAACATAAATTTGGTTGGGTAATGTAATAAAATTCAGCTTGTGCTTATATAAATAAAATCAATAAAACTGTTAATTGCTATAAATATTTCTTTGCGGCATACCTCATCATTTCAACAATTACTTGAATGGTCCATGTCATAAAATCAACATTTTTTCACCCGGTGTGTAACTATAAAATCAAGCTTTGGTTTTAGGTCAGCGTATTTGGCCGTATAGTACTCATCCTTTCCTTTTCTGCATTCAAATTATGATTCCAATAAGTGTTGAGAGTAATACATATATATGATATTTTGAAATGTGATTCATCAATCTTACCTACTAGTTTTTGTATTGTACAGGCCAACTGACATCCAAAGAGAGAACTAAGAGAAGACATCTTCGGCATATGGTCCATTAATGTTATGACCTTCAAACGGGTAGTTCAACTTTTTGCACGGCAGGATGACTTCTTATCTTTTGACCCAGAATCAAAAACACTTACAAATGGTGATTGATATAGTTTTGAAGGCTTCCTATTTCTCTTGGAAGGTTTCTTCCTGGAATATGTCATATTAGTCTTGCAGACAGGGACCTGAGAAATAGAAGCAATAGCGTTGTCCCTAATATAACACTGACTATCAGTGTTACTTTGCTGATCGCATGTGTCAATAGCTACAGCAGCAATATTAGTGATCCCTACTGGATAGGCAGCAGGTGATGGTAGTACGTACAAAGTAATAGCTTTAGATAAATCCTTATCTGTATTGTGAAAGGTTTCTTCAGAATCCTGTGTGCCATATGTAAAAAGTGAAATTGGTGTTATAATGAAGTTTAGAATTGAAGTGCCTAAACTATCTATACGTATCATAATGATACATATGGACAAATATGTATCATTTTGATACATCTGGAAAACTTACATAATAGATAACCCACTTTTGGTACTTGAAAATTCAATCATCTTTAAATAAGATTAAAACATTTTTACTGAAAAGTTGTTATACCCCAGAAAAATTAAAAATAAGGTTGTGACCATTATAATGAACAACTTCAACGTACCAAATAATAAAAAATAAATATTTATGAGCAATTACAAAACAAAATTTGTTATAAGTAAATCGATATTACCTTTATGTGCTCGTCCCTTATGCCTTCATCTACTTCCGCAGTTGTATTATGCCTATCTTATTCTTGGACATTTCTATGTACGAACTCTCAGCCTCCTATTTGATGAATGTCAAATTTAATTTAGTGTGACATTTAATTATTGATATAAATCAATTTAGTTATTTGTGTGTATCAAATTGATAAAGATTGAAACAAATGTATGAAAATGATTCATTTTGAAAACATAAGGAACACATAACAAATGTTTGTTAATGGAAATCTTGATTAAATTGTCTATATGTATCAAGGTGATACATATGATGTCAGATGTATCAAAGTGATACATATGAGTAACTTAATCAATACATATACACCAATGTATTAACAATTTCAACACTTCAAAAAATAACATTTAAACTATTTGAGACTAATATTTTGAGCAAGTTGTAACAAATCGATCATATAATTAAGTCAATTTAACTACCTTTAAGCATTCCTCAGCTCCTCCTTCATTGCCACCTACTTTAGATGATTGACCGGCATCATCTACGACATTGTCACTTTTAGCATTCATTTTGTGCTCATTAAAAGATTGAGGAGGATCCCCTTCTCTATCCGGGATACCTTTTTCACTTCCATGCAGTGGATATTGAGCAACCTGCAATATCACAAATTAGAATAATATGAATACTTTTCTATATGAAGCAAAACATTCTTTCACAACTCCCAAAAATCATCTATAATGGTCCACCATCAACTTTTGAAGATCATTGAATTTCATGTCAACCTACATTGTGAATAACATTTTGAATTTCATGTTAACCTATAATTTGTTTTAACATTAAAACAACAAACGAACAAAATGTTATACTTACATAAGACTTTATGTCGTCCAAATCTGACTTGGATAGTAATAGCTTTTTCTCTCTAGCAAAAGATGCTTTATCGGAATCCCTTATCTCAACATTATGTGCAACTTTATCTTTATCCAAGGAAACACAAGGCTCTGAACAATCTCTTGATGAACCTACCAAATGTTTTTTTTGGAAAACTTTTCTGACTGTTTTTTTGTGTTTGCCACACCGAAACTAAATTTTTCAGACTCCTCAACTAATTTTTGTTTCTTCGCAGGAGAGTGTGAAGATGGACCAGCATCAAGCCTCGTCCTTTTTAGAAAGTTTGTATTTAGAGGAGTACTGAAATCATTAAATTCATCTCCAAATTCAGTAGGAGCAGTCCTTTCAGATTGTTGTTGTACAGATACTGTCTGTGCTACATTTGCATCATGATCTGTTGGACCAAACATCAAAGGGTTGGGCAACTTAAGATGGTTCAATTCCTGTGATGACGGGATTAGATTCCTGTATACAAGCTGCAACAAAAATAACACACAAGACTAAAAATTAAAAGTACCTAACAAATTAAAAATAAACATACAAAAGTATCACGGTGAAAAAAATACTACCTTACTAAACATATCATCCATCAGATCCTCGTATCTAGGCTTAGGTTCAACCAATTTCCAATTCACCATCCTTAAAATTAAATTATGAACATGAACGGCAAGTGATTCATCAACTGCGGCACAACATTCGTACCACCAAATCTGAAGCGCGTATGGCATGCCACTTAGACGATAAAACTTTTGGACATCATTCATCGATCAGCTAATAGAAGCCATCGGTTTCTCAAAAGCCATTTTTCCAAATGGAAAACGACTATAACTTTCATCATCCACCATGTGAATGTCTTGGGCAGGGATATTGGTTTTATCTAATTGGAAGAACACAAATGTGTGTATAAAGTACAATATCTCAATTCTCACAACATCTTTCATATTTTTTTCCCCACTTTTTATTAAAAAAGCTTGACCAACTCACCCTTTTTCACATTTTCTATCGAATTTGAAAAATATTTTTTATAGTTGACATGGTGGGAGGTCTGAATAATTAAAATCATCTATGTTGTCGAAGCATTTCAACCCGGTAAAGCAAACTCGTACAGTGAAAATCGAAGAAATGTATTGTTGACCAACACCCTTAGTTGATCCTGATATGAGTGTTGGACCACTAAGGTCATCAAGCACCTTGCTATAGATCCTTGAAAGTTACAATTAGGTAGGTCCAGAAATGACCCAAAACATGTAATTCTGATAATTCTGATTCCTTCATCCTTTAAAACCTCTTCAAGCATATCTACTATATTGATGTTGTGTGCACTACCAATTCTTACGTTATGGGAAGGTCATTTTTTCACAATCAAACTAACATTCTACCAACAAAAAAAAAATAGAAGATGATTCATATGTCAAATAAATCACATGTTTATAAATTACAACAACAATAAAATAAGTACAGAAGGTGCTATCATATATGTATCACCAAAAAAATGATCTACAGAGACTCACTCTTATTCTATATGAAAATGTGTAGCTGTAACGCCAATATGAATCACCAACACAATATATGTATCACCAAATAAAATATCATTTTATTGTAGCACCATACGAATCACCAGCACAATATATGTATCACCAATTAAAATATTATTTTAGTGTAACACCCATATTAGTCACCAGCACAATATATGTATCACCAATTAAAATATTATTTTAGTGTAACACCCATATGAATCACCAACACAATATATGTATCATCAATTAAAATATTATTTTAATGTAACACCTATATAAGTCACCAACACAATATATGTATCACCAATTAAAATATCATTATAGTGTAACACCCATATGAATTACCCATATGAATCACCAAAAAAATATGAATCACCAATATGATGTTAGACTGTCAATCTGTTATTATATGAATCTCAAGGTATATGAATCACCAGTTATGATTCACGTGCGATAACAATACCTACTTCGACGGAGATTTGGGGATATGTTCAATTTCATCCTAATCTTTCATTTGCATGTCGAAATCTCGATTTTTAGCTGAAAAAGCTTCTCTTAAAATTTTTAATTTTTTAGGGTTATTCCGCTGCATTGAACGATTTTCACTAAAACCTAACTTGGTGTAATCAAATTTGTCCGGAGTAAAACTCAAAACTTGATTATTGTTATGAACAACTTTTTGTGTTTCAATTTGTGAAATTCCCAAGCTGAATGAGGGTAAATCTTCATTAGTCATTGAAGATTCAACGAATTAACACAGAGAAATTTAAAGAATATATAGATATTGACTTCTCTTGTTAAAAACTAACTTAAAACTCACATAGACAAACAACTAACCTCTTTAAAGTAGTTGACAAATTTTGAAATTTAATAATGAAAGATTATGATTGTAATCAGTTGAAGTAGTGGAGAAGGAATATTTGGTAATATCACCAGTAAATATGCAAAAATAGATTTTTTATGTAATTTTTAAAATATTAAGAAATATTTGGTAATATGGTGCTTAAGTTTGGGGGTTTTGTAATTTATCCATAAAGTAATGTCATTCAATGACCATTGGTCAATATTGGCCATTTTCATCCATTGCCCTTTCTCATTTTTTAAAATGTTTTGGTTTTTTTTTCAAAAAAAAATCTACAAACTTTTTAAATGTTTCAGTTTTTTTTTTTTAATTTCGCTACACTTTTTAACTTTAAAAAAGTCTTACTTTTTTTATTATTTAAAAATAATAATTAAATATAATATAAAAATTGTATAGTTATTGTAAAGAATATGTACATATATACAATATATGTATAGAAATTATATAGTTATATCAAATATGTATATGTATAAAACATAAATAAGAAAATATATAGAATGTGTATAAAAACTGTATAGTTGTTATATAAAATAAGTATTTATAGAATGTGTATAGAAATTGTGTAGTTATTGTATAAAGTACGTATCCGAATAATAATTGTAGCCAAAGGTCGTATAAAATGTATATAAAAATTGTATAATTATTGTATAGAATGTATAAAAAATCGTATAAGTATCGTATAGAATATACCTTTTTATATATGATTTGTACAGAATTTGTATCATTGTTGTATAGAATATGTATATGTATAGGATGTATTAAACAACATAAATGTTGTATAGAATTTGTAGCTAAATAATTATTGTAGCTAAATATTGTATAGAATGTGTATAGAAACTATACAATTATTGTTATAATGTGTATATCAGTTATATCATTATTTGTATAAAATATGTATTAATGTATTTGATAGCAAATATCTATTTGATATCAAATATCTATTTAAGAGAGATAAAAATACTGTAATTATATTGCCAAAAAAAATATTTTATTAATAAGTCAATGGAGATAATTATATTTATATCGAAATTTCTAACTAGAAAACATGAAAAAAAATCACTTACTTAAATTCAAATAAAAAATAAAGAGATAATTAATTTCTAAGTTTAAGTCACACAAAACTCTAAGAAAAATAATTTTAAAATATTAATAGTTAGCTAGTTTATTCTGAGACATACTTTTAACACTTCTCCTTGGACTAGAAATTATAGATTGTAGTCTCGGCGAATTTGACCTCTTGAATAGATCTGTCAATTCACCTTTGGTCTTGCAAGGCTTGTATGCATCTTCTGTTGGATTAAATAAGAAATTTTTACCTCTCTTTCAACTTGTAAAATCTCATGATTAGTGAAATCAAAGGTTCGATAATATTTATCTTCAAATAATAATTTAAATCCTTCTTCCATTAGCTGGTGAACACTTAACAAACTTTTATTAATATCGGACACGTAAATGACATTTGAGGGTCTTAGATTCCTTCATCTTTTACAATTCGAATTTCCTTATTAGATTCAACACCTAATGACTTGTATTCTTTCATCTCTAGTATAATCTTTCTTCAGATAATTCCGAATTTCTTTTGCTGATTTAAGGACCATAATTCTGGTGCAAATTGTCGTAGACACACTAGCAAACAAAAATATGTTACCTTTGATTATACATTTTTTTTTCCTTTTGACTTTTGATCTAGGTTATCGTGTGATTATTAGGCATCGAAAAAATATCATAATCCTCTTCCATGGCCTTCAAAAAATCTAAAGTCTCAAGATAAGTCTCTATTCTTACTGAGTTGGTAATTCGCACCAGCAAAGACAGGAGAAGCTATTTGCGAAAAGTTATTTTCAGAATTCATCTCACTCACAAATCTCTCAAGAAAATGGCTCTGATACAAATTGTTAATTTTTAGTTTTAAAATTAAAAAAATAATGGAGAAAGACTTAGTGAGATAAAAATATTGCAATTGTATTGTCAAGTGAATTTTTTTTATTAATAACTAAAAGATATACATTTATAGCTAAATTTCTAACTAGAAAATATGAAAACAAGCAACTAAACTTAAATTCAAATAACAACGGAGAAATAATTAACTCCTAAGTTAACCACACACAACTCTAAGAAAAATAATTTGAAAATGCTAATAATTGGCTACTTTATTTTTGAGACATATTTTCAACATTTTCTCTATTTTCAAGACACGAATTTCCAACTTGTGATTAAAGACGAAGAGATCTTATCCAACCCACTACAACCCTTAGTGATATGCAAGTAGTGACGAGACCTGTAATTTGTTAACCGGACTTATGATCACAACGGTCCCATATACACTAGAAACTTAATGTATCGGACTGTCTTTTTTTATCTGTGGTTATGAGAAGGTATAAATAACATAAATACCAACCCTTTTGGAAGTAATTAGACTCTCTCCTACTTTTTAAATTACTTTACTCTCTCTATATTAATATACATAACATAGCCGACATATACATATCATTCTATGTATATATTGAGATTTTTGTAATATGTTTAGGAAGTTGAAATTTTTTGTAATATTGAAAAGATAAGTTGTGTATTTGTGTAATTTTTAGTACGAGGAATACACATAATATGGGAATTCATAGGAATTTAGTGAGTTTCAATTGCTTTTTTAGATGAAAAATAACAAGTTGGACTCTAAAAAAGTCCAACTGATAGGCCCATAAAAGAAAAGATTAAATAACATAAATACCAACTCTTTTGAAAGTAATCATACTTTCTCCTATTTTTTTAATTATTTTACTTCCTCTTTCTATTAATACACATAACATAGCCAATATATACCTAGTATTTTATGTATATGTTGAAATTTTTGTATGTTTAGGGGGTTGGGATTTTTTGTAATATTAGAAACATATTTGTGTAATTCTTAGAAAAAAAGATTGAGTTTAAAGATACATGGATCTTTAGCCCAAATTCAATCTGCATCTTAGGGCCTCAACAAGAAATGATGTCAAATTATTGGGATCTTCAACAGTCTGTTTTTGCAAGTATCTTTTTTAGATCCCTTATTTTAATATTCTTCCATATAACATGAGATTCAGGTCTACTATTGCTCATGTATTAATTAATCTTACAAATAAAATATTAAAACTGTCGTCCAGAGGAGATTTTTATATTGGTATGTAAGAGGCTAAGCATATTTTAAAGTAATATTTCTATAGTGAAAGTCATTGTGTGATCTGAAAAATTCGTAAGTTATAAGAACAATAGAAAAAGGGATCACGTACTAGATAAGTATCCAAAAAGGGACAATCCTCAATGTTTAACCACGCCAACAAAGCCCTGTCAGATGTTCGATATTTATACTGGACCCTATTATAAGAGCCTAAAGTTTCATTTGAAATAAGTTTATCTGATCAAGTATCGATTTTACTAATTAAATAGTGTATATACACACACACTCAATTTTCACCGTGTTAACAAAGCTCACCTGATGTTCTAGACCCTATTATAAGAGCCTCAAGTTTCATTTGAAACAAGTTTATCTGACCAAATATCGATATTACTAATTAAATAGAGTGTGTGTATAATTTTTTTTACCCTATGTTTGATATTTGTATTAGACTTTATTTAAAGTTGAATATATTCAGGTCAGAAAGCCCACATTAAAGATAAAGCGCACACAAAATTCGAATCCAAAAATATGATTAAAGATGAAAAGTATTTACCAGTTACCATTTCACTACTAGTCTATTGGTTGTATTGTTACTTACTGTTAATGCTTTAGGAGTTTTAAATGCGAGATAATGATAGCAATCCTAAAATATAATATGAGATAATTTTATCTGATATTTTTGTAAAGTAAACTTTCATTTTTAGTATTATTATTTTTGTGTTTTTTGTGATTGCAAGCTGCAAGAATATAGTTAACGACAATAACTAGTGGATAATCACTTCAAAGTTACCCCCTTCGTTTGTTTTTATTGTCATTTTTTAACATGACACGTTCATTAAAAAAAATAATTATTGATGTGGCTATTTTATCATCTATCTTTATTAATTGATGTTTAGAGTAATATGTCTTGAAAAAAGGTTTGGAGGATAAATAATCAATGCTAAGAGTAAAATAGAAAAAATTATTTCATCTTTTCTTGATATGTCAAAAGTGACAAGTAAAAATAAAAATTTAATTAGCAAAAAAATAGTGATAAATAAGAACGAACGGAGAAAGTATGAGCTTTGGAATTCGATTTGATCTTCAATTTCAACTTAATTAACCTAATTATTAAACCTATAAAGTAATTAATTAAAGGGATTACTTTGTTGCTAACATGTTTAGGGGATTACTTTATGATAATTGAGATGCTTAATATACTTTCCCAAGGCTAATTCACTACAAGTATATTATATAGTATGTATGTTGAATTAAAGTGGAAGAACTAAAAAATAAAATCAATCATCAATAAATACAATGAAATAGATGGTGTTGATTCACTCACCATTATGATAAGGGAGCAACAATATCTTGTAGTACGATATTGTCGTTGAGTCAAATCATAAAAAATAGTTTAAACATCAATTTTTCGACAAAAATACTTTATTCTAGTAAGATATTATTGCTGAGTCAAATCACAACTGACAAGGTATCGTGATTGTATTCTACATCAACTTAGCGTTAGAAATACTTAATTCCAGACCAGTAAGATATTGTTGCTGAGTCAAATCACAATTGACAGAGTATCGTGATCGTGTTCTGTGATGCTCCAACTCAAGAATTGATTGCGGGGTCCAAATAGAGATTTTGTTTTAATTTTTTTTTTTATAAATATTTTTTTCTTAAAAAAGAAAGGTAAAAGCAATATTTACACAAAAAGAAAAAGGAAAAAAAGAAAAGAGAATCCTGCTAACACTTTGTTGTGGTTGATTCATGCTGAGATGGCATGATTTGACATACAATTTACAAAATGCTCTTCAAAATTTGTCAAGATCTTTAACTATTTTAACAAATATGTGCATTAATTAGTAGTCCATTCACTACTAATAATATGTTCCTCAAAATTATTTAGTGGTTGTTCTCACATATATTTTAATTGGATTTTTGAAAAAAATAGAATTCCTGACATAAAAATTAGGTAGTTTTTCAGTGTCCAATGAGAATAAATCTCCTATCAGTCGTTTTTCCAATAAGCTAATTCAGTGAAAAAGAGTTGAAAAATCATGTTAGCAATACAAATTTACCATTGAATGCGGTGGTAAAAATCTCTATTTCTAATAGAATTTAGTATAAATATATACAGTTAAATTTCTCTAACAACACCGTTTGTTTTCATATTTTGTGATAGCTATAGTAAAATATTACTTAATATAATAACATAACATAACATAAAAATTTGATTACACAAAAACATATGACTACTATGATAAATTTTGTTTATAAAAAAATATGATTGTTACAAATTGATCCAAAATAGTAAAGAATAATTAGAAAAAAGTTGGTCATTCCAATACCAAATTTGCTTAATTACAGGAATTGAAGATTGAGGAGGACAGAGAAATCTAAAAGGGTACTAGGTTGTCTGCTATGATTAAAGAATCTAGTTATTTATAAGCCCCACTTCTGCTCATTTCATGCTGTAATTATTCCTAAGTTGTCCTAACCTGATTTGTGTTGGAGTTATAATATAAAATTAATCCCACTTGTATATTTTGACAAATTAATGAAAACTTCAAGAAAAAACTAACACTGTAACAACAATAACAATATCATACAGGGGCGGAACTACATATATTTGTGGGGTGCTTAGCACCCATTAAATTCGACGCGAAATAGATAAAATTACATTAAAAATATATAAAAATAAGTATATAATATATAAAAGCACCCACTAAAAAAAAAGTTAGTTGGGTGAATTAAAATTTAGGTTAACTTTAAGGTTCTCCACTAGAAGGGATGCCCCGAGTTCGAACCTCGTTGAGGTAAATTTTTATTTTTTTCAATTTTTAAATTTTTTAAGCACACACTATGCTTAAATCCGGGGTCCACCACTAATATCATATACCGTATAATTTCATAAATAAAATATGAAAAGAAAGCGATGATGTGTGTGCGATCTTTGTTCCTACTTTATAAAGGTAAAGAGACTATTATCCTGAAAATCCTCAGCATCTAACACAATGTATGTCGAATTCAATATTTTTATTCACCTCTGCTACATTACCTGAACCACTAAGGGATCGTTTGGTGTGAGGTATTAAACCAAATAAGCTTGGGATAAAATAATAGTCTCAAGATAAACTTTTAAATGCATCTTTTGGTTGACAATACTCGGGATAACTTATTTCGGAATTAATAATAGTATTGAGATAAATTATTCCATACATTTCGTGATATAAATTATTTCATCCTAATTTATCCTTGGATAAATTTATAAAATGATCAAACTACCCTAAATCCTTTGATTTCACTTTCTCATATATATATATATATATATATATATATATATATAATGCACACCCTCTTTTAACAATATTTTACAGCTTTGATGAGTTGCCACAATATATATTCCTTTTGTCTTATATATCATGTCATATTTTGTTACTTAAGTAAATTTGATTAATTTTTAAAACAAGTTAAATTAGATTTGTTTAATATTTTAAAATATAATTTAGATATTCACAAATTATATGAATAATTAATATTAAAAGTTGTATTTTTTTTCTCATATTAATATATTGAAAAAATATATCTCATCAAATATCGGTTAAAATTATATGATGAAATAAATATATCTCATCAAAAAATTTAAAATATTCATATAAAAGCTGGTAATCCAGACATAGTATTAAAAGAAAAGAAAACTAAAAAATTGTGAATCAAGTCTATAACGCCATAATCTTTCCATATTGCATGAAAAATCTTAATTTTTTATTTGCGGGGACAATATAATACACAGTATTTGTTGATTGCACACAAGTACGTAATGTAAAATTTGGTTATGGTGGCATGAAAAAAGAATTATCGCCGCAAATTCAAAGTAATGTTATGATGGTATTTAATAATACATGTGTTGAGTTATGAGAAGGTTTGCATTTAATTAAACTTATGTGAGATAGAATGTAAAACGAAGTAGATGTATTAACTATATATATATGGATTAAGTTATTTAAAGATGAAAATACTTGTAAAGTAATTGTAATACTACACGCTCTTCATTATCAATATTAGCACAATATAATACGTATTATTGAAGTGCGATGTACAACTTTAATAATTAATATTATTTAGATAAATATGTATGAATCTTATATATTGGCATATAACTGAACACATAGAAAAATCATATGAATACAAATATAAAAATAATTAAGTTAACTAAATTGAGGGGTATTTTTATAAACAAACAATATATTTTTACAAATAATGCCCTACATATTATTTTTAGTACTACAAACCAAACAACCACTAAAAAATAATAATAGGATAACTTATCTCATGACAACTAATCTCAGTATAACTAATCATATGATACTTACGGTTGTGAAAGCACCTGAACCACTAATACCAGTATGATACTTATGATTCTGAAAGGTCTCTGCCCTTTCAAAACCGTACCCTCCGTTTAAAAAAGAATGACTTACTTTTCTTTTTAGTTCGTTTTAAAAAGAATGACCTCTTTTCTTTTTTAGCAACTTTTTAATTTTAACTTTCCACATGCCATGTTTAAGACCGCAAGACTGAAGGGTATTTTGGTAATATATCTTTAATTTAACACCACAAATTCAAAAGTTTTCTTTATTTTCTTAAACTCCGTGTCAAGTCAAACTAGGTCATTCCTTTTTAAACAGAGGAAGTAATACATATTTTACCTCATTCTGCATAGTCGTAAGGACGGTCAATTCTTTTGTTATTTAGACTATTAATCATATCATTATCTCTCTTGATCGTGATGGTAATAAATTGAAATCCTTTAACAGATAGAAATCAAACTTGAAATATCGAATTTTTGATTTTTTACATTAGAGTTTACCAACCGATATTGATAGGCAGCACAATCAATTTTATTGAGTAGTAGTTGAGCCCTTGTAGGCTGTAGCTAAAAAAACACTTCTTACTTTTAGGTATTAAAAGGGAATTAATATATATATATATATATATATATATATATATATATATATATATATATATATATATATATAAAAGATATATTTTAATTGCTGATGAATCGACAACATGCATAATAATTCTATAAAATCATTAGTCATCATTATCAATCAGTTTGATTTGGTGTATATCAACTAACTCCATCTTCAATCATCATCGTTATCGCCATAATTATCAGCCATTTTATCAATTGCCACTATTATCTAATTCTATCACACAACTAGCCATAATCATCATCAAATCTATCATTTCGTAATTAGCAATGCCATGACCATCGCTACTACCGAGTCATCATTCCATTAGGTTTTAGAGTGTTTTTTGGCAAACATACCGTTTTTATAGTACAATACACAAAAACAACAATAAAAATAAATTATACTCATTTCGATGGTATCAAAACAGATAATCTTAATTATTTATTGTTCGACTTCAGTAACGATATCTTGATACTTATACCATTTGTCCTCAAATTTATATATGAAAAATGAAATTGAACCTTAGATATCAGTTTTACATGGTAAAGATGGAAAGAGGAAGATACAATGGCTATCAATCTGAGTATAATGGCATAACCAAACTTAATTCATAAAATGAATTTCTGTTTCGTGCAATCCAATATGAAATAAAGACCAAACTCAGCTCACATCACTCCAACAACCAACGAGGAGCACCTAGAGATAAAATATATGATTGCTTGTAGTAGTTAAGAGCATTTCAATAAAATTAGTCGTCTAAAGATAAATTTTATTATGAGGGCTTAAATACACACATATACAAATAAAACTGTAACAATTTAAAATTGTCTTTTTCTTCTTTGCATATTATTAATTGTTCTTGGTGTAATATTTTTAATAGGCACATAACCTTTAATTTCACATATTAATACGATTATTACTAGAAATAAGGATTAATTCTAGTGAATAAGATGTTAGACATCTATTTGTAATACATTAACTTAGATGTTATTGTTGAAACTTTATTTATTAATATGAAGTTTGAGTTGTTTAATTCAAAGTTTTAAAATATTTCTGGTCAATAGTTCTTTTTCTTTATTATTTCTTATTTTAAAAAATATTTTTTTGACGTATTTCACAATCTTCAATATTATTTCTAAGTGAAAAAAAATCATAAAATTTAGTATTAAATTTTATGAGGCCTCAAAATTTTAGAGCCTAAATCACACGCTTTGCTGACCTTACCCTTGAGTCACGTCTGATAGTAATTGATAGTCCAACTATTATATCGAAGATAAACCCAGCAAACCAATGTTCATATCATATAGTCACCAACTCACCATGAACTCGCATACAAAAATATTAAGTAGACAATTAAAATGTCACTAATCATACTACATAAATAAACACTCAAACTTAGCTCAGTTGTCAAGTAAACGCTTCGAATTTTGAGTACATGCGCATTTAGAAATCTCAACTCGTCAACACTCCGAATTTTGAGTACATATATATTTAGAAATCTCAAATCGTCTTCATTATGCCAGTTGAACATGTAACTTACAAAATGATCATTATCTAAACACCTTCAAAATTTATGTGTCACTCATTTAGCATAAAGTATACACAAAACACAGTAGAAAGGGATTAGAGTATTTAGTTGCACACGAAGATTATTCATCCTTGAAAAGTAGATCAAATCCATTATATATCTTCAATTTCCACATCAGAAATCACTCGTTAAAGCCAAAAGAAAGAAAAAAAAAACTTGAAAAAGAAAATGGTATTCCACATCATACATTGTACGGATTGTTCCCCATTAGCAAGTGATTTATGTAAGAAAGCTCACTTTTCTCATTTTATAATAAAGATTTGACACAAAATAAAAAAAATCTTTATCCCCACAAAGATTCTTTTGCCCTACTTGAGAAAAATAGACTGTTAAAAGAGAAAAAGATGCCCTAAATAGAAAGGAGCTTTTCTAAACTAGGGCTTAGTTATTCGTGATGTGATGAGATAGATGAGATGTTAATATTTGTGATTAGAAATTTTAAGTTTGAGTTTTTTGAATAGAGAAAATTTCGATAGACAATGGTACCAACGTCAATGAACTTATACAACGTGAATCTGAATTAGTCGAATCTATAAGTTTCATATATCAAATGATTAAAAATAGTACTCTTTTTATCTTAATTTGTATGACGACACCCTTTCCTTTTTAGTCGGGATAAAGAAATGAGACATTTCTATATTTAGTGATCATTTAACTTCAATGAAATGAAGTATAACTACACAAATATTTGTAACTTAATTTAGATCATAAATTTCAAAAGTCTTATTCTATTCTTTTTTAAACTCACTGTCAAGTCAAACTACCTCACATAAATTAGGACGACCGAGATAATATAGTACAAGCCACAACAATATATCCATTATAATTTCACAAAATAGGATCTGAAGATCATAGACCTTACTCCTACATCAGTGATAGACACAAAAAAAATCCAACTTTGCCCATAACTTTTTGATATGATCCAAATAGTCGAGGTCAAATATAACCCCATCATTGCAAGATTGGTCCAAATATGCCTTAATTAACTAATGTTTAACGATTTTTCAAACACTTGAGACAATTTTCTTAGAATAGAAACTGGTCAAATTAGCACTTAGAACTACTTAAAATGGTCCAAATTTATCCCTAAATTGCCTGTGTATATCTTGGAATTCTTCTTTACCTTTTTGTATCTTTTTTGGTTATCCTATTCCTCACATTCTCCATTTTGTGAATTGGTGTCTTTTTCTTGGTTCATTTTTGAGTTCATTTCTTTTGTGTCGAGGATTTAACGGAAGCAACCTCTCTATCTTACTAAGATAGGAGTACAATCTGCGTATACCTATTTTTTCAGATTCCACTTGTGAAATTATACTCGGCATGTTGTTGTTGTTAGCGTCTTTTTCTTGGTGCAATTTTTTGTCCATTTCTTTTGAGTCTAGGATTTAACGGAAGCAACCTCTCTATCTTATACAATCTACATATTCCTATTCTTTCGAACTCCACTTGTGAAATTATATTCGACATATTGTTTTTGTTAGTGTCTTTCTCTTGATGTTATTGTCTGGTTCTATTATTACAACTTGCGATTAAGTTGAAACAAGATACGTATGAGAAAGGTCAATATGATTCCACCATATATATAGTAATGATGATGACACTAACAATTGGGATAATTTAAATTATAAGACTAAGTATACACAAACAAAATTAATGATGATTATTCTTCTTCATTTTTTCTGCTGCTGATAATGACCTCCAATCATGATTTTTTGCTTTCGATGTTCATAGTCTAACTAATTATCATAACTGGATTGAACCTGAAAAGCCATTCATATATATACAAGAGAAATGATTTTCTAGCCCTTTATAAACCTTTTTTTAGTTTTAACTTTTATGTCATTTTTACGTAAAAGATCCGACAATCATTTTCTTCTATTCAAATCGTAAGAGAGCAAAAGATATCATTTCCCCGATATGTATACAGTTGTTACTTGCAGCTGCAGTATTTTCAAGATCCACATACAACAAATTAAGATTTGGTCCCATTCTTTATTGAGGGTTTAGTCTACTTCAACTTGTTTATAGCCTCTAAAATCATGTAATTCCATAAGTGGGGTTCGGGAAGGTATAGGATATATGTGCGTAAACCTAATTAGTTTTACTTTTTGGGGAAAAAGGAAACTGTTTCTGATAGACTCTTAACTCAAAAGGGAAGATATTCGAAACAGTGTTGTAACTTGTGAGAAAAAATGATAGTAAAATATCAAGATAAAAAGCAAATGAAGCAATAGAAAGTAAAATACCTCGAAGCATAAGAAACTATGCGATTAATAAATACTGCTACTATTAAGACTACGAGATGGGACTAGTTCCCTGCCTCTCTAACCTATAAGGTGATAACACTTAGTTATCTACTAACTTTCTACCCGAATCCTCGATCTCTACACATTCTTATCTACTTTGTCCTGATCAATAAACTAAAATTGTGTCATATATCTTGTCTAATCACCTTCCTTCAGTTCTTCTACGGCCTAGCTAACTCTACGTACCTCTACCAATACCTGCTACAGTTAAATCTCTCATACCTACTTATAGTTACTGGCGCATGCGCACACCTCCTCTTCACATCTCCGAACTATCTCAGTGCGCTTACCTCATCTTGTCCGCCATGAAAGCCACTCTCACCTTGCCGGGCACCTCATCTGAGTGCAAAGGGAAGGCATTGCATTTCTGATGTCTTGATGGACCATGAACAGCAAATTTTATCATATGTAGCCTCTTACCATTCAATAATCTCCATACATAGAAAGAAACTTTGAAAGGCAGTTAACTAATAAGAACCAGGAGCTAATTAGTTGATCAGACTCTTCAATTTCAATTGCGCACCCGTGTCGAATTCTTCAAAAATACATTATTTTTTGTAGAATCTGGTATGCAGCTATTAACATTTTTGAAGAGTCCAAGTAACATAGACCAAGAGTACTCTAGAAAGGTATAGGCGCACCAATTCATTTAGGAAATGAATTTGCAATCATTTTTTAATAATTATATCGTTTCAAAGTGCTTTATTTCTCAATGAAGTTTCATCATGTGAACCACAATTATACTGAAAATTTGAGATTTAATTTGTTGGATTATATTAATGCATGGAATGAATTAATTTTATAATCTATAATATACTAGAAATAAAAAGTGTGATGATTAATTTTGAGTATAACGATCTGTATTTTGTGTTTAATGTCTCAAACTCAAAGAATGTAAAGAAATATAGATGAGGAGAATATCAGGTTAATTTCAACATAAGGTCAATGAACTTATAGTATTTTTTATAACACAAAAGACATCAAACTGTATTTTTCTGTAACAAAAAAATTGCACAATCTTGATTTTCATAAAATGTCATTTTAGATTTCTTCTCTTGAAAAAAAATACTTATCGAATCAAAGAAATTATTTTAGGATTTGACAAGACTTCCTCTCAAATAACTACGTACCCATAATCCTACCTCGGTAGATACCTGTTTGTCATGATCCAACTAGGACCGGGTGGCAGGTAGTGATCTGCTAAACCCTTGTACTTGTCAAAACAGAAACTTATATTTGTCCCTCGTTATGTTGTTTAAGATCTTGAAAGCTTAGAAGTATAAACAAAACACACACACATTGTGTAGTTTGTCTAGGTGAACTAGAGTCTGGGACAGGGTTCGACAGAATCAATAGCTTTATACCAAACTATATATTTATGTATCAGGAATTCACTAAACATCTATTAAAAAAAAAAAAAAAAAAATCCAACAATTAGCACACATACCGTCTTACTATCAAAACCCATAAAATTCAAATGCGACCAAATTATTTTCTAGTTCTATAGTCCAAAGTTCATAAGAGTCAGAAATTCATACCTTTCACCTTTCCACTGTATGCAGCTTTTGTTATTAATTTCCTTAAAAATCAAACTAACCAAAAAAACAAAATACTTTGATATTAACCACACCAAATCTGAAACTAAGTGCATAAAATCAAAGTCTAAATTGAATACTCACCAAATAAATTTGCTTTAATTCACTATATTCTTCAAGGAAAAAAAGTCATAATTTGCCGATGCAGCATCATCAAGATTCTCATCTTTCGAAAAAAAATTGAAAAACACTTTATTTTTTCAGCTCCATATTTCTATTTATGTGAATCTTAATGATGCTGCAGCTGCAAATCACAACTGTAAATGTGTCAATCAAAGACGATAAGGTTTGACCTTTGAACAATCGAGAGGAGTGAGACTTTCAATCGAGCCAGGGATGAAAGGGGTAAAGTGGATCAAAGTAAGGGCGAACCGAAAATCACTATGTGCATGATTCATTAATGAAGGAGAAAAGGCTAAGTTGATCGAATTGATTGATATCTCTGACTAGAGATTTAATTGAGATAAGCGTAAATTGATCTAAATCAATTTGAATCAATTTTTGGTGATCAATTGGATCTTGAAATAGATTTCGATGTTTTCAATACATAAATTTATTTAACAAGAAGAGAAAGAAGTAAGAAAAAGAAAGAAATTATATGTATATGCACATATCTAAAGAGTTTTAGGAGAAAAAAGAAATAAAATAGGAAAAAAATAGAACAAGAAGAAGAATACAATAAGTTGAAGAAAAAGGTCATAGTGTATACTTTATATACACAGTTGCTTAGTGCCTCCCTTTCATTTGAGGTATTATATTTAGTTGTTAACTTTAGGGTTTTTCTTGATCAAAGACCACAAGTTTAAATCGTGAAAAATGAAATATAATAAATTTTTGTGATGTGATCTTTTTTTGAACTTCACAGGGAGTGTTAGTACACCGAGCTGCTCCTTTTTACAAGCAGGATAAAATATTTTTTCAAAAATCAATGGATCTTAATGGTATACATTATATAAATGATCATATTCATATTTTTTTTTTTAAATCCCAGGATAACTCGCAATTGCTACAACCTCTACCAAGCCTCTGTTCTTTGGGCTTGCAAATCACGTAGGGGATGTGATCATATTTATATGTTAGTAGGTTATTATTATCTTTTCTGGACTATCAATTATGTACTTCATTTTGACTTAATTTATGTAGCATCGTTGAAATTTTAAGATTTAAACTTTTAAATTTAATTAATGAATTCGGATATAGAAGCTTTAATTTAAGGTTTTTGAAATAAAATTTATATATTTAAAAAATTACATAAAAATTATCATAAATTATAATAATTAACAATTTAAATATTTAAAATATATATAAGAAATACCACTGAATAAAAAACTTGGTTGACTCAAAATTTCAACTCTTACTTATCATAGATCATCATATTACATAATAATCTTATATTTGACCTGATTAATCATTTATATTTTTCACGTTCATACATCAACAGAGAGAAAAAATCGTATGTGATTCTTTCCATTTGTCATAACATCGATGGATAAAGTTACCTGATATTTGTTACTGATGAGAGATCATATATATCTTATAAATTTAATTGAGGTACGCGAAAAATGATCTGAACACCACGAGTATAAAAAATAAATAATCTCAAATAGTGTTTAAGGTTCAACTAACTAATGATAAATAGTTGGACTATGGATCCACAAGGCAACAATATATAGTAACTGATTTGACGTCAGTACTCATTAGTATCAAAACCAGACAAATCATACAGATAATCTTCATAGACTTTTATGTGTTAGTCTCATCTCTTCTTTTTTCTTTTGGAATCTAGAAAATTGACGATCCTATTCTTTAAATGCACTAGATAAATCTTTTACGTAATAGTTTGCAAATTATAAAGAAGATGGAACTAAAGCAGAAAACTCGATTAAAGTTGAGAACATGAGATTTCATATTTAAATTCTAGTTGTTTGCAGTAAATTTTATAGTGACAAAAATAAATTAAAATTACAGATAAAATATGAAAAAATAGAATTTTTATTGATAAACGATATGGTTATAATTTTTTTTCTTCCTTGATTCTTCTCTTTTGATTTTCTTCGTAATTCGAGGACCGTTAATAACATATTTTTCGAATATGGAAAGATTTGAATTTGATCTCCATGAAAGGAGGCTTTTTGGATTTTCTTGATGTATTTGATTATCAAGAAGAGAGGATTTTGATCCTTTGTGATATTGCATGAGTTTATAAAATTATCAAAATTATCGAGAGATGTCCGAGATGTTTGTGTTCAGTATTCTTAGTGAATGAGTTAGTTACATCGTAGATATGAGTTAGTTACAATGTACAACACAATACTCGTGTGTACTAGTTGGTTAGTTAGTTAGAAAAGTTAACTTAATGAGATGAGTTAGTTAGTTGAGATTAGAAGTTCCTCTATAAATAAACGTGTGTAGATAGTGTGTGGGACTAATATTTCATTGATTCAATAAAAGGTTCACTTTCAGTTCTCTCTCTCCCTCTTTATGAGCTGAAACTTAGCTCCGTGGATCACCATTGTTGATTCTCAACATGATATCAGAGCCCTATATCAATTGCTTAGTGTGTCAAAACTAGATCATGCACATCACTATCTCTCTGTTTTCAGTGCGACTGATTCATCGAGGAATAAGTGCATGGATCAAGCACAACAGAGGAACTAGGTTTTGCAGTTTCTCAGTACAGTTTGTGACAGACTTGTGAGTTATTATGGGGCAATTTCTCTACTATAGACCAATGGCGATAGTTGGAGATCCACACATAAGCAATGCAGCTAGCTCAGGTGGGGGATGTTAATCATCTGCATCTTCATGCATGTGACACTCCAGGTAGCTCTCTAGTCTTAATTCAGTTAACAGGCTCTGAGAATTATGCTTTATGGAGTAGGTCAATAAAGATAGGATTACTAGGTAAAGGGAAATTGGGTTTTGTCACTGGACAAAGCTCTAAAGATAAGTTTTATGGTCAGGTGCACTTACCTACTATGATCATGCTCAATTTAGACATATAGAAAGTTCACATATCCTTGGAGGCCTTGAGATCGCTAATGTCCGGCATGTGCTTGAGTTTAAATTCAACCTCTTGTCTATTCCAAAACTGACAAAAAAGTTGAACTGTTATGTTATTTTTTATTCTCATTTTTATGTCTTTCGGGACATCTTCAATGGGAAAGTAAGGGGGATTGGCAAACTTGAGAATGATCTCTATGTAGTGAATGTTGATTGCTTATTGAGGACACAAGAACCTCAACTAAAGTCCCATGATGTGCATGTACATACAGCTTCTAATAATGTTGCTACTACAACTTTTGCAGCTTCAACTAGTGAAAAAAAAGACTTAGCTCTAGGGCACAATAGACGAGGCCATGCTTCTCTTACTACTTTGAGAAAGCTAAGTTGTTTTGAATGTATTTCTACTAAGGTTGATGCTACTGTTGTAGACATGTGCACTGTATGCCCTTTGGCTAAACAATCAAGGATTTTTCCTTTAAGTACCACCTCTACATATGCTTGTTTTCACTTATTACATGCTGATGTCTGGGGTTCCTACAGGGTACCTATACATGATGGTAAAAGATTTTTTAACCTTGGTTGATGACTATTCCAAATACATTTGGATAGTTCTGCTTAATTCTAAATCAGAAGTCATAGTTGTTCTTAAAAACTTTCCTATCATGATAAAAAAACGTGTTTGGTACCTCTATTAAATGCCTAAGATCTGACAATGGTTGTGAGTTCTTCAACTCTCAAATAACTGACCTACTCGTATCACTTGGAATTCTACATCTAATCTCTTGTGTCTATACACCTCAATAAAATAGTTTTGTAGAGAGAAATCATAGACATATTCTAGACACAACCAGGTCTATCAGATTCCAGTCTCATGTACCTCTGAAGTTTTGGGAGAATGTGTCCTTACTAGTATGTATCTCATTAATAGATTGCCCTCTACTGTCCTTAAGGGTAAGACTCCTTTTGAATATATGTATTATTCTGGTCCTTCTTTTGAGCATCTTAGAGTATTTGGCTACTTAGCTTATGCTACTGAATTAAGGGGGGTGGATAAGTTTGCCTCAAGGGTTATTCCTGCAGTATTTCTTAGTTACTCACATCTCTCAAAGGGGTACAAACTCGTGGTTTTACATACCAAGGAATTCTTAGGCAACAGAGATGTAATCTTTAAGGAAAATGTATTTCCTTTCCAACACATGAGCTCTTTCTCTCATATATTTTATCCTCTTTTGTTCCATGATTCTACTGATGCTAAGTTTGTGCCTTTGGTGATTCCTGCATCCTCTAGTTCTACCACTGCTGATCTTTTGGTTCTAGGTTTTGCTCTCAACTCAGTTCAAGATATTGCCCAGCCTGAACCTGCTATTACTGAATCAGTTGAGTTACTTTCCTTAGCTCACACTAGAAGAACTTCTACTAGATAGACTAGACCACCAATTATGCTTAAAGACTATCAAACTAAAGTGTCTAAAGCTAACTTTGCATGTCTATACCCTATTTCTGACCACGTGCACTATGTTGCACTCTCTTCTTCTTACTGTGCTGCTTTATTAACTTACTCTTCAGTACATGAACCTACTTTATTTTCTAAAGCTTCTATGGATCCCGAGTAGATTGAAGCAATGAAGTCTGAAATGGTTGCATTTGAGGATAATAATACATGGACCATAGTTTATTTTCCCCCGGTAAAATTCTCATTGGTTGTAAATAGGTGTTTAAAGTTCAGTATGTAGCATCTGGTGTTGTTGAAAGATACAAGGTCAGGCTAGTTGCAAAGTGCTTTAATCAGATAGAAAGGTTGGACTACTCAGACACATTCTCTCCGATGGCTAAACAGGTCACGTGAGATCATTGTTGTTGTTGCTGCAGTTAAGCACTAGCCTATGTTTCAGATGGATGCTCACAATGTTTTTTTGCATGGTGATCTTAGTAAAGATGTATCTATGGTTCTTCCCCCTGGCGTTTGCAGACAAGGAGAGGTTGATAAGGTCTATAAGTTGCAAAAATCTCTTTATGGGCTTAAGTAAGCTCCAAGGCAATGGAACTTGAAACTAACAGAGGCTCTTATTCAACTTGAGTTTGTAAAAAGTCATTATGACTACTCTCTGTATACAAAGACAGCAGGAAAGGATCTATTCATAGTACCAGTCTATGTTGATGATCTGTTAGTAATTGGTAGCTGTAGCAGACTGATTGATCAGACTAGAAGTGATCACATGTTTAAGTTCAAGATGAAAGACTTGGGTCCTTTAAAGTTCTTTCTTGGCATTGAATTTTCTAGGTCCAAGAAGGGGATTGTCATGAGCCAAATATAAAATATGCTCTAGTCCTCATTTTTTAGCTAGGACTTAGTGAAGCCAAGCTAGTGTATGCACCACTTGATCCAAGTCTGAGATTGACCTTAATTGAATATGACTCACATGTAAACAACTCAGGAGAAGATCCAGTAGATAAACCTCTAAAAGACATTAGGAAATATCAAAGGCTAGTTAGGAGGTTGTTGCATTTGACAATGACAAGAGTGGACATTTCCTTTGTTGTACAAGTGTTGAGCGAGTTCTTGCATGCACCTAAGGAATCCCACATGGAAGCTACTATCAGAGTGGTGAAATATGTTAAGGCTTCACCAGGCTTAGGCTTGTCCATGCCATCGCAAGGCTCAGGAACATTGACAGTATTTTGTGACTCAAACTGGGGAACTCGTCTACAAACTAGAAGGTCTGTGACTGGGTATTTAGTTAAATTTAGAGCTGCTTTGGTGTCTTGGAAATCAAAGAAGCAAAAGACAGTAGCTAGAAACTCAGTTGAAGCAGAGTTCAGAAGTATGGCCTCAACATTGGTTGAAATCACCTGGCTTATAGGCCTGCACAAAGAGTTGGGTATTAAGGTTCAGCAGCCAATAAACTTGTTGTGTGACAGCAAAGCTGCATTGCAAATTGCAGCCAACTCAATTTTTCACGAGAGGACAAAACACTTTGACACTAATTGTCACTTTGTCAGAGAGAAATTGGTGCAGAAAATAATTTAGACTCGTCATGTATCAACCAAGGAACAACTAGCTAATTTGCTTACAAAGAGTCTAGGCAACACACAACATACTCATCTTTTATCCAAGCTGGGAGTGAAGGATCTATTTCACTCATCAGCTTGAGGAAAGATGTTCAGTATTCTTAGTGAATGAGTTAGTCACAGAGTTAGTTACACTGTAGATGTGAGTTAGTTACAATGTACAACACAATACTTGTGTGTACTAGTTGGTTAGTTAGTTAGAAAAGTTAACTTAATGAGATGAGTTAGTTAGTTGGGATTAGAAGTTCCTCTATAAATAGAGGTGTGTAGATAGTGTGTGGAACTAATATTTCATTGATTTAATAAAAGGTTCACTTTCAGTTCTCTCTCCCTCTCTATGAGTTGAAACTCAGCTCCATGGATCACCATTGTTGATTCTCAACTGTTCGATCTATTAGAAATGTTGTTTCAAGAAATATTTGCCCTTAATATAAGCATAATCTAAGGTTTAGAGTAAAATATCCTCCAAGAACTTTAATAGAATTTGAATTCGTCTTGTAGAGTTCAAAAAAATTTAAATTAATGATCCATATTAAATCACAACATTAACAACAACATATCTTTTTTGTTATTCTACATGTTTGGGAGTAAACCGTATGCAAATGTTACTTTACTTCAAACGATAGAAAGGTTATTTTAATAAATTCTCGACTCAATAATTTCAAATAAGTTCCAAAAAAATAAAGAAATAGAAAACAACGAAGCCATGACCAAAAAAAAAAAAAAATGAAAACATGACAAAGTAGTTGAAAAGAAATGACACTAATTAACTACAATAAAATGATCGGATAATCAAAATATAAAAGACAACAAATAGTAGGTATAATGAATTCATAATATTAAAAATATAATAAATTCTAAAAAAATTTAGCGTTGAACTCATAAATTTAAATTCTTAATTTTATATATATATATTAAATAGCGAATATAGTTATTTTTATTTGAACTAGCAGATGTATAACTTTTCCTTTTTTAATCATAGCATCTTTTTCTGTTAACAATCAGGTAATCTCATCATGTTGCGTTGGCCAGGAGAATCTAAGGAAAACATTTTATTTTGTATAATAATAAAAATAAAGTGATTTAAAGGGAACAATTCGTACGTATTATGATGTGTACATGTGCACTTTTTCCTTTTAAAAAAAAATAATAAATAAAAATTATTTGCGTTATACAAATAATTTATATTGTAACCACTAGAGTTGGTATGGTGGTTCAACGCTATGTCCCTTAATCAAGAGGTCGCGGGTTCGATTTCCGCCTCTGGCGAATGGAGCAAATCCTGTGGCCAGTTCTCTACTGCTTAGTGCGCTGACAGAGGAACGAAAGATTAGTCTCATGACTGCCGGCTGTGGGGATACCTTGGGAAACCAAAAATAAAAAATCTATTGTGAAGGAGGTTCCTCGGAAATGATTTCTTATGATTACTTAGGAAATTATTTGGTAGCTGATTAAAGTTGTACAGGACTTCATTATGAACGAATGTATTTATGATTTTATGAACGGTGTTAATTATGCGATTTAATTTTATGTAACTAGCAATTATTCATGCATTTGTTATTTTATAATATAATATGTAAATTTCCTCATAATCTATACTTGTATTAATTCTATATGTTTCTCAACATCTTAACTTATTTTGGATTTAAATACTGTATTAAATTTTATATATAGAAATAATTACCTTCTAATCAGCTACAAAACTTAGTATTACTATACAAGATTTTAGAATTTTTAAAAGAAAGAAAGAAAAAATATATTTAGTGAGAATTGATCCCTAAATTCTTAAGGTAAATAACTTAAAGTTTAGCCAAGTGTATTATTTAGTCTTCCCATAACATAGGTGTCAACAAGTAATATTACTAATTTTAGAATATATACACATAAAATACTTAGTTTTACTAAAAAATAAGGTTCACATGCCCTCTTTTTTAATATAATTTCGTCCCTCGATATTACTTACTCTGAATATAACACCTACATAATTCTCCTCTAAAAAAGCCATCAAAAGCTTTTACAATTTGAATGACAAAAAATAATTATTTTCGGAACATAAGATTTAATAACACTTTAGTCATGGAATAATATGATTAATTAAGAGAATAATATCAATTATTTTTTAAATTTTTTATTTTTTTCTTAAAGTATCATAAGCATTACGATCATTCTATTTTGTCAAACTCTGATAGGAGATTCTTTTATTTAACTTGGAAAAGGACAATTCCAGAATATATATATTAGTTGCTTGGATGAATGTGCCTAATCATAGAAGACAACCTAGTACCATTTGGATATTTTTCTAATCTTCAATCTTTCACTACCACAAAGAGTTGGATATACGAAATTTCTTTTTAAAAATAATAATAATTTTGGTGTTCGAATTAATTTACGTATACCTCGATAAAGTATTTTATAAAATATCTGTCCAGAGGCGAACTTTTGTGTATTTTTATAGTGCATGACACCCGTTAAATTTGGTATAACTATATACGTAATATATAAAAATTGGTATAGGAATAAAAAAAAAACATTCAGAAAATTAAGAAGCTAGTTGAGTGGTTTAGTTTTTAAACGAAATCTTAAAATATTAGGTGTCAATATGTGTTAGAACCTCCCTGAGGCACCCATGCAACCACTAAATTCTAAGTGTGCCACAATATTTGTCACCTAATGTCTATCAAAATTAGAATATAAGGAAAATAAATCACACAGTTTTTATACTTGTTGAAAATTGAACCTGAGATCTCATGGTGCTCAATCAATTTCATTAAACCGACAAGGCACATCTGTAGGAGCAAAGCAAAAGTTTTCTAAGTTTGAAACTTGATAATGGAAAAATTCATGATTTATAGGGTGTTTGAATTGACTTATTTTTAAGCGTTTTGAGCTTTTAAATACTTTTTGATTTTTGAAATTGTTTGACAGATACACAACTTTAGACTTAAAAGGTTCATTAAAAAAATCAAAAATAAAAAGTAGATTGTTACATACTTTTAGCTCTTAATTTTTTACTTATAAATCACATAAAAATAACTCTTAAAAGTGTTCTAATGAATTTTATGCTGCAGAAATATGTTTAGTAGATTATAAACTTTGGTAATGGACAATTGAATATTAAGTGTTTTTATCTTAATTAATCTTAAAAAGATAAATGTATGGCTATCTCCCTTTCTTATTTTTACCCCAATCTTTTTATTTTTACTTTCTTTCTTTCCCTTGCCTTAATTTGTTTTTGGGCTCCATCAAATATTCAAGTGGAGCACCAACAAATTGATTAAAGCGACTTTCCACTTACACTTATCTGGATATGATCACGATATTCTGTCAGTTGTGATTTAACTCAATAATCATATCGTATCAGAAAATATTATTATTCTCTTATTAAAGCAACGATCATATCATATTAGAAAATACTATTACATTTTTATTTAAATTTTTTTATTATTTATTAATTATAATATATATGACTCAGCAACACGATAAAATAGTGATGTTCTTTTTATAAACTAGGGGCGTGAACCAACACACCTATGAACCAATAACATAGATGTTGTAATATTCCTTGTTAATTATGATATTCTGTTAGTTGTGATTTAACCCAGTAATCATATTGTATCAAAAAATATAAATATGCTCTTATTAAAGCAACAATTATATCGTATTAGAAAATGCTATTACACTTTTATTTAAAAAAAATTGTTATTTATTAATTATGATATTACTCAGCAACACGATAAAATATTGATGTTCTTTTTATAAACACGGGGCGTGAACCAACACCTATGAACCAATAACATAGATATTGTAATACTCTTTGTCAATTACGATATTTCGTCAGTTGTGATTTAACTCAGTAATCATATCATATCAGAAAATATTATTATGCTCTTATTAAAGCAACAATCATATTGTATTAGAAAATACTATTTCATTCTTATTTAAAAAAATTTGTTAATTATTGATTATGGTATGACTTAGCAACACGATAAAATATTGATGTTCTTTTTATAAACTAGGGGCGTGAACCAACACCTATGAACCAATAACATGGATGTTGTAATATTTTTTGTTCTTGAATATTTCTAGTAGTACTTTTTATATATTTGTATGATACAACCTTGGGAAAGTAGATTAAGCATCTTCATTAGCATAAAGTAATCCCCTAAGCATCTTAGTTTTTTAATTAATAAGTAATGCCTTTTCCTTAGTTGGAGGCTAATCCAATTTCAAAGCTCATATATTTGGTGAAGTGGCTATCCACTAGTCATGTCTCTTATTTAGTTTTATCATTTTATTTTAAAAAATAAATAAATTATGCTCTTGTTTAATTTAGAGATAGTTACGTGTCTAAATACTTTGATCGACTAGTTTACAAAATATATACTATGTGTGTAGGTTATATATAATGTATACTAGATATACATATACTATATATATAATAGGTAAAAGAGTCAAATTTATTTCTTTACTTTAAAAAATTATCTAAATATATCGTTCGTCATATTTTTGGGGTTCAAATTTTATCCTCGTTGTCATGCATTGGGGCCAAATTAACCCGTCTATTTTAGAAAATTGAGCAAAATATACCCTTCGTCATACTTAGCTCTCAATATCATCATACTTTGGGGTCAAATTTACCCTTATTGTTAAGAAACTTTTGACATGTACCCTTTCTTTACTAGAAAAGCCCAATCAACGTTAAATGTCCTATATTTTAAATATAAAACACTATTCTAATCTGTCCGATACAAGTCGAGCCACAAAAAAGACACAAATAAATATACACTCCTCAATTCTGTTAGTTAAATTTTTCCAACGAGATTAAGCCACTGAGTATTTATCAGCGTATAGCACATGAAAAATGAATTTGCATCAGTGCAAACACAAACAAATACACCTCTCCTTCACTTCATGGATCTGCACAGTGCAAAGCTCATGAAAAATGACACTTGACGGTGAGATGCAACAGAATAGGCCAATTGAATTTTCTTTAGATGATTAAGTTAAGAGGTCTCCCTATGTGTCTGTGACATCTCTTCATTCTTATATTTTTTATATATACGATTTGGATTTATACAAATTTCTCATCATGTCATTTGCTCAGAAAACTTATCCATTGATTGTAGAATCTAGATGTACATAGAATTGCATACCAAAATTTGAAATTTGAACATAACTGAACAAGAGCAGAGTTTGTAACATACATTTTCTCTAGTTCCATGCTTCTATGTTGTCACATTTCATTTTTTTTTTGTTCATTTGTAAACAACCTATAAGCACTGCACGTTGAAAGAGAATTATATTTGTTCATTGAAAAAAATCGGTCAATAAAACTGTGGAAAAAGTATATTTGTTTGTGTATTTTTGTGGGTCGCATTGGACAGATAAAATTAGAATGTGTTTTATTTTTAAAAATGAGTCATATAATGTTGATTTGGGCTTCTGTTAAAAGAAAGGTATATGCGAAAAATTTCTTAACAACGAGGATAAATATGGCACCAAAGCATGTCATCGAAGATAAATTTGACCCTAAAATATGATGAAGGGTATATATGTTTAATCAATTTTTTTAAGTAGACGGATAAATTTGACCTCAAAAATTACTACCGAAGGGGGTAAATTTGACTCCAAAGTATGATAAAAAATATATTTTAATCAATTTTTCTAAGTAGAGGATAAACTTGACCATTTTTCCTATATAATATACAATCTATCCATTGTATATTTGGTACTCTTTCATTTTTTTAAAAAAGAAAAAAAAAACTATTTTTTATTTGCACTTACGGGAGAAAAAGAGGTGGGATGATAGTGTAATAGACATCTTTCAGAATTTTCATGTGATATTCCAGTTTGCTGTACGTGCAATGTCGGATAATAATGGAGCTAAAATAAAATAAATTTTAAACGTTAAAAGTGAAAAATAAATAACAAACATAATAGTTAGTCTGTGTTACTATATTAATATTTGGTAGTGATTAATTCAAAGAATACTAGACAATTAAATTGGACAAATGTTAACTTAAGTTAAAGTTTATAATAATGTTTGAGAAGTTATATATTTGATTAAGCATATATATTAATAGCGCAGGACATGAAACTTTTTGTTGTTGATAGAGAGTCTGAATCTATGAATAAAGAGATTTGATATTGATTCTCGCTTTAATTTCATCAATCGATGAAAAAGTTATTTGAACTAGGAGGTAGATAATTAAAAAGGTAAAATAAAATCAAAGTTCGATATTTCTCTTTATCTTATTATATATATAACAATACTTCTATATGGAGATGCTCAATTTTAGTGATAAAGAGGTTCAAATCAGTGTACGAAAAGATTTGAGCTTGATTCGCACTGTCTGTCATTAAAAAGAAAAAAAGAAAGATAATTAAAAAAAATGGAGTAAAATGAAGTTCAATATCTAACTTTTCATATATAACAGTTCATGACGTGGAGATGCTCAATTTTATTGATAAAGGAATATAATATAACAAAGAGATTTGAGCTTGATTTGCATTCTCCATCATTACACAGAAATACATAATTAAAAAGATGGAATAGATCGATGTTCGACATCTGACTTAACTTGTATAATAGTACTCTCACGTAAAGATGCTTAATTTTATTTTATTTTTGATAAAGAGGTCCAAATATGTGAATAAAAAATTTTGATCAGCTTCGCTCGCAAATGACCATATATTCTAACTGAAATAATTTTCTTAGGATAAATAAATACAATTTAAAAATATTAATATGAAAAAAATGGAGTAAACCAAGTTTCAATATCTAACCTAGCATATAAAACATGGTTCCAATATAACATTTTTTCTATATTGATAAAGAGACCTGAATCTATAAAAAAAAATATTTGAGCTTGATTGTCACCCGCTGTCAATTAAAAAAAAGAATATCTAAATAATTGTAAAACATAAGTAAATCAAAGTATAATGTCTGACTCAACATATATAAAGTTGATTTTTTTTCTTTAGTGATAAAAAGGTCCAAATCTATTGACGAAAAGATTTAAGCTTAATTAATTCCCCTCACCATTATTGAAAGAGGTAGATGATTTAAAAAGATAAGAGTAGATTGAAATTTTAATTTATCTTAAAGTTGTTTAGGGCTGAAACTATGGGCTTTATTCTCCACTTAATTAATTAGTACTATAAGATAATACATGGAATATTAATAATAAAGTATAGTAAGTACAAAAAAAATACTATTAATTAACAACTATTTAGGAGTGGTCGCCGTCAAGAATGAAGAAAAAAAACTTTTATAAATAGAGCTATCAATGTTTACTTTTGTAAAAAAAATAAAAATAACGACATTTTGCTGTATTTTAAAATATAACAACATTTTAATTTCGATTCATAGCATAATACATGTACTCATGCAGATATCTCATTCTAATTGAAATTGAATTAATATAGTACTTAATTGTAATTATATGCATGTGTGTGTATAAGATGAATAGGCCCGCTAGTATGTCCAGTGTTCATTTTACTGGCTTGTATGATCTCGGAATATGGTTGTCCGATATTCCTTGTGGACGAACAGGAAAAATATAACCTATAAATTCAGCATGGAGCGTGGAAGGTTTGATCTTTTTATTTTGGGAGAAATAACCTCTCATCATAGGTGTATATTTTCAAAGTAGATTTAAGTTGTATATATGTATAGCATATGTATGGACAATGACAATTAGAAATTTCAAACATATAGATGCATATTGTTAGAATTTTTTTTAATTTTTATTCATAAAACTTTTAATTATATTATTACGTCAAACATAACTTCAACTTCTAAATACATTATTTTTTACTTTTAACTTCAAATATACTACAATACTATCTAATTTTATAAATCTCAACTAATTCATGGCCAAAGATCTACTTAACACAAAAGTGAATATTGGAAGTTTTGGAATTCAATTTTACTAATTTTTTCCTCTTTACCTTTTCTCTATAACATTCAATTGGTATATGGAAAACAAAAAAAAAAGAATGGAAGTTCCAATGGAGCATGCTGTTGGGACTTAGGGAGATGTAATTTACAATAATTTGTACTATAGTCTTAGAACAAAATCTTCAAGTACATATTCTTGGGACAATTTGTCTTTTTGAGTTCCTTAGACTTGATTAAAAATTTAAAACGTTTTTAAGTTAAGATATCTATACATTTTATCATATGAAATTCATGCATAAGATCTCATGGTAGTACTTCAAAATGTAAAAAACACTCGTGAAATTTCTTATCGAAAGGTCCAATGCAATAAGTTGATTTGTGTGAATTAGACAATAGATTTGAGCTTGATTCACGTTCTACGTCACTAAAAAAAGGTATACAATTTAAAAGAATGGAGTAGACCAAAGTTCGATATCTAACTTAGCATATAAGAGATTGTTCCCACATAGAGATGCTAAACTTTATTAACAAAGAGGTTTCTGTCGATAAAAAGATTTGAGCTTGATTCGTGCTCTTTATAATTAAAAAGAGAAGTAAAATCGAAAAAGATGAAGTAGACTAGGTCAATATTTGATTGGATATATAATAATGTTTTCACATAGAGATGCTCAATTTTATTAATGAAGAGGTATGAATCTATGGACAAAAAAATTTGAGCTTGATTAGCGCTCTATCATTAAAAAGAGAAACAAAATAAAAAAAAATGAAGTAGGCTAGATCAGTATTTGAATACATAAATAACAGTGTTTTTACATAGAGATGCTCAATTTTATTAATGAAGAGGTATGAATCTATGAACAAAAAGATTTGAGTTTGATTTGCGCTCTCTATCATTAAAAAGGGAAACAAAATCGAAAAAGATGAAGTAAACTGGATCAATATTTGACTGCATATATAACAGTGTTTCACATAGAGATGCTCAATTTTATTAATGAAGAGGTATGAATCTATGAACAAAAAGATTTGAATTTGATTCACGCTCTCTATCATTAAAAAGAAAAATAAAATAAGTAAACTGGATCAATATTTGACTGCATATATAATAATGTTTTCGCATTGAGATGCTCAATTTTATTAGTAATAAACAGGTACGAATCTGTTGACAAAAAGATTTAAGCTTGATTTGCATTCTCCATCATTAAAAAGAGGAAAATAACTTAAAAAGATATGAAGTGAACAAAAGTACAAGATCTAACTTACTAGCATAGATCATATTGTCCCTTACATAGATGCTCTATTGAGAATCAAAAAGGTTTGAATATGTTATTCAAAAAAAATTGATATTAGATTTAGAATATATAAAAACGTTCAATATAAAGATGCTTAACTTTTTTTTTATTATTGATAAAAAGGTTCAAATTTACACACAAAATAATTTGAAGATTGATTCTTCCTCGCATTATTAATAAGAGATAAATAGTTGAAAAGGATGGACTTCTCAAAATCTCACTCAAAAGGTGCTGAGTTGGAATCCCATTCTAAGAGTAAACTAAAGTTCGATACAAACAAACAGATGCTCCATTTGTTAATTGATAAAGAGGTCTAAATTTATGGACAAAATATTTAGATCAACTTTCGTTCTTCATCATTATAAAGAGATGATTAGATAATTGAAAAGAATAAATTTAGCAAATAATAATGTTCTAACATGAAAATGCTCAATTTTTTTTTTGATAAAAAGGCTCGAATCTATGAACAATTTCTTTTAGCTTGATTCACGATCTCTATCATTAAAAAAAACTTTAAATATTTTCTCCACTTTAATATAGATATCTAATTATGTTAATAAAATAAGAGTAGGTACAAAAAAAGAAATTATATTTAACAACACTTTGGAAGTGGCCGCCGTCAAGACTAATAAAGAATACTTTTTTTAATTAACAAGACTTTACTCCATAAATTGAGAGACAATTTTGGGATAGTCAAATGTATAGTTTATTAAGGTATTATATGATCTTATTCTTTCTGTTGACATGTGTCATTTGAGTACTATTTGTTTCTTCATAATTGTAGAGTTCAAACTATATTTACGCCACCTTAATTAATTGAAAAAATAATATAAATTTTAATAGTTTAGATCTTAATAATTTTAAAAAAACTTAATTTTAAATCAATCGAGATATATAATTAGTTTTTGATATATTCAACAAAGATTCATTTTTTTCTTTGTAAAGATATATAATTAGCTCATGCTACAATTTTTCTATTTTGAATTTGTCGCGAGATACAAAATACATTTAATGAAGATACATATCTATTTTTCTTTGTAAAGATATATAATTTGCTTTTGATATATTATTGTCAATTTTGAATCTATCGGGATACGTAATTAGCTACCTTCAAAAGATACATAATTAGTTGAAATTTGTATAATTACTTTACACGAGTGGAGATATAAATATAGTAAATTAACGCATATATTTATATTATTTTTTCTAATTAATTCCCTAAAATATCTATCACCTTTCACTAGTAATATCTATCATGTACATTAGTAAAACTTCTATTTGAATGTTTCTTATTAGTTTTGAAGTGAATTATGGAATTTTCCTTCACTATCTGTTTTGTTATAATCTTGATTACGTATTGTTTTGTTTAGCTGCTATCTGTTTTGTTATAATCTATTGATTCCTGTACCTCCGTATGCTCTCCCTACCTTCTCTCTCCTCGGTCCCCGGCCCCGGCGCCGTCGCTGACCTTCGGAGCCGACCTCCGGTCGACCGTCGTCGTTGACCCGACCCGATCTCCGGCTCCGGTCGCCGGCCACCGGAGCGACCTTCGGCGTCAGCCCGCCGACCCCTCCCGACCCCCGACCCCTCCCTCTCCCCCCCCCCATCGCCGGATCCGGCGAGATCCACCCCCCCAACCCCCCCTCGGTCTCCAGCAGCCGCCGACCGACCCCCCCCCCCCCCCCCGCCAGCAGCCGCCGATCGACCGGCCCCCCCCTCCAGCAGCCGCCGATCGACCGACCCCTCCCCCCCAGCAGCCGCAGCTCGGCCCCAGCCAGCCGCCGCCGCCGCCGCCGCCGCAGCAGCTCCGCCTTCACCGGCCAGCTGCTCGGTCGCCAACAGCTGCAGCACCCGGACACCGACCAGACGCCGCCGACCAGTTCAGCCGGCCTCCCAGCAGCCGCAGCTCCATCTCAGCACCGGAACTCACTGGAACCCGGTCAACGCTGGGTTCGGGTTTTCCGGCTTGGTCTACAAGCGCGACCCGGTGATCTCTAACCTTTGATATTTCATTTCTCGCTATTTCATTTTATTCCTCGTTTACTGCTAGTTTTATCTGCTTGTGATTTGTTGATATTATCTGTTGTTTATTGTTGCTATTGTCTGTGTTTGTTGTTGCTGTGACTGTTGTCTGTTGTTGCTGTTGTTGTGGTCGTTTCTTGCCTTTGAGTATATTTTCTTATACTTTCCTATATAGTGGCTGTGAGCGGTAATGGTCGGATAGGGTCATGTCTGAGGGGGTTGGGGTGCGGGGCAGTTGTGGGGGCGGGGGATGCGGTAAGGGCGGGAGTGGGAGGGAGGCCAAGGTATGGCTGCGGGGGCGGTAGGGGAGGGCGGGGGGATAGTGTTGGGAGGCTGAGGGTTGGTTCTTGGAATATAGGGACCCTTCAGGGTAAGTCTATAGAGCTTGTGAAGATTCTTAAGAAGAGGAGGATCAATATCGCGTGTATTCAAGAGACCAAGTGGGTAGGGTCTAAGGCTAGGGATGTGGATGGTTACAAGCTGTGGTACTCTGGGAGCGAGAGGCGGAGGAATGGAGTTGGCATTTTAGTAGATGAAGAGCTTAGAGGCCAGGTAGTAGAGGTTAAGAGGATCAACGATAGGTTGATGACTATTAAGTTGGTCTTTCGGGGGTTTACCCTGAATGTGTGTAGCGCCTATGCGCCGCAAGTGGGCTCGGAGGGGGAGGAGAAGTTGCGGTTTTGGGAGGCTTTGGAGGAGGTGCTGAGAGGCGTGCATAGCTCGGAGAAGATTGTTGTAGCAGGAGATTTCAACGGGCACATCGGTGCGTTACCGGGAGGCTTTGGTGATGTGCATGGTGGTTTTGGTTTTGGGGTGAGAAATGAAGAGGGGGCTACCCTTTTGGAGTTCGCAAGGTCCTTTGGGCTGGTGGTGGTGAACTCGGGCTTCCCGAAGAAGGACGATCACCTCATCACCTTTCGAAGCGCGATGGCCAGGACCCAGATTGACTTTATGTTGATCAGGAAAGGGGATAGGGTGTTGTGTAGGGACTGTAAGGTCATCCCGAGTGAGAACCTTTCGACCCAGCATAGGCTCTTGGTCATGGACTTGGGTATAAAGACGAATAGTAAGAGGAGGAGTAAGGAGTGTAGACCTAGAATTAAGTGGGGCGGTTTGACGCCAGGGAATGCGTGGGAGATAGGGGAGAAGTTGGCAGGAATGGGGGTGTGGGAGTGTAGGGGGGACGTGGATAGTATGTGGGATAGGGCGGCTAGGTGTATCAGGGAGAAGGCAAGTGAGGTGTTGGGTGTTTCTAGGGGTCGGGCCGGGCACCACCAGGGGGATTGGTGGTGGAATGAAGAGGTGGAGAAGAAAGTACGGTCCAAGAAAGAGGCGTATGCTAAGTTGGTGGAGAGCAGGGACGAAGAAGAGAAGCGGGTAAACAGGAAAGAGTACAAGCTAGCACGGAAGGAGGCTAAGTCAGCAGTCACGACAGCTAAGACGGCCGCGTTTGAGAGCCTGTATGCGGGGTTACAGGGGAAAGGAGGGGAGAAAAAGTTGTTTAGACTCGCTAAGGCCAGGGAGAGGAAGGGCCGTGACCTCGATCAGGTGAGGTGCATTAAGGGGGAGGATGGCAGAGTGTTGATGGAGGACAGACTTATTAAGAATAGATGGAAGTCGTACTTTCATAGGCTCTTGAATGACGAAGGGGATAGAGCTATTGTGCTAGGGGAACTGGAGCATTCAGAGGAGTGTCGGGAGTTTAGTTATTGTAGACGTTTTAGGGTAGAAGAGGTTAGAGAGGCTGTTCGCAGGATGCGGAGGGGTAGGGCGACGGGGCCGGATGAGATTCCGGTGGAGTTTTGGAAGTACGTTGGAGAGGCTGGGGTAAGGTGGTTGACTGGTCTGTTTAATGAAATCTTCAAGACGGCAAAGATGCCCGAGGCATGGAGGTGGAGTACCGTGATCCCTCTTTATAAGAATAAGGGTGACATCCAGTGTTGCAATAACTATAGGGGGATTAAGTTATTGAGTCACTCTATGAAGATTTGGGAGAGAGTGGTCGAAGGAAGGCTGAGACGGATAGTGTCTATTTCGGAAAATCAGTTTGGATTTATGCCTGGGCGCTCGACGACGGAGGCAATTCACCTGGTACGGAGGCTGGTGGAACAGTACAGGGAAAGGAAGAAGGACCTGCACATGGTGTTTATCGACCTAGAGAAGGCTTACGACAAAGTTCCCAGGAAGGTGCTTTGGAGATGCTTGGAGGTGAGTCGAGTCCCGATGGCTTATATCAGAGCAGTTAAAGATATGTATGATGGAGCGAAAACTCAGGTAAGGACGGCGGGAGGAGACTCAGAGCATTTCACTGTCTTGACAGGATTGCATCAGGGATCTACTCTTAGTCCTTTTTTGTTTGCCTTGGTGATGGATGTATTGACGCGACGTATTCAAGGAGAGGTGCCTTGGTGTATGCTTTTTGCAGACGATGTAGTTCTGATTGACGAGACCCGAAAGGGTGTGAATGACAAATTAGAGGTGTGGAGACAAACTCTTGAGTCTAAAGGGTTCAGGTTGAGCAGAAGCAAGACAGAGTATTTGGAATGCAAGTTTAATGACGTGAGGTTGGAGGACGAGGTGGTCGTGAAGCTGGATTCGCAGGAGGTATGTAAGAGGGATAGTTTCAAGTATCTCGGGTCCGTGATACAGGGTAACGGTGAGATTGACGAGGATGTCTCGCACCGTATCGGGGCGGGATGGTTGAAGTGGAAGCTCGCGTCGGGGGTGTTGTGTGATAAGAAGGTGCCGCCCAAGCTTAAAGGCAAATTCTACAGGATGGTAGTCCGCCCGGCCATGTTGTATGGAGCGGAGTGTTGGCCAGTTAAGAACTCCCACATCCAAAAAATGAAGGTGGCGGAAATGCGGATGTTGCGCTGGATGTGTGGGATGACTCAAGGGGATAGAGTTAGGAATGAGTCTATCAGGGAGAAGGTTGGTGTGGCTCCAGTGGAGTGCAAGATGCGGGAAGTCCGATTGCGCTGGTTCGGACACGTGAAGAGGAGGGGCATGGATGCCCCAGTTCGTAGGTGTGAGAGACTAGCGTTGGATGGTTTTAGGCGGGGTAGGGGTAGGCCGAAGAAGTATTGGGGTGAGGTGATTAGGCGGGATATGGAGCAGTTGCAGCTCACCGAGGACATGACCCTAGATAGGAAGGTCTGGAGGACGCGAATTAGGGCAGAAGACTAGGGCCAGTTTGGGTCGCTAGTGTAGGGTTTTACTTGTTGGGGGTAGTATTCTTGTTATGATTCCGTGCTCCTTGTTTTAGTAAGAGGCTGGGTGCTTTCCCCTGTTTCTTTCTATTTATGGCTGCCGTATTTATGTTATTTATGTTATGTTATTTATGTTATGTAGTCTTGTAACTATGTTCGGTGCTTTAATATGTATTGGCCTGGTATCTTGTGTCTTGAGCCGGGGGTCTATCGGAAACAGCCTTTCTACTTCTTTAGAGGTAGAGGTATGGACTGCATACATCTTACCCCCCCCAGACCCCACCAGGTGGGAATACACTGGGTTTGTTGTTGTTGTTGTTGTATATTTTAAACTCCCTTTTTTTCAATTTACATATATCTAACTAGTCTCCCATTAAAGATGTTTTCACTTTAATCAAACTTCTTTTACATGGGCACCATGAACAAATCCTTACTATTTGTGATTTTTAACATTTGCTCGTCACCAACAATATTTGTCCAACTTAATTTTTTACAGTCTAAAGATCAGGGACTACAAGTAATTTGATCTTATGTTCATGCATAAGATCTCTGATACAATCCAAAATGCCTTAGAGCCTTTTGATGTGATCATGAAGCGAGAACTATCCCTTACTTCTATCCAAAGGATGCCACGAGTTGGTGATTACATCCCAGAGGGGTCGAGGGGCCTTGGAGAGGTCAAAGGGAAGCAAAGAAGAGTTAGAAGATGCCTTGGAGGCACCTGCCAAAGAAGTCACCTGCGCCCGCACGTAGGCATATGGCTTTTTGGCCTCTTCCAGAGTCACCTATGAATTGACACACGTGGTAGGTGCCACCTGCATCCTAATATGAGTGGGCATGTGCTCAATTTACTGAAATGGATCACTTTTGGCCTCATAGTTGTAATAAATAGCTCATGACTATAAATAGTACTATCTCCGTCCCATTCTATATATCGACATTTGACTGGGCACAGAGTTTAAGAAATAAGAGAAGACTTGGTAATATTTATCAAATTATCCTTTATCATGGTATTATTTTTTTTTAATTAAGTGAGACCAATAAAGGTAAAAGTGAAATTGTGTATTTAAATAGTTATCAAATAAGGAAATATGACATTCTTTTTGGGACGGACCAAAAAGAAAATGATGACACATAAAATGGTAGGGAGGAGTAGTTTTTTCTTCATTTTTAGACTACTTTTGATGCTAAAGAACAATTATACACATGAGAGTGTGAGTGAGCTAGAATTAGCTTACATTGAAAAATCATTTGAAAACGTTGGTTGCTTGGGAGTTTGATTCCCTGGTGGTCTACGTAAGAGTTAAGTGCTAATTAGGATTATTGAATTGAGGATTTAGGTTTTAATATACCCTTTATTTGCTTTCAATTTATTCTGGTTCTCATAGTTTTCCCATTATCAATCTCATACTACACGTAAAAGTTATATAACATTTACATGTTTAATTTGTATGTTTTGATTTGCCTAGCTAGTTGTTTTAAAATGTAAAGACGACTTGAGAAATCTCTCATTAAAAAGTACAATTATATATAAAAATAACTCAAAAAATCTCTTTTTAAAAGATACAATCGTCTAGTGTGTCCCATGAAATCTCTCATTCAAAGGTAAAGTTATTTAAACTGTATATACAAGACGCAAAAAAAAACATCTTATGAAATTCTCATTGAAATGTAACTATTTGATCCATGTTTTGTAGTCAAATTTGCACTAGATGTAAAAAAAACATTTGAGGAAATCTCTCATTAAATGGTACATATAACTATTTGATCTGTGTACATCAGTTGTAAAAAAAAACTCATGAAATCTCTCATTTAAAAGTACAACTATTTGATCTGTATGAAAAAAAGGTAAAAAGAATTCATGAAAATTTCTTATTAAAAGATATAATTATTTGATTATTTACACTAGACGTAAAAAGGACTCATGAAATCTCTTCTCATTAAACGAGATCAATGTACACCAAACGTGAAAAAAGTCACTCCTCCCTCCATCAATATAAAAAGTAAATCGAACAAAGAGAAACGAGGGGAAGAAGATAATTAAATTAAAAAAATTGGCTGGTAAGCAATTATTACGAAATTAATTAAGTACTTAATCCAACCAATACCAAATGTTTTCAAATCAAGATTCTAAGATTATATCATAAATTAAACCTTCAAGTTATACACCAAATATAATACCCCATGTCTTGATCCATAGATGATCAGTACAATTTACTATTCAAACAATATTGTCATCTACCTATATATACATGTTCAAATTGAAACTAATTGAGACAGAAAATTTTTTACCTCAATATGTATAATTGAAGAAGGTGATAGTGATGAGCAAAGCATAAATACGAAAATAAAAAAATAGGAGATCATAATTAACAAAGTATTGCTAATTAATTCTATATATACTAATTTTCCTACCTTAGTTAATAAATTCATGAGATGAAGGAGGGAAAAAATAAATATATAAATAAAGCATCATCAGAAGCGATAAATTTACTGATGGCCTATTTGGTCAAGCTTCTAATAGGTCAAACATGCTTTATTTTTTGTTTACAAGAATGAAAGAGTTATCAAACTAGCTAGCTCGTAGTATATCTACATATATAATTACATCTTATAAAAAAAAAAAAAAACTACCAAAAATATAGACATACCTTTTATTCGATTAAAAACATAGTCTTGTAATGGCCATGAAGGATGATTAGTTAAATATTTGTTATACAAAATTATATTGCACATATATAAAACATATTAAGTATATAGTATATATATTGAAATCTCATACCTTAGCGAAATTAATTTTCAGCTGGGCCATCTAGTCATAATTTGCTGATGCAGCATCATCAAGATTCTCATGTTCAAAACTAATTAATTAAAAACAGATTTTATTACAAAGTAATATTTTTTTTCCTGCTCCCCATAATTTGTTGTATGTGAATCTTGATAGTGCTGCAGCTGCAAATAACAACTGTATATATATGTATCTCAATCACTTGACCATCTATAAGAATTGATGGAAGTCAAAATAAAATAAGAAAAAAAAAAAGGAGTATGAGATCTGAACTCAGTATAAAACAAAGAGGTAGAATCTGGTGAACGAAATAGAAGTGAATCCAGTATTTTTGACACGAAATATTGATATAAATGTGAAAAATATTAAAACCTTTATATATGAAGATAAATTTTGAGTTCATAATTTAAAAGTATACTGAGTTATTATAACATATCAAATTTAAATCCTGAATCTCTAATCGTCAAAGATTTCACTAAGATCTCCATCTAAAAAATTTTGAGGAGAAAGAATGCAAATGGAACAGAAAAAAATAATACAAAGATTCAGTTAAAAATAATGGATGGATTCAATATATCAAAAAGAAAAAGAGGGGTACATGTTGGATTAATAAAGCTATTTTCTTGAGGTAATTAAAATTGTGAGAACTAGAAGAAAAAATTGTAGTGAAGAATCATTTGAGTTTTCGAATAAAATATTTTCCTTCAATACAGAAAATAAAACATTAGAAATACCACAAGAAGAAGAGCATTACATGTTGAATGAAAGAGTTTTGTTGAACTTGTGTATATATACACAGAGTCCCCAACCCCAACCCCAACCCCTTGTGTGGACCAATGAATATTAATATTTATTAACAGGAATTAACTAATATTTTTCTTCATTTTAATTTACATGTCTAAGTTTCACTAAACAAGACGTTTAAAAATAAAAAAGAAATTTTGAATCTTGTGAACCTAACATAAAAAGTACTATTGTATGACATATCAAGTATTTTCTTTGTGTATCCAATAAAGAGTGTCATTAAAGGTCAATGAAGTATGTTGAAATTAAAAACTTTCTAACTAATACAAAAAGAAAAAAATATGAAATATATTAAAAAGGAAAAAAATAGAACACATAAACTAACATAATGGAAGTGGCTATATTTCAGGTCCAATCAATTTAATGGTTCGACTCTTCCGTGGATTCTAAGAATTAATAAGAGTTTAGTACACCAAGCTGTTAAATCGAGTTAATGATGAATAGTTGGATCAAGAAAACACAAGGCAACAATCTTGATTTGATGTCGTTACCGGAACAAGAGATATGATCATCATATATTTATTGTTTATCGGATATAAATTAATTTTTTTTTTCTATTTCATAAGTTGAAACGATTTACATATTCACTTGACTATAAATTTTATCTCATTTAAGTTAGCTACATATATTGCTCGTTTATTCAAAAATTATGATCGATCAATAATAGTTGCATGTCTAACCACTTTCTCCTTCTTAATCCGGCGATTAGACATGACATCTAATCCCCTTGAATAATCTAAGTAGTATATGTACATCAATTAATCAAATTACAATATTTTTTTAATATAATTTTTTTGTTGTTATATTTAACTTTCACATGACGTCATGTTATTTTCAACTAGAAATTAAGTTAGGACAATTAAGAAATAATTACTCCAACATATGGGCAGACAACCTAGTATCCTTTGGATATTTCTGTCCTCAATTGAACCCCCACAATCAATTCTCAAGTGGAGTATCATCAATGAACTATATTTCATTGATACAATCATCATAGTCTGTCGATTGTGATCTGACTCAGCAATAATATTATATATATAAAAAAAATAAAAATTATTCTTATTAGAGTGAAGGTGAGATTTGTCAGACGTGATTTGACTTAACAGTAACATTACACGAGAAGATACTTTTGCTTTCTTTTTAACTTACATAGTAATGTGACTAGCACCATACATTATGTTGATATATTTTTGCGTGATTCAACCTTGGGATAGTTGATTAAGCATCTTCATTAACATAAATATTTAATTAAGCATCTACTTAGTTACAAATATTTTTTTAAAAATAATTACTTAAGTCTTCTTTTGAAATTGGAGAAGTGGTTATCCACTAGTTAATGTCTCTTGCTTGTGGAACCATGGACGGTTTCACTGTTTTTTCTTTTATATAAAGAAAAACAAATGCTATGATCATACTGCATTTTTGTAAATACTAAAAAAGAAAAATACTATAGACATTTTGAAAAAGAATAAATGAATGGAGTAGTTGATTATTTTATTCGAAATATAAAATAAATTCTTTTCAATTCAAAAGGAGAAGACTCTGTGCCTTCAATTAATTCAATGTAGAAGGAAAGTCGTATGACAACCAATTAAATTTGTCAACATTGTTCATGAACACAACATCAAAAATACTTTAGAAAAATCTCTCATGAAAAGGTACAATTATCCACAATCATCGTATAAAATGTCTTAATATATGTTGCTTAACTAGTTCATCTTAATGTGTACTAGTCATTTGATTTGATATTATTCTATATTGACTATACAGATCAAGTTGGTAAAGATTTACGTTTCATTACTAATTTCATGGTTAAATATTATCAAAAATAATGAAGTTTGTCCTATTCACATTGAAACTTCACAAATACACATGAACTCTTTTAATCAATGGTTAATTAGGGATTGATTGACTCTGAATTGCTATCTGGTGAAGTTCCACTTGTACTAGAAATAAGACAAATATTTTTTTTAATAAACGAAACTTTCACTATGTGCATGATAAAAAAAAAGGTCTGATCATTAACCTTATTTTGCAAGTGTTGAGAACACAATAACGTAAATAAAAATTTGTTATCTTTAAGATCACAATTTTAATAGGAATCAGAGTATACCTGAGGTTTTGATTACTTAGAGTCTTACGATCTTGAATAAATATTTGTAATTGGCCATGAAACAAAATCAGGTCCACATATAAAGAGGTGTGTACGAATTTAATCAAGTATTATTATTTATTAATCGATCATGAACTTTGCAATGACAATTCTTAGATTGAGTAACGCTCCCCTTCAATCTAAGCTTCCTCTATATGTGGATCTGAAATAGGACCCAGCCATATTGAACCTATTTTTTGTGTATATATAAGAATATTAAAGAAATGCAGTGTGAATGCATCAAGTATATTCTACAGACTATATTATTATATAATGTATGATAAGTTATAATTTATCAATAAAACTTTCATATGTACAGCTACAGCTTCCAAGTTGGACTGATTCACTGTAGATTCGTTCACACATCTAATTAATTTTTTAAAGTTTAATTTATTTGAGTAATGCAATGTTATGAAGTTTTTCTTTTCTTAATCAACATAAGCAAAGACCAATAAACGTGGATCATATCTGGAGGGAACATGCTTTTTTTATCATATATATATATTTTTTTCGACGATTATAAGAGAAAGAAAGTCACTGAATAACTGCTTGTAGTTCCTGAGCCCGCGAGCTAAAAATTTGACTTGACCTAAAGAGGTTGTCCTCTCCAGGCTAGTAATTCCGCGACTATTATTGTGGTTATTGTCAACAGGAATTCTGTTCTCAAAGATTACTCTATAGATCGACGATTAGTTCAAAATTGTAATATACTGTTATAGTATCGATAGATTCACTCCTTCAGGGTGAGAAATTTTGTGTGGACTAGCTAGTTGTTTTTCGGACCAACTTTTAAAATATAATTAGCATTTAAAAGAAAAGTAGCCACATGGAAATACCAAAATAGTGTCATGAATTTTGAATTTAAGCAGATAAAATTTTCAGGATATTATCATTAATTTTAATATAAATTTATAATATATATTACTCCATTACTTGTGTGGAACAAAAGCTCCAACTGCATATTCTTTGACTAGAAGTGAAGATTCAATACATGTTGTATAATATATAGTTGTATCGAAATCAATCTTGCTTAGTGCCTAAATAGTTTCTCGGGTTGAATTTCAGTTACTTATTTAATATGTGGGAAGACGTTAAAAACACTCATAAAATTTCTCATCTAAAAATACAGGTGTCAATTGACAGTTATTTAACACTTTATACGTATAACTGTCAATGGAGTATTATGACACACTTGATATTTGATCTATTTGACTCAAATTTTTAGTATTTATGAAAACGTCAAAAACACTCATGAAATCTCTCATTAAAAATATAACCGATTATTTAACAATATTGTGGTCAACCACAATTGTGCACTTGCTTAGATGTGCCTAAATGGTTGTCTACGCACCAACTTGGGATTATTTGATATATTTAAACTCAAATATTTAGTATATGCAAAAAAGACAAAAACACCGATGAAATTTCTCATTAAAAGGTAGAATTTATAACAATTATGTATACACAATAATTGCACTAGAAACTCATCACCCCCTTCACTCCAAGATGAAGAACTGCATTGTGTGGAATGCTAGGGGGACCAAGAATACTGAGTTTAGGAAGCATTGCAAGGCTATGGTCAATATGCACCAACCATGTATCCTAGCCTTGCTTGAAACCAAGATGACTGATCACCAAGACCTTTGTGAAGAGCTTGGATACCACAATCATATCCAAGCTGAAGCAAATAGTAACTCAGGTGGGATTGTCATCATGTGGAAAGAGGACTCTATCTCCATTTCTTCTGTCTCCATCTCTCCTCAGGTCATCAATGCTAAAGTTAAGGTAAACTCTCCCCCTTCTACTTGGTTTCTTAGAGTCATTTATGCTAGCAATGACTTTCAAACCAGACCTGACCTCTGGGACCAGCTCTCTTCTTTCTCTGATATATATATTGTCCCTGAGGGCAAAAGTTGGTTAGTTGGGGGAGACTTCAATGAAGTCCTAAGGGCTTCAGAAAAATTTGAAGGCTCCAGGATTAACATTAACAGGTCTAACCTTTTTATGAATTGCCTAAATTACTGTAAGCTCATTGATTTAGGTTTCAGACATAGTAAGTACACTTTGTCTAATATGAGATATAGGAATAGACAATGCCTCATCCTAGAAAGGCCTGACAGATGCCTTGCTAATGATGATTGGGTACATCTTTACCCAGAGGCCACTATCACTCACCTTCCTAAAACCCACTCTGACTACTCCCCTCTTCTTCTTAATGTGGGTTCTCCCCCTCCCAACCAGGTTAAGCCTTTTAGAGTGAAATCCATGTGGCTTAGTCACCAAAATTTTCCTAACCTTATAAAAGACTCTTTCCTGGATTGTCTATGCATCATTGTGGCTACCACTGAGTTTGAAGATAGGGCTAGGAATTGGAATAAACTTCTTTTTGGTAACATCTTTGCCAAGAAAAAGTACTTGCTTGCAATGTTAGCTGGCATTCAAAACTCTCCCAAATACCCTAACAGCCCTTTCCTTAATGGACTGGAAGCCTCCTGAAAGAGTTCAACCATGTACTCACCCTAGAGACTGAATTCTGGAAACTCAAGTACAGAATCTCTTGTCTGTTAAAAGGGGACTCCAACTCTAGATTCATCCATACCTCCACTCTCAATAGAAGGAGAAGAAATAAAATTAATTTCCTCATTGATGATAGTGGCAACTGGCACTACCATCATTATGATATTGTTCAAATAGTGTCCTCTTATTATGCCAACCTCTACACTACTGATCATGCCCTGGATTATATGGTTACCCATCCCAACTCCTCTACTAAAGGTAGCATCAACCTCCTCAACCATGAAGCCCTTCAGGCCATCCCTTTCATAGAGGAGGTCAAAATGATTATATTTTTCTTCAAACCTAATAAGGCCCCTGGGCCTGATAGTCTTCATTTTTTCGTTTATCAAAAATTTTGGGACACCATGGGTCTCCCTTATTCAAATTTTGCCAGGAAACCCTTACCTCCTACTCTATAAACCCTCAAGTGAACTCTACTTATCTTTGCCTCATTCCCCAATGTAGAAATGCAACCTCCTTTAAGAACTTCAGACCCATAGAACTCTGCAATACCCAATATAAGCTCATTACCTAAATCAAAACCACCAGGCTGAAACCTCTCCTGGCAAAAATCATTGGACCTTGCCAGGCCATCTTCATGGCAACAGGAGAGTCTCCGACAATGCTATCATTGTGCAAGAGTATGTTAGTCACTTCTCCAAGATGAAGGGTAAAAAGGACAACATGTTCTTCAAAATTGACCTGAAAAAGCCTTTGATAGATTGGAGTAGTCCTTTATCAGTCAAGCCCTGATTTTCTTCAACTTCTCCCCTAACCTTATCAAACTCTTCCTCTCTTGTGTCTCTTTTTCATCCATCTATGTTCTTGTTAATGGGGGAAAACAACCAACTTCACTCCCTCAAGAGGCATTAGATAAAGAGACCCCATGTCCCCCTACCTCTTCATACTTTGCATAAAAATATTGTCTAGAAGAATCAACCATGAAGTTGACATTCTTAATTGGACATCCATTTCCATCTCCAACAAAGGGCACCCTGTCTCTCATCTCTTCTTTGCTGATGGCCTCACTCTCTTTGCAAGAGCTGATCTAAAGAACTGTCACACCATCAATAAAATCCTTCACAGTTTCAACTCTCATTCTGGGCGAAGGATCAACCTTGCTAAATCTAAGGTCATCTTCTCTGCTAACTATACTCTTGAGGAACAGAGGAACCTCAGCAACATTCTGGGCATCCATCCTTCCACTACATTTGATAAATACATGGGCTTCCCCATCTTCCATAAAAATCTTGAGAAGGGTGATTTTCAATTCCTCATTGATAATCTGAACAACAAACTTGCTGGATGAAAAAACAAATTCCTCAACATAACTGGCAGGGTTACTCTAGCTAAATTTTCCTTGGCTAGCATTTCTAACCATGTCATGCAATACATCCATCTTTCAAGGTTCATTCATAAACTCATTGACAAATCTCAAAAAAACTTCATCTAGGGCACCACTGATGCCAAGAGAAAAATGCACCTCCTGGGGTGGGACACTATTACCCTTCCCAAAAGATATGGATGGCTAGGTATGCAGAGAGCTAACATCAAGAACAAAACTCTTCTTTGTGGCTTGGGATGAAGAATGTACTCCAACCCCACTTCTCTTTGGGCCAATACTTTTTTTCCAAATACAACTCTAAGGATAAGTTCAATGTAGGCTCCAGAACCTGGAAAAGTATCACTGATGGCTGGAAGCTATGCAAGAATGCCCTATTTTGGGCCATTAAGGATGGCACTAAGGTGAATGCCTGAAAAGATAGATGGATTCCTGGAATACCCCCTCTTTCTTAAATTATCCAGGGGCCTATCCCATCTCTCCATATTCACACTAAAGTCAAAGATATCTGGAAGGAAGGCAGATGGGACTTTACCCCTCTGCCCCTCCACGTCCCTCCCAGTATTATTCAAATCATAAAAAGTGTCTTTTTGCAGAGCCCCAACCTTAAGCAAGACACCTCTATTTGGAGACTTACTGGAGATAGCACCTTTTCTTGTAAAAGTGTTTACCATCACATCAATAGCTTGGAAAGACATCCCACCATTAATCACCATTCCTAAACTGAATCTGGAACCTTATAATCCTTAACAAGATAAAGACCTTCATGTGTCTCTTGCACCACAACAGTCTCGCTACTAATCATACTCTTGCCAAAAGGGGCCTGAACATCACCTCTTCCTATCACAATTGCAACAATAGTCAGGAGGACCAACACCACATCTTCTTTGGATGCAATATTGCCAAGACCTTTTGACACCATATTATTTAAAAATACAAAGGAACCATGCAGCTAAATATCCTCATGTTTGACACCAATAATTGGCACTCCACCTAGAAAATCCTGAGTAATGAGGATTTTGACCCGAACACCCCCTGGAGCACCTTGCTCCCCTTTCTGCCTCTGGCATCTCTGGAAGATCAGAAATGGCAAAAATTTTCAAAATTCTAACTCTCAATCTTGCTTCAGCATACCCCATGCTGAAGAAGTAGAGTACAATCACTTAAGAGATCTTAGAAATTACCTCCCTAGGACCAGCATCACCATTACATGGCAACCCCATCCTCAAACCCCTACAAGCTCAACACTGATGGGTCCTGTCTTGGGAACCCAGGTAGGGGAAGGATAGGTGGGGTCATCAGGAATAGTAGAGGAGACTGAGTGATGGGGTACAGCAGGAGCTTCACCCATGCTACTAACAATCTCATAAAACTCTTAGCCCTCAAAGAAGGCCTCAACTTGGCTATGGAACATAACTTAAAGCTCTGAGATATCTGCATTGACTCTCTAGAAGTGATTAACATACTGCATCATGAAAACTTGCTATATAATTCTATTGTATTTGTATGCAGATCTCTACTAGAGAAGATGGGGAATCCTCCAGTTTACCACTCATAGAGTAGCAGATTCAATGATGAAGATGGGCTCAAAGCAAGACCTATTTGACAACCTTCATATTTTTGTTACTCCTCCGGTCAGTATAGGAGTAGTTTTTTGGGAAGACTTCAAGGGGAAATCCTTCTCCCGAGTTGTATCTAGTAATGGTAGTCTTAACCAAAACACTCATGTTTTTGTACCTGATTAGATTTTGCTTGTAACTAACCTTTATTTACATTAATGCATATCCTCTTCTTCACAAAAAAAAAAATAATTTAATTTCTAAACGTTGTATGCTAGTTGTTTCTCTCGACATATACTATTTGATGTTATACCGGTGTTATTTAATCATGATATTTATTGAATAGTAATTATTTTTCAGTTATAACGATTGAAAGTGGTTATTTGTGAATTTTCCCTCAAAAAACTATACGCATATAAGGTAAGAGATCGACATACTAAAATTGCTCTAATCAATATTATTTGTACTTTAATATTATTTGTATTCATTTCCACTAAAAGATTTTCAACTTTAAATTTTTAACGCTTCGGATCTTTCTTTTAAAAAAAAAAAAAGAACTAAAAATTATACAAATACACTACTTATGTTTTCAATATTACAAAAAATCTCAATTCCCTAAACATATTACAAAAATCTCAATATATACAGAGAATATTATGTATATTTCGGCTATGTTATGTATATTAATAGAGACAGAGAATTAAGTAATTAAAAATATGGGAGAGAGTATAGTTACTTCTAAAATGATTGGTATTTATATTATTTATACTTAAAAAAAACGCAAACATAAGCATTAATAAGGCCCAAGATAAAATGTCAATGAGGCCCATTAATGATTCTAAAAGAGACACGGCCCATTATTCCCTTGAATTTCTGAGCCCAAACTCTTCACACATATCATAACACAACGAGTCATTGAAAGTTACAGAGTTAATACATAAAAATGACCTTAAACTTGACATCAAATTATAACTTTGACCTTAAACTTTGATAGTGCACAAATAAAACCTTTAACTATTCAAAACCTGAACAAATATGAATTCCGATTTTGCAACCCCATGCGTGAGTCTCACTCGCACCTACGTGGAAAGATAATCCAATCACACGGTGTCACGTCGTTAAAAGGGCTGACTTGGAGAGAGGTCATATTTTTGCAGTTTTGAATAGTTAAAGGTCATATTTGTGCACTATCAAAGTTGTTTTTTGTGTTAAAACGACGTCGTTTTTATTATTATTATTATTATTATTATTATTATTATTATTATAATAATAATAATAATAATAATAATAATAATTTTATTTATTTCTATAGTAGCAACACCTAACTTTTTTTAATTTTAAAAAATTATTATTATTATTATTATTATTTATTTCTATAGCAGCTTAACTTTTATTTTAATTAAAAAAAAACAGCCACTAGCAGGGATCGAACCCGCACAATAGGCTGAAGGAAACGCCCAAGAAGAGCAAATAACACCACTGGGCTATCTAAGTGTCTTGTTTCATGTGGTTCAACATTAATATACGTACATAAATATACATTTTCTATCTTATATATATACAACGTAATTTTTTTACCGAGGGGGGTCGGGTGAACCCAATGGAAACCACGTAGGTCCTCCCCTCGATAATTTAATAACATTAATGTAATAACATTTTAATTACGTTAATTTGATAACGTTAATTTAATATACTACTACTACTACTATCCGTAATAACATTAATTTAATAACGTTTTATTAAAACTATAATATTTTTATTATTAGTATAGTTTCATCTTTAATTTAATATTTAAATAAATAATATTTAGATATATTATATAACTTAAATTCGTTCTCTGCTTTATAATATATACATACTCGCTCGATATTTTCATATGAGGCTAACCCGCCTAATTAATAAATCTTCAATATTGCTCTTTTTTCGCAATGACAAAAGAAATTAGATGTCATTTTCATCTTTGAGCCGAAAATAATGAAAAAATAATAGTGAAGAATCATTTAAAGGTCATATTTGTGCAGTTTTGAATAGTTAAAGGTCATATTTGTGCACTGTCAAAGTTTAAGGTCAAAGTTTTAATTTGGTGTCAAGTTTAGGGTCATTTTAATGTATTAACTCAAAGTTATACGTAGCATGTTAAATTGAAACGACAAAGAGATTGAGAAAGCATACAGTAACGTATGCAGAATTTTTTATTAGATCGTCAAGATGTAACACTATTGCGATGATATTGTCTGCCTTGAATTAATTAAACTTCATAATTTTTAACGTCTTACTAATATATGAAATTTATTATCTCAAATAATTAACATTGCTGATGTATTTTGCCGATACAAAATTCCTTTATTTTCATGTACAACACTATTTCAGTTTGAGAATTTCAGAATATTAGACTTTGAAAAGACTAACCAAGATTTTTAAGTCTTGCCATTATTTCTAATTGTAGTTTAAGCTATAGATGTGTTTAAGCAATTTATTTCATCTGAAGACATTTTGATGACTTATTTTAAAGTAATGATTTTTCCCCAAAGTAAATAACATATGTGTCACAATTATATGACTTTATATGAAATATCAACGTGCATCATCAAGGTTTATATATTGTGAATTGAACAGGAATTGTTTACTCTTTAACTTGAGGTATGTGCTTGGAAAGATCATTGGAGTCTTTTCCCCCTTATATATATTCGACGCGAATCTGAATTAGTTAGCGCTTCATAAGCAAAAAAGATTTCATATCAAAGGTGGATGAATTGATTTGGACAATTCGACACGAATCTGAATTAGTTAGGACTTCATAAGCAAAGAAGATCTCATATCAAAGGTGGATGAATTGACTTGGACAATTCAATGCGAATCTGAATTAGTTAGGGGCAAAGAAGATCTCATATCAAAGGTGGATGAATTGACTTGGACATGCATAATCTTGGATAATTATTTCGTTTTAAGCTAATTTTTAAGATTGAGTTAAGCCCAAGATTTACAATCCACTTTCCACACTCTAGTATCAAAACAGCCATGGGCAAAGCCACCTGTATCAAAGGGTGGTCAGTGCACACCCTTCATCGAAAAATTATATTGTGTATATAGGCTAAATGTTAGCTATTACGAGTGTATATTTAATTTTACACACACAAATAAAAAAAATTTACACAGTCTTCATCAAATTCCTGAAAACAACATTTGGGAATGCAGGACTCGGGGTTTTTTTTTTTTTTTTTTTTTTTTTTTTTGTGTGTGGCTGTTGTTGTAACTAGACTTGTCCATTAAAGGTGGATGAATCCCCTTGAACTAGCTTTTGAAATTAAGCTTTAGATCCAAAATCTACATTATTGATGTGGTTAGATTTTTCACCAAGAAAAATTTCAAAATATACAAAAAATAAACACTCAAAATCTTAAATAAACAGATGTATTTCACGTTTACTATATATAAAGTACGTAAAATATATTTTGATCGTGTATATATAATATAATTTATTGCCAAGGGAGTTTTCATGAACCCTTTGCGCCACTAGCTCCATCTAACCTCCCCCACCCCCGCAACCCACCCCACACACCCCCTCTTTTTCTCTATGATACTGTTTGGTTTCAAATTTTGATGTGGCAATTATCCAGACAGAAAATCAAAGTAACGTGTTACTCTTTTTTGAGCTACTAGATTTGCATAGGTGGTCTGTTATCCAAATTAAAGAGAAGACTTTAATTTAATTTTATGGTAGTTGGGATCCTCCAATATCCTTGGGCATGACTTGGATTCTATTCTAATTGGACATGTATTTTCTACGTGGCGATAATGTACGATTACACGTGGCGAAGATAATGTTGGCAAATAGGTAAGCTACTAATGACATGTGGCACCATCTAAGCATGTCCAAATTGCTACATATTATTGGTTAGGTTGACTGCATTTATTTGACAGAATAATAGTATTTCTTTGTTAGAAAAGAATACTCTGTAACACTTTTTAAAATAAATAGTTTAAATTTGAGATTTTATCAAAAAGTGATCAGTAGATAAAATATTTTTACTTTATAATTATTTCTTAATTTGAATTATTTTGATTCAGGTAGTTCAGAAACAATCCATATATAATACTGATACAGTTTTCAACTTGAATTATTCATCCCTTTTAAAAATATATATATTTTTCTTTTTGCTATAAATTTTTTAACTAAAAAATATTCTGTTTTTTTTTTTAGAAATAATAATTAAATAAAATTATATAAAACGGTATAATTCTTATATAGAATATGTATTTATATAAGATATATGTATAAAAATTGTATAGTTTAATCAAATATGTATATGTATAAAATGCATATACAAAAAAATATAGAAAGTGCATAAAAATTATATAATTATTGTATAAAATTTGTAAAAAAAAGTACAATTACTATATAAATTGTGTATCAAAACTGTATAATTTTCGTATAGAATATTTATATGTATAAGGTATGTAAAGAAACTGAATAGAAGGTGTGTAGAAACGGCATAGAACAAGCCAACAAATTAAAATGGCTAGAAAGTGAAATTTAAATTTCATGAAAATAATTTAATTTGAAGTGTCGTTTCTGTCCTTTCCACTTTCTTTTTTCCTTTGGTATTGATAACTGTTTTTTCCGTTCATCTTTACTTGTTCAATTTGAAAAATCAATAGATAATTTATTAATTTATATCTATTTTACTTTTAATATTAAACACTATTTATAATGCATAAATTATTCATATCATTTATTATTTCTTAAGTTGTGTCATGTATGTCAAGTCAACGATTATTATTGAAAGGAAGGAATACTCTTGACTTTTGTAAATTTGCGCTAGTGTATATATTCCCCTGTATCTCTGCTTTGGCCATTAGTTAATTTAAATTTGCGCTCAAAAGTTATATTTGTGGTAAAATATTTCCTTGTAAAGATAACTTCATGTGACTTGAACATGAAGGACTTCTAATCCTAGACGGGATAAAGTGTTAAATTATTTTTTTTAAAAAAAAAAATTTAATTGGAAATTTCGAGTTTTATTTTGTTAAAAGCATTATACTATCAAAATAACTCATTCCGATCGATGTGAATTCAAATTATTTGATTTTCAAAATAAATAGTAAAAATCATAATCTTTCGATCATGGAGGTTTTGGTTCTTGTTCCCCTCCATCATATCTATCTCAGATTTTTCACTATCTCGAAAGGTAAAAGCATGGATGGATGGATTTAAACCAACAAAATAAAAATAAAACAACAACAGTAAATTCAGTCTATTCCCACAAAATGAGGTCTGGGGAAGAGGGTAAAACGTACGTAGTCCATACTGCTACCTCCGAAGAAGTAGAGAGGCTATTTTCGATAGATCCCAGCTCAAAATAAAGAATAGTAAACAAGGTCGCAATGAAACATCAAACATGATGGCTGACATAACAGAAATAAGAAATAAGAAATAATAAAAATAGAAATAACAGAAATAAGAAATAAGACAACAACACAGTAGTACCATACATTCATAGACCAAAGACACCCAACACACCAAAACTCTCCTAGGATTTCTAACCAGGCTACACAAAAGCTATCCTCACTACTTGCTACGACTCACCCACACACACTAGTCTTCTACCCTTATTCGCGACCTCCGCACCTTCCTATCTAGGGTCATGTCCCCAGATAAAAATAAATATTAAAAATCAGATGAAAAAAAAAAAAAAACAGAAAAGATCACAATGGAGGGGCATTTATTATTATCCCATGAATTTAAGAAGCACAAAATTGCAATATCGTGATCCATACCTTTTTTAAACTTAGCTGAGTTGTTCAAAATAAATTGACGAATATCAAAACATCAACAAATATCAAAAAGGAAACAGCTAAATACACTTTATATTTATTTATTTTTAAAAAATGTATTTGCTATTATACATTATATAATTAGTATATAATCAATGTATAATTAGCAAGCTAAGTATGCATTTTACACCGAACCGCAAATCAAACCAAACCGATAAATAAATCGACATTTGGTTTGGTTTTAGATTTTAAAAATCGATATTTATGTGGTTTGATTTTAATTTTACTCTAAAATAATCGATAAAGTAATCAAACCGAACCGATAATTAATATATATATATATATATATATATATATATATATATATATATATATATATATATATATATTATTCATGAATAAAATATAAATATTTGTTATATTTTAAATTTAAAATTTCAATTATGAATTTAAATTTAGCCATAACACTTTTAGTCATATGTCTTTATCTAGTTGTCAGTACTTTATGAGATTCAAAATGATTCTTCCACTTTGAATGACATATGATACTAATTGTGAAAATTATCTAGTTGTCTATAATATTTTAAAGGTGAGTTTCATTAGACTATAGACAATCGCTAGTTTTGAACTTTTTATTTGGTCCCTATTGAGAAAAAAATATATGTGTTCATCGTTTGGGGAGTTCACATATCGTACTCTTATATGTAACTTCTAAATATTTTTTGTAGAAGCGTTCATATGGTTTTATTCGTGGCGTTGCCTAAGTATAGCAATGAATTGACATTTTAGTTTCAAGGTTAAGATACAATACTTGGTTGGCATCTCATATATTGTACTGAATTTTTTTAAAAAATTTAACATGTATCATTAGCTAAAGTTATAAATCGAGACCGAACCAAACCGAACTAAATCGACAAGAATCAAACCGACGGTTATTTTCTTGTATTGGTTTGGTTTGATTTTAGAAATTTAAAAACCGACTAAGTTGGTTTGGTTATGATTTTGATCAATAACCGACCCATGAACACCCCTACTTGTTAAATATTGAATATACACCAACAATAATTACAAAATGTTACCAACGGCACTAACTAATTATTTTTTATATTGTCAATATATAGAAGTTAAATTTAAATATTTAAGGCTTATTTTCCGCTAAAAGTTTCAAATGTAATTTTTTTAAACTCTATGCTCAATCACAGAAGATAATGGTATGGACTATTTTTAAATAACCTTTCTACTACATTTGAGGTAGTGGTATAAACTACGTACATTTTATCATTTTCAAACCTCACTTTGTGAGAGAATACATTGAATATATTATTGTTACAGTATGCACGATCATAGAGAGTCACATTAATTGGGAAATATGTTTTTTTTTTTTTAATTTTATTTTATGGTGTGATGTTGGCTGTATGTCAAGAAGATTTTAATCCCCTAAGTTATTTACATAGGTAGTAAAGAACAACCTTAGTTGCTACTTGTTTCTTATTCAGAGTGTCTGATACTTATATTAGAGTTTCGTTAGATTCAAAATCGCATTAAAAAGTCCCACACTTAGCATTCTATAAAAAACACAACTTAAAATTAAACATGATTTGAATCTGAAATATCTGATTCAAAATAGAAGAATGCTAACCACTCAACTAGAGTTCTAACTCTTTTGTTGGTTGAAAAGAAGCGTCCTAGTGAGATCATCAAATTAAGGAATTTGACTTCTTCAAAAGAAATTAAATTTGCCAACTAGAAATGAAGTACTAGTACACGAGCTTCCTCACTTTACATTTGCCAAAAAGTAAGTTTCAACAACCTTTTATAAAAATTAATTGGTCAAACAAATATTACTTCTTCTACTTCTATATATTGTCCCATTTCTCTTCTCATTTTTTCACATCTCAACAAAACAATTACATTGCCTTAAACACCACTATTATTTCTCCAAAAATGCCAAGTCCTTCACTTTTCATACTAGTTTTCATTATTATTTATTTTCTCCTCTTCTCTCCTACTACTATTCTTGCCACTAAACATTATGAAGCTTCAACAAGATTTAAACCTAAAATTGGAAGAAAACAAGGTAGTTTTCATGGTGATCAAGGTGTGGAGGATTGTTTACCAAAGGGTATACGAAGATCGTCTGCGCCTAGTCGATACATAAATGATCAAACTTTAGGTTCAACAACTTGCTCATCAATCAAGAAGGTGAATAAACCATGATGTTTGATCAAATTACTTCAATTGTAGATGAAATATACAATAGAAAAAATGTAATATATAGTCATGATATATATATTTCTTCACTTTTTAAATTTCTTTATGATGTATGCTACTTATAAAAGGAGATATATATAGTGTGTTTAATACTTATATTGTAAAATGAAAAATATGTGTATATTAAGTTTTAGTAGCTTGTTATATTAATCTTTCAAGTCAAGTATATCATGCATTACCAATCTATTTAAGTTCTAGCCATTACTGTTATCACTATGTGAAGAGCAAGAAGCATGCAAAACTAGAAGAAAAAATATAAATTTCTGTATATTTAAGTATGATATACACATATTATACATATAATATACATAATCAATGTATAGATTTTGTATATTATAGCTATATATTGATAAATAAATTTGGTCGAACTGTACATATTTATAATTTTCCCTTATTTCTATATTTTTTTTTATGGACCGGCCTAATCCTAATTCTATATAGCTCGTGAGTTTGAATAATTTGCTTCTAGCTGTGAAAATATTAAAGCAAAAAATGAAATAGTGGTCCAAAAAAATTGGTAAATAATTAATGTATACCACCAAGGATCCAAGAAGTGGCACAACAAATTAATTAACTTCCAGATATTAAGGATTATTTTTTGTGTGTGTCTCAAGTTTAATTTAGTCGAGTTTTGGGATTGAAAAAAATTCGTCTAACAAGAAGCGTTTTTTCCTTAAATGGGGTCTATACAGGCTGACTTTTTTAATTAATCGAATGGTCAGTGAGTTCTGAATATCGAATTATGACTAATAGTAGTAATCATAAGGAGCATTTGGGTAAAGTATATCTAATTTCTCCCTTAAATGAGTAATTAATACCTTATACATTCTTAGAGTAGTAGTAAAGATGAAATTAGAAAAAGATGATACTTTCCTAGTGTTAAAATGACAGATAAAAAGATGTATTAAACTATACAAAACTCAAAATCTTTACCTCTTAAAATAAAAGTATATGTTTGAAGTTTTCAAACTCATGAAAAACATGACTAAATTTAGTAGAGAGTCAATAGGAGCCAAGAAAGTGTGATTAGATCAGAATAATTAGTTGGGAGAACGAAATTATCATCTAATTCCAATATAATATTGTTGAATGATGACATTCAATTTAATTTATGTTGTTTGGATTTTTTTGGGGGGAGGGGGTTGTTTAATATTTGTAGATCCTCATTATTCAATTACATAATACCTCTCAACAGATTGGGTGTTTGTGAAAGCAGTAAATCAGACTGCAATCACAATCGCCCTGGAAGTTCCAAAACAAGTGGCTGATTTTTTCTATTCAAATCAGATATATAAGTAACTTTCTATAACGCTTTCTTTATTATATTTTTGGATCGATAGCTAAAATCAAAAATTTTCTTTTCAATCTCTTATATACATATGTAATTTTTAAATCAATACATTTACTAAAAGACTGACTTTCATCATTATCATCAGTCCAGCGTAAAACTAAGAAAGAAAGATAGAAATTCGCCGTTGGAAAATTCATTCGAAAAGAAATGAGAAATTCTCAACGAAAAAAATTTAGGGTACGAAAAATAATTGAATGAAATAACTAAAAGGCAAACAACCATTCTTTCATTTAATTAAAAATTCAAGGCATCCAAATTGAAGTAGTAACACCAAACAATCCCAACTTTAGCTCTAGAGGGCTCCATGATGGGGTAGACTGTAGAGTAACAAAATGCTGTATAACTAAAATACAAATTTCAAACTCCTATCTATAGCCACATAATATTTCATAATATTTTTTAACAACTTTTCCCTGTTAAAATTGATATCCAATCCGATCAAACAACAATAACAACATTAATTACTGCTATATTATAAATGAGCTATAATTTCAACATGTCTAGGTTGTTTACTTTCTGATTTTATTATATCATCTCTAATTAATTATTATATATTATTTATATGTTAAAAAAATGATACTATTTAATACGAAAAATAAAATAGACATTTATAACATATTTATTTTTACTGCTTCAATCATAATTTTACTAAATATCACCAGTAATTAATTATCATAAGTTATCTAATTATTAAAATATAATAATATTTAATAAATAAATAGAATACATATAAAATAATAAATTAACTCTTGATATTTTAAATTAACTTGACGTACTTTATGAAACCCCTTAAACTTTTTCTACATATCACTTTTTACTACTACTATATTAGAAATGAGCTATAGTTTCAATATGTCTGTTTTAGCAAGCTGCTTGCTTCGTAGTTTTATTATATCATCTCTAATTAATTATTATAAGTCATTTATACATTAAAAAAATAATATTATTTAATACAAAAAATAAAATAGACATTTATAACATATCTGCTTTTGTTGCTTCAATCATAACTTTACTAAATATCACCACTAATTAATTATTATAAGTCATCTAATTATTAAAAAATAATAATATTTAATAAAAAAATAAAATAGATATAAAATGATAAATTAATTGTTGATATTTTAAATTAACTTGACGTCCTTTATGAAACTCCTTAAATTTTTTCCACGTATCACTTTTTACTAAATATCTCTCCCAAATTAATTATTAGAAGTCATCTAAGTATTAAAAAATTAATAATATTTAATAAAAGAAATTAATATAGACATGACATGATAAATTAGCTCTTGAGATTTTATACGAGGCTCACTTAAATTTTCTTTTTCACAAATATTTTTTATAATAATTTTGCTATATCACTTTTTACTAAAAATATCTCTCATAATTAATTATTATAAGTCATATAATATTAAAAAATTAATAATATTTAATAAAAGAGTAATATAAATATAAAATAATAAATTATCTCTTGATATTTTAAATTAATCTTTATATGAGGCTCATTAAAATTTGTTATTTTATACGAGACTCATTAAAATTTGTTTCACAAATACTTTTTAATAGTAATTTTGCTATATTGTTGTAAGTTAGGATTCGGAGGGATTTTGGGGATTGTTTTGGACTCAGCCAGCCGGGTTGGTCATTTAAAGCGTGTTTGCTTGGCTGCATATATCACACCTAATTAATTATTAAATGAGTTATCGAATGACGGTGACAATAACGAAGACAAAGAAGTCGAATTTTATTTACAAGTTGACGGAGTTCAAGAATCTCGCGTTGGAGTTTGTAAGAAGAGAAAAGTTGATGTTGAAGGTGGGGTTAATAAAAAGAGGGGAATTGATGTACAAATGATTTCCGTACTTGAAGTAGAGTATATGTTCAATGATCCTGATATTCAAGAAATCTTCGATACTCTCTTGGATTTTTTTTACCAAAAAAAGGGATTTCATAATAAACTTGAGGTTTTCGATCGGAAAATTTGAAAATTTAGGAAAGTAGATTGTGAAATTGGAAAAGGAGAATGTTGTGAGTTTTGAATCGGGAGATATATGCCCCGTTTGTTTCGAGATTTTTGAAGAAAGTTCAGTTGCGGTGTTCACATATATTTTTCAGATAGTGATTGGTCTAGCTGGCCCAATGACCGGCGTTCCACTAGTGTACCTTCGGCAACAATTTAATTTCTTGGTCGTCACAGAAACGGCGGTGTTGCCCGTTCCGTTGCTCAACGGAGAGTGAATACAAAATCAGCTGAAATCATGTGGGTAAGCTCTCTTCTTGGCTTCCCATGCTTCGTCCCTGCTATCATGTGGTGTGTTAACGTTGGTGCAATTTACTTGAGTGCCAATCCTTTTTTACATATTGAATTAGACTATCACTTTGTGTGGGAGCAAATCAAGTTAGGTAGGCTTTCAATTCGCTTCATTTCCAGTGCTGATCAAATCCGCTCGGACAGCAGCTCTTCTCTGTTCATTTCAACAAGCTTCGTCTATGTTTCACACGTACCGGCATCACCTTGAGGGGGGGCTGTTAAAGTAGAATTATTTCATTACTCGAGCTCTTTGTGATTATCTTTACACTTGTAATTAGCCTATGCCTCTCGGTAGTTATCCCCAGTATCTATCCTTTTTACTTTGTACAACTATATAAGCTTATATTCATGAATACATCAGCGATACGGAAGAATACATTGACTTGTTAATCTCCTTGTTGTTCTTATTATTTCACAGAGCTGATAAGGAGTTTGATTATTCATTTTTCCATCTAAAAGAACGCGGCAAAAAGAATGTGGTTGATGAAAGCTTCAAAGAAGTTGATACTGAAACCGCGTCTAGGATAACAAGCCTGACGTACATCTGCACAGAAGAAAGGCCAACTATGAAGCATGTTTTAGATGTTTTGACAGAAGCAATGAAGATGGGAGCCAAGGGGGAGAAACGAAAAGAGATGAAAATGAAGCAGTAGAAGCACTGACCTCTAAGAAAATGATCTTTTACGTGTATGTATGAACCATTTGGAATTCCTTGCAGAGGACCTTACACACCACCTGCAATTGCTGTCAATGTGGTGGTCGATGAATGATGTAACGACATTTTACCTGTTTTCTCCATTTTAACCCTCTCCATAGCTTTTATTTGAGATTTATGACTTGCGGGGATGAGTGACATGATTTCCGAGGTAGTAGTATTGAAGGGTGCTTGAAGTGTATCATTAAAGATGGTCAAGGGATATTCATTCTATCATCACCCCCTTCCGTAAAATGACTTTCTTTTTTTTTTTTGACAATTCTATAATCCTATCACCACGATGGCGGGCCTTAAAACGATCGGAGGCGGAGCCAGCCCTCTTCAAGGGGTTCGGCAGAAAAAATATATTATTTATACATGATTAAAATTATTTTTTTATGTGGTTATAGTAAGTGTTGAACCCCCTTCGATTTAGTTTTCTTTGAATATTGAACCCCTTACTTGAAATCTTGGCTCCGCCTCTGAAAACGATCAGTCCAATCCTTATTTCCATGTAGAATACTCTCTAAAGCCGTTACATGTAAGAAAAAGAAGTCTGGGGTGTCAACTAGAAAAATTGGAATTGCATCACAAAGCAACTAAAATGTAGACTGTTGTATTTGTGTACCATATGATGTTTTGGTTCTTGATTATGATTGAATGCCAAGGTAATATTTGTAACAAGTTTCATGCCAACTGAAAATTCTTGCAAGTTGGAAACATTCAGCAAATGGGCTTCTGTGACAATACCTTCTCACCCACATATTATCAGAGATGTCCAACGAGACCAACGACATGCTCTGCCCCATATTTGGGGTGAGGTTGAATGTCTCCTAGGATGATGAGTTCCCTATAGTATTAGGAATTGTGCCCGTCAGTGAGTTGTACCTCAATTCAACATCTTTTAGTTCACTCAAGTATCCTAATGCAGCAGGAAGATTGCCAGTCAATTGATTGAAACTACAATGACTCCAAGCTGTTGCTTTGACATTCAGTTAAGGCATCGACGAAATCAGTTATCTCTCCACTGATGCTATTGTAGGAGAGGATCAGAGTCTTTCATATTACATAGTTTCCCAAAGCTTCTCTTGAGCGTCCCATTGATACCGTAGTTGGAAGGTAGATCAAGATATTCAAGGCAAGTAACCTTTGCAAACTCATCCATTGTTGGAAAGATCAAGCACCAAAAAGGAAGTAAGATTTAGAGTTGGGAGAGAAGATGGAAGGTTTAAAAGCTGACACTGAGACAAATGCAGCTCGAGGAGAGAAGGAAGAAGATTATTGATCATTTGAAGCCAAGAATAAGTAACTTTGCTAAGAACTGAACCTCCCAAATTCAAATGTTCAAGAAAAGTAAGCTGAATGGTTAAGATTCAAGAATGTCAGCTAGAATGAATTGAGTTCCAAGACATAACCGTAGAATTAGTCCAGGTACGTACGCGCACTCTGACGCAGACTAAAAGGTTATTAAACAAAAAGAAAATTGTTGAAGTGGGAAATATTTTAGCTAGTCAATTGATGTATTAGAGTTTTTGACTTCGACAACAAAGAATCTGAAAGTTCATTCACCTAGAAAGAGTCTCATTAGCAGGCACCTTTGTCAACTCATTTTCTAGTTTACCAAAGATTCCTGGGATTATAAATAATACATTTGTGTTTCTTCCTTAAATCATTGGCACTAATTAAGGAGAAATAATCAGATTTGCTTAATTAACTACTACTACTAATTAATAGCTAATGTTTCTTCCCTTCTAGTTTATGTGATGGTGTTTGACTAGATACGAAGTTTACAAATGAAAGTAAGACTTATGAAACTTAAAATAAATCCTAGATATTATTGTATGGCTTAATATCATCTCATTAAGGTATGGGATCCACTCCGGTATTGCTCTGCATATCCAGTAAACGTCCCATTCGTCTGGATATGCATTTAGCGATGTTGGAGGATCCTTACCGGTTGAATCTCGCTCCTTGTTCTTCCTACTTCTCAATGCTTATTTCTGGTTGTAAGTGTGGGGGTTACTATTCCACTGAATGCAAGCCGTGGAAATAGCCTTGTGCAGAAATGCAAGGTAAGGCTGCGTAAAATAGACCATTGCGGTCCAACCTTTCCCCGGACCCCACGCGTAACAGGAGCTTCAGCGCACCAGCCTACCAAATAAAATGATTTGGATTGGTTGTTGGAATAAATTGAAGAACACCATTATTAATAATTTGTTTTAGTTTTAAAGAAGTTCGTTGAGGAAGAGAAAGCCCCTCTATTTAGCTAAGGATGTTCAAGATTTAATATGCATGTGTAAGAAGTATTATTTTGACGTACATACACGCAATATTCTTATCAGGCGAAGGTGTTCAACTGGCCACTCTTTGCATGCTGTAGCTCTTCCTCCCTGGTTAATGGTTCTTTCTCTTGCGGCGCCCCATAAGTTTACGCTTTTTCATACACAAAAAGTAGTAATATGTGCTATACTGAAACTAAAACATAACATATAGCTCCATTTATTGAATACATTGATAAAGTTAACAAACATTTTTCATCTTCTTCTTCTCAAGTGTTTCTTTCTTTTACTCATTAAACATCCAAACCATTTATGTAGAAAACTCGAAAACCTTTCATGGAACTCCAAAATGCATGTCTCAATGAATCTGAAATAAGCAACTCTCCAGCTTTTCTTGAAGATCAAAGTGCCAAAAAATACCCAGAAGCCAACTAAGTATCCGAGACCAACGACAGCATAGAACCATATTTTCTCAACTTTATCTTCGTCATCTGTTTCTCCGTCATCATCCATTCCACCGTCAGATGTTGTAGTCGCGTCATTAGAACAATGTCGTAAAGGAGGACCACAGAGTGCGTCATTTCCTTGGAAAATTGTTGGATTGTCTTTGATTTGGAACTCAGTACTGGTGGGAATTCTTCCTGACGAATTGTTGTAAGACAAGTTCAAGTGTGTCAAGAAGTCTAAAGTAGTTAAGCTTGGTGGTATAGGAACTGATAGTTGATTTTTGGAAAGATCTAAGGTTTCAATCCATCCCAGTTTTCCAATATCCGTTGGTATAGTTCCCGTCAAATGATTCATGGACAAGTTCAAGGTTCCAAGTTTGTGTAACCTTGTTATCTCTACCGGGATTTCTCCAGATAAACTGTTGCTCGAAAGGTCGATACTGTTTACTAGGTAAAGGATAGTATCATAATAAAGTATTCTTCCTTTCGCCTCCAGTTTCAGTTTCCCTTGATATTGACTAGCTTCCGCATCAGTTAGCTCAGCCTTGAAGCCTTCCAAATTGCCAACACAGGACGGGATAGAACCGGATAAGTTGTTTTCTGAAAGGTCTAGTATGTGAAGACCTCTGAGGCTACAGACTTTTAAAGGAGTGTGGCCGGAAAACCTGTTGTTTCTTACGCTAAGGATTAACAGTGATCTCATCGTTTCGCCTAACCAAGATGGGATTAGCCCTGACAACTGGTTGTTACTAAGATCAATGCTAATCATTCTCGTGCAATTTCTCAAACTCGAAGGCAGTTCTCCAGAGAGATTGTTGCCTGAAGAGTCTTAAGAACCTCAGATAAGAAAGAGAACCTAGTGAGCCTGGAATTTGGCCGGATAGGCGGTTCTCTGACATATCTAACCAATAAAGATACGGAAGCTTACCCCAGAAATCAGGAAACTGTCCGATAAGTTGGTTATTATCGAGGGCTAAAGTAGTCAGCTGATTCATATCACCAATGCACAAGGGAATTGTGCCATTTAGATTGTTGTAGGAGATGTCCAAGTCTGTTAGATTGGGAAGTGCTTCACAAATGTTTACGGGAATAGGTCCTGAAAACAAGTTATCCCTCAGATACCATGATGTAATGTTAGAAGACCATAGTGGGAGAGGTCCCTCGAAGCGATTGGAGCTTAAGTCCACATTGGCTAGAAAGTTGAATTGAAACGTGTTGGGAAATTTCCCTGTCAAGTTGTTGTAAGCCATGTCTAGATTATCAAGCTTCAAATCCAACTCTACAAACCAATCTGGTAAAACATCTGAAATCCCCGCAGTATTGAATACTATACTGGTGAGCTCATGTTGATCCTTAAGCCAGTGAGGGAATTTGGGGCCTAATTTGCATGACTGAATGGTCAATAACGTCAGCTGGAACGAAGGAGTCCAGTTCGAGCTGACGTTGAATGTCAAGGTAATATTTTTACCAAGCATCACGCCAACTGAAAACTCTTGCAAGTTAGAAAGATTCAGCAAATGGGCTTCTGTGACAATACCTTCCCACATATTATCGGAGATGTCCAACGAGACCAACGATGTGAGCTGCCCGATATTCGAGGTGAGGTTCCCACTCATTTTGTTGGATGAGAGGTAGAGCGCCTCCAACGATGACAAGTCCCCTGTACTTTCAGGGATTGTGCCTGTGAGTGAGCTGAAGAATTTTTACCTTCTTCAAGTGACCTAATGTAGCAGGAAGCTTGCCACTCAGTTCATTGAAATTCAAATCCAATGCCTCCAAGCTGTTGCTTTCGCATTCAGATAAGGCATCGACAAAATCAGTAAGGTCGCCGCTGATGCTGTTGTAGGAGAGGATCAACGTTTTCAAATTGCATAGTTTCCCCAAGCTTTTCTTCAGTGGACCTTTAATACCATAATTAGACGATACATGAAGATACTCAAGCGAAGTGAGCTTTGCAAACTCATCAGGCAGTTCACTAACGATATTGTTGGAGTTTAAGTCAAGATGCACAAGGTTACTGAGTTCGAACATCCATTCAGGGAAAGTACTCGAGTTGAAAGCATTGTTGGAAAGATCGAGTACCAAAAAGGAAGTAAAATTTAAGGAAGGAAGAGAAGACGGAAGGTTTAGAAGTTGACACTGAGGCAAACGCAACTCGAGGAGAGAAGGGCTATGACTGTTGATTGTGTCAAGCCAAGAATCATCAACTTTGCTAAGATCTGAACCTCCCTAATTCAAATGTTCAAGAAAAGGAAGTCCTCTTAGCCATTCAAGATCATTCTCAGCTGTCTTTCCGGAGTAGAAACTCAAATCAAGAACTTGCAAATTCGATAGGTTTCCAAGAAAAGAAGATACTGAACCAGAAAAAGATGCACCAGAAAGATTGAGGTACCCAACTCCTTAACGCGACCGATGAATTCAGGTACTTTGACTCCTCCAAAATTGTTCATACTCAAGTCTAAGTATCTCAGCTTTTTCAACTCAAGTAAAGATGGATTAATCTCACCTCCCAATCTATTGTTTCTTGATAATTGGTTTCTGAGGTCAAGCTTTACGACGCTTCCTGTCTTGTTGTCACAGATTACCCCAAGCCATTGACAGCAATTTTCTTGATCAATCCAAGAAGATAGCCTGCCTGAAGAATCTGTAAGATTTTCTTTAAGTTTTAGCAGTGCTTTCTTTTCTGTTTCAATGCAAGTTCCCACTTTAGAGGTGCCAGCAGTGGAAACAAAGTGATACTCAACGCAAGTGAAATAGAAAAGATGAGCAAACAATATGAGAAAGATAAGTTGAAATGATTTGCTTTCCATATTTGCTTCTTGTGGTTGAGCTAGGAAGGACAATCTCTTATCATTTATAGACATAGAAGTACATTGGTGTACAGAGTTACCTGGTATCTGCGCTGGTGGAGACACTCCATCCATGCTTAGACATGTTACGTGGACAGTTGAAATGAAAGAGTTGCATAAAAATGGAAAGACGCATTCCTTTTGAAATAGACTAAAAAGGAAAGGAAAGACAGACAAGTTGAAACGAAGGGAGTAGCAGGTATAACATGCAGAACTAGTCGAGGTACATGCAAGCTGACACGAACGGCGTGGTTATCAAAACAATAATAAATTTGGAAGTTCATTCACCTAGAAATAGTCTCATTCTTCGTATGAGGACTATATCTCATACAAATCCTAATGAATATGAGTGATAACATCAACATATAACTTTGATATAACGTGTTCTGTCATTAAAGCAGACCTCACTTGTTGTTTGAATTGAATATTATATTATCTTTTGTGTACGACTATGACTCTACCGTAATACGCTCCATATCTGAAGCATACCTCACTCGTTATTTTTTCATTGAACATAACATATTTCATGTACAACTCCGAATGTAATATGCTCTCTCGCTAAAGTAGACCTCACTTGTTATTTGTTATAGAATATAGAGAAAATGCTCTATTTCACCCTTGAACTATATCCAAAACGGCTGAGACACACCTCAACTTAACGGGGGTCCTATAACCCCCTGAACTAATTAAAAGTGTAATTTTGACACCCTTAATATCTACGTGGCACATAAGTGGCACACACGTGTGCCTACGTGGATCCTTCAGTGTGTTGTGCCACGTATATGCCACGTAGGCACTAAGGGTGTCAAAATTACACTTTTAATTAGTTAAGGGGTAATAGAACCGCTTTTAAGTTGAGGTGTGTCTCAGCCGTTTTGGGTATAGTTCAAGGGTGAACTAGAACATTTTCTCTATAAGATATTTCGTGCATGAAGTAAATCATAGTTGATAATATATTAAGGAAAAATAACATAAACATACACCTTAACTTATCATATTTACACAAATTTCCACCCTTATAAAATAGTTACAAAAATTTCAACTTATTATGTATCTTCAATGGATGTACCGAAAGCTAATCATGTATCTCGACAGACCAAGAATAAAAAAAAAAATGTATCGAGATCTTATGTATCTTTACAAAGAAAAAAAAAGTATTTTCGTTGGATGTATTATGTCTCTCTGACAGACTCAAAATCAAAAAATGTATCAGGAGCTAATAATGTATCTTTACAAGAAAAAATGTATCTTTGTTGAATGTATCGGGAGCTAAATATGTATGTCGACAGACTCAAATTTGGGATTTTCAATAATTATATAAAATGTCGAAATTTTTGAAATTAAGCTCGCAACTGTCGAGATTTATATTATTTATCCTAAAATTAATTAATGTGAATATTATTGGGATATTATTGGCTGTCAAACAAAAAGAATTTAAGCAACAATTTTACTAATTGCAAGTTGCAACTTTGTCAACTCATTTTCTAGTTTGCCAAGGTTCTTTGATTATAAATAATACATTTGTGTTTCTTCCTAAAATCATTCACATAATTATTGAGAAATAGTCAACTTTGTTTTCACGAATAATTGTCTATTATTGACTCGACACACATATAAAAAAATAATAAATAATACAGATATTTTTATCATATCACCTTTTGAATATCATTAATTCGATGCTCTGAGAAATGTAGTGGATAGTGGATTGTAATTGATAATTAAGGGTAAAATTGATAGAAATCGATAAATTATTCATCGATTTTCCAAACTGGACAAGTATTGTTGAAAATCTATTTTCAGTATAGCGGATAGGTAAAAATGGACGAAGAGAGTAATAATTACTGCCTACGTTTTATTTTATTTGGCTTTGTGGCTTGGTACTCTCCTTAAGAAAAAATTATTTTATAGATATATTTTACTAAGATAATCTTATTAATGATGTTTTAAAACTCTAAATTTGACTGTTACTAGTTTATATAGCTATTTGATAATAAGGATAGTATGAACTTTCTTGATTTGTGAAAATGAGCAAGTAAATTGAAACATCTATATTTAGTATAGGGGTGAATTAAAATAAAAGATAATATTTACATAGCATATAATAATTGATAAAATTAATGTGAATTATTATAGGGATAACAATATATATATATACATACATATATATATATATATATATATATATATATATATATATATATATATATATATATATATATATATATATATATATATGATGCAACAATTTTACTATTTGCAAATTGCAACTTAGCAGCCACTTTTGGTCAACTCATTTTCTAGTCTACCAAATATTCCTAGGATTATAAATAATACTATTGTTTGATAAATTACTAATAATTCATGTCTAATTATTTATTTTAATTTATGTGATGGTGTTTGATTGGATATGAAATTTAAGAACGAAAGTAAAACTTTTGAAACTGTAAAACAAATCATATATATTAGAAGGGGTTGTACATCAAACTTGGACTCTTGGAGTCATTTGAAGTTAATTCGAACTAATTTCAAAGAAAAAATATTTGGTGAAACTTTTACACAACAAATTATGATGACCGTAAAGATTTTATTATTAATTCTTATGATTTATGAGGATTTTGTAGTCATAATTTTCGTGATCCGTCAATTTGTGACAAAGCGAGTTTTGCCATCAATATGAAAATCGACAGAATTTGTGACCAGAATTTTAGCCATTCATTAGAATTTGTATTTTGAGATTGGTCTACAAGGCCCATACAAAATTTGTGGTTTTGGTTGGGCTATATGCATGGGTGGCCCAACTATGTGATTGAGCCCAATAGGCCTAAACAAAATTGATTACTTTATATTTAGAGAGAATAATCGAAAATTTATGGTTTTTAAAGTTTAGCTGCCTCGACTCGATTTGAAATTTGCACTGTTAAAACCCAGCTTAATAGTTTCCTCGAGATTAAACAAGTATTTTTCTGATTAATTAGAGGGTATTCATGATTAAATAAGTCTTTCCTAATTAATCAGAAAATACAGAAAACAACAAAATTATTACTAGAAATGCCAACAAATTAAAACGAAAGATTTACCAAAAGAATAACTAAAATCATTAAGTGATATAAAAAGAAGTGGGGAATAGAGGATGAAAATGTTGAAAACAAAAATGTTGGGATAAATTTGAAGGCTAAAATAACAACAACAAATACAGTATATTCCCATGTAGTGAAGTTTGGAGAGGATAAAATGTACGCGGTTCATACCATTACCTCTGAAGAAGTAGAGAGGTTGTTTTCGATAGACCCCTGACTCAGAAAACAAGTGGTTTAATGGACTTAACATGTTAACAAGTGACTAAACACTTGTCGAAATATTGTCATGCAAAATAACATTTGTCCTTCGAGTCTAACAAGCATCAATGCTTTAAAAGAACATTGACATGCATATTGTCAACACCATGCTAGTTAGTGTTAGGTTTTTTGCCTGATTTTCTTACCAAGTTTAAGTTTTATTTTTCTTGAAAGGAAAATATAATTCTTTTCCATATTTGACTAACCTCTTTCTTAGATGAAAGGTCTTGGAACTCTATAAATAGAAGACTACCCTTCTCATACCATAATACAATATCATACACAATGTATTCGTTAAAAGAGTCTGGTTTAGGGAGAGATTTCTCCCATAGATTTATGTTTTTCATAGGTTTTATGTTTTCAATATTAGTTATTTAATATGTAGATCGTTTAACGAAATATATCACTAATATATATGTTTTTAGTATATTTTTATTTGTCATCTGAATTATCATCGTCTTGGTTCGCAAATTTTAAGCTTCCGCATGACGCCCTCTCGATTTCGAATCCAACAAGTGGTATCAGAGCCAGGTTCAAAATCAAATGATTCGATTGAGGATAATTTAAGATCAAAGTTGCAACAAATTTGATGATAAGAAGATATATGTCCAAAATATTATCAACAAAATAATAATAATAATAAAAACTAAAAAAATATGTTGTGGAAAATTGATTTGAGATGGCTTGGAGAGCAAGTTCTTTCGAGGAAAGTCCGGTGCGCTAAAGCTGTTCAAGGGTTTATTGTCAGGGGTGGACAACGCTAATTTTGAGATGTTTCGACAGCCATTAAATCCGATGCAAATTAGGTATAATTATATAAAAAATGTATAAAATTTAACATAGGAATTAAAAAAACACTCAATAAATCAAAAAGATAGACGGGTATTTTAGTTTCCTAGCGGAACGTTAAAGCTTTTGGAGTTATATGTGTGTTTGGACCTCCCGGACACCCACGACCCCTAAACCTCGTAATGACACGCCATCTAAGCATTGTGCCACTTAAATTGACATTTGTGATTTATCACCTCACTTATAAAGGATGATCAACATGATTGTTTGTGTTGTCCACTTAGATATTTTTTTTTTTTATATTTCTTTATTTTAATTTTCTTTTTAATCTGTTATATATTTGAGAATTACGTAAAGGTATTATAAATTATAATAATTAACAACATAAAATAATTAAAGGGACGTAAGAGAAAAATTAGTTGACCCTCTAGGGTTTATTACTGCTACATAAATTGAGATGGAAGAAAAAATACTATAAATCATAATAACTAATAATTTTTTTTTTTTAAAAAATGTATAAAAAATTTAGTTAACTCTCAAAATTGTATCAATATCACACCAAATTAGATAGGGAGTGTAATATATATTATTTAAAAAATTACGTAAAAAATATATAAATCACAATAGTTAATCTAAAAATATTCTTCACATTGGGCCTGTGCTGACACGGGCCATATCACACCTAGTAATAACATATCAATATAATATTTTGAAGAAAAAGGTCCTAGTAAAACAATATATATATATACAGATCTTATCATATACAATCAGATCTCTCTATAACGTCACCTCGTTATAACATCATTTCACTATAGCGGCACGATTTTCTTCAGAATTAATTTTTCATGTTATATATATTTTTTTTAACGGCATTTAACTATAATAATAATGACGTTTATCATTGACGGACCTACGATTTAAGGATTGTGGGTGCGTAAAAAATTAAAAAGCTGAAAACAAGTAAAAAATTATCTCAACGAGGTTTGAACCCGGGATGCCCCTTCCAGTGGAGAATCTTAAGTTCGAATCCGGGTTGCCCCTTCCAATGGAGAATCTTAATCTTAAGATCAATCCAAATACCAGCGCAATCAATCTAGATGCCAGTGCACCCAACTAAATTTTTGTTTTAGTGGGTGTTTTTATATATTTTATACCTATTTTTGTTTATTTTTTATGTAATTATACCTATTCTGTGTCGAGTTTACTGAGTACCGGAGCACCCCAAAAACAATGTAGGTCCGCCCTTGACATTTACTATAGCAATAGTTTATTATCGCGGTACATTCTTTGTAACATTACCTCTCTATAAATAGCATACTTTCTTAAGAAATATATCATGTACAAAATAAAATATTAAAATATTTATAGTAATCATCATTAGCGCAGTAAATTTCAAGTACGAAGATCTAATTTAAAGATTTTTTATTTAAATGATGCATATAAATTATTCCATAGGAAAACACTATTAATATTTATTTTTTTTTACATTCATACTCTTTCTACAGAAATGTTTGACTGTATTTATGGGGACTTAAAAAGTTAGAAAGTCCATTTTATTTAATTTGAGGGAGTGTGAAGGTTGTTGATCGTTTAATTTAACTACGTAAATCTAATAAAAATAAAACGTGTCATCAAAGAAATTTTAATATATTTTTCGTGTTTTTTCCATTATCTCTCTTAGTCTTCTAAGTTCCAACCCCCAATTAAGGTTTCACTTCCCCTCTTCCTCAAAGCTCACAATATACATACAAAAATTATAATCCAAAGTCAAATTAAACCCAAAAAACCCATTTAATTCAATTTTACTGACAAATTCTTTTATTATATAAACTACCCAATTGATCTATTTACGTTATGGGTTGTGCATCTTCAGTTGCAGGTAATCAATTTCAAAACCCTCTTATTGTATATAATTGAATTAATTGAGTTCATCTTGTTAGTTATCTTATTTTTTCTTTATATGGGTTGCCTTCTAATTGGTTCATTCTTAATAACTATTGAAGTTTATATTGTTGTTTGAGTCAGTTTGCACGCACCTCAACTAACACTAATTATATTACATGGGTATTGGGTAACTTGGTCTATTAAGATTGGAACAGATGAGAAGAAATCAACTAGTATTTGAACCTGAGACCTTGTAGTTTCATTAATCACTAGGCACACCCATTGGGTGTAACTGTGGTGTCCGGGCGAGCTTACGCATGTCTGTTTATTGTCGATTTGGGACAGTTGAATATGTAGGTCGATCAAGAACCCGTGTTACGGCTTAGGTTCGAGTTGGTAGTGGAAGTTTGCAAAACAACAAGTGAAGATAAAAGATAGCATAAGTAATAGGCAAGCTGAAATTAAAGAACGTATATTAGGCACGGTGCAAAGCGTATGATCGAGATTCACTAGCCATGAGCTGGCTTCGACCGGAAATAAGAATTAAAACAGAGAAAACTCGGAGATAATGCTAAAGGGTTTTATTGCTTAGATGCAGGAAGTATAAATTAGATGATGATATTTACAATGAGGAAGGCGCACCGCACACCTATTTATTGTGTACAAGGTTGGTCTGTGTATGCCCAATAAGAGAGTGCCACCCGAACCCTATAGTACCCTGATCAATGATCAATGATTAAACGTCATTTGCCGAAGAATCGTTTGGAGATGCCAGCCAAATACTCCATGTCTGGCACAAACTTGTTGAGGATCGTCCACATACCTGAGAGCCCTGACACATTGCTTCCCTGTTTGTCCTTTAGTGCACAGTCGCTATCGCTAGTGGCCTTTCGTTATTTTTATTTAGACCGAGAGGGCGTACTCTATCTAGGTATCGTTCCCGAGGTGACTCGATCATGGGCAAATTCCAATTCTACCCGACTCGAGATGGCGTATATTTGCTAATTCTATTTTAATCTATATAGTCTCGACTGATTCCATGGGATACCTACCACTTTCCACAAGCAGCAACAAGCACATAACTCTATGTGAAGAAATCACCTAGTGTTTTCTATCTGCTAGGATTTGAACCTACTTGACTTGGAGCCGTTACAACTTACTGTGGACATGACCCTAGGGAGAAAGACATGAGGATGCAAATTTGGTCAGATGGCTAGTTCGTGGGAGTGAGTCGTAGCTAGTAGATAAGATTTATGTTGCTTGGACTCATCAAAAATGTCAACGGGTGCATGTTGGATCCTCCAAATAATGTATTTTTAAAGGATCTGACATGGGTGTGACAACATTTTTGGAGAGTCCAAGCAACTTAGGATAAGATTGCTGTGGTGTAGCCATGCTAGTAGTCGTAGGGATATGCTCGTAGATTGGAGTTTTTTGTTCGCAGGGTTTGGGTGAGGTGTGTACTTTCGGCTAGATAGTGTATAGTAATACTCTGTGGGTTTCTTATTTCTGTTATTTCATCTTGTTTTATGTTCTATTACGACTTTGTTTACTGTCCTTTTGTCCTGAACCGAGGGTCTATCGAAAACAACCTCTCTACTTCTTTGGAGGTAGTGGTATGGAATGCATACACTTTACCCTCCCAGACCGCACTATGTGGGAATACACAGGGTATGTTGTTGTTGTTGTTGTAGGATTTGAACCTTCTACCTCATGGTTCTCGACCATTTCATTGAGCATTTGTCCACACCCTTAGGTCTGATGATTTATTTTTATTTTAATCTTTCTGAATCTACACTAAAGCTGTGCTCATTATGATGATGATTTGAAATGAGCTTAAATGAAGAAGTGGGAATTTATATAGCCGACCCCAACTTGTTTAGGATAGAGGTATATTTGTTGTTGTTTATCAGGTTGTGGTTGGGACTAGGGGTGGGGAAGGTGATACTCCCTTTGTTTTAATTTGTTTGCCGGTTTTAACTTGGCACGGAGTGGAAGAAAGTAAAGAAAGTTTTTGATTCTTGTGGTCTTAAACTAAAAGATATGCGAAATATATCAAAATGTCCTTTAATCTTGTGACTTAAACTGCCATATGAAAAGTTGAAATTAAAGAGTTTCCAAAAAAAAGGAAAGAAACATTCTTTTTTAAACGGTTTAAAAAGAAAAGTAAGACAAACAAATTGAAACAGAAGGAAGCACCCAAGGGTGTGGCATAGTGGTCAATGAAGTGGGTTGAGAACTGGAGGTCTTAGGTTCACATTCCAATAGAGGCAAAAAACGCTAGTTGATTCTTCCCATAAGTCCTAGCCTTGGTTGACAGAGTTGCTGGTGGGAGGTGACAGGTGACAGGTGTCCCGTGGATTTAGTTGAGGTGCGCGAAAGCTGGCCCCGACACCACAATTATCAACCAACAAAAAAAACTTGAAATATAGGGAGTCCTATCCAATGTTGTGTTTAATACTTCCTTTTGACTAATGCAGATAGGAATTCGGGGCGGGCCGCTGGACTTGATCCCAATGGTGGAGGTGGAGCAGTGGATCCTAAAAATCTTAAAGTGAAGGTAAAGTTTGAAACTTTGGGATGAGCCCTTTGTGCTATGGCAAAGTATTAATCCATATGTTCCAATTTATGCCGTTCTTCCTATTTTTTACAACTTTATATGTTTGACACAATTCTAGCTATGTTATTTTGTAAAAATGTCACAATTTTTCAAATTCATTTAACTAATCAAATTTTAATTTGATGAGATGGGTTTCTGCAAACTATTTATTTAACTCTAACATTTGTAGTTGGTTCACGAGCTGCCTATACCATATGTTAGTCAATTAAGTATATTAAAATCCATGCTCCACAGATGGTGTTACGTAAATTGGGACAGAGGGAGTTGTTTCTACAATCCTAACATCTATGATATTAAGATGACAGTAGACTATTAGTGTCCATATCACATTGCTTATGCTATAAATCTTTTGATAAAGTAAATAGTTTAATTAACGTGGATATATTACCATGTAATCAAAAAGATCTTTTTCCAATTACTAATCTCTGTATTAGTTATTACATCTTCCGCTCCGCTTCGTCATTTCATAAAGATCAGGGTTTCGTCACTTCACGCTTCTCCGGCTAAAGCAAGTTGAGGACATGATTAAGTGCGGGCTTGTCAGTAAGTGCGGAGATGATTGTCAGTAAGACTTCAGTTCTATTTGAAACATAGTTTTTTTTTTTTTTTTTAATCTCTCTGTCTAATAGATATACATCAAAAAATGAAGGTGCTTGATTATCATGATGGCTGCCACTCATTTTTATTGTCATTCCTTATTTCTGATGAGGAACGGATTACTAGAAGGTCCATGTTTGAGTCAATATAATAGTTTGAGCTAACTGGCAAATATATTTCTCATAATAATCTTAGTAATCAATAAAGAATATACTCTTTCACACCCCTTCAGGTGCGGCCCTTCCCGGGCCTCTGCGTGAATGCGAGATGCTTTGTGCATTGGGATGCCCTTTTGTTTTTACTCTTTCATGTTTGTTGGTGACCTTTTAAATCGCTATCTAAAGTTCATTAGATGATCAAACTGAGACTTACTGACAGACTTTAGAAAGTGTAGTGGCTTGGAGATATAGGCCTGAATGGCTGTTATGGAAATTGGGCGGGAGCATCTCAATGAGCATATTTAGGGTCATGCCTTTGTTTACTGCTAGACTTTAGCCAACTTATCTTCTTGCTTGAATAAACTTTCAGTACTGTATGTCGTGTTTATGAAAATTGGTGCTTCTGGAACTTTCTGATTATGACTATTTATGTTGAATCAGTTTCGTGGTTGGAGTACATATGTTCTCCTGAATTGAATGGATTTCTTCAATGCACAGGCGTGGACTGTAGCTTTTTATGTCTTCTTTCATGCATTCAAAAGTGGGCTAACAGCTTTGGATACTATCTAGCTATTCTCTTTGTTGTTCCTTTACCATGAGATTTTGGTGGGATATGCTTCAGTGGTTCGGAGTTTCTTGGATTATGCCAAAATTTGTGAAAGATTTAATGTTTTTTTGGAGAACGGGAATAGGAGGAGAAGGCGTAAGGCATGGAATTTGGTCCCTCTTGTGTTGATGTGGGTTATTTGGAATGAGAGAAATAGGAGAGATTTTGAGGGGGTAGAGTTGAGTTTTTCTCAAGTAATGAATAGCCTCCGGCATCTTATTTTGTTTTGGTGCACCATAAAATCCTTAGTTGTAGGGAAGAATAGGGTGGACTTTGTAGAGAATTAGATTTTGTAGATTCTTTACCTTTTGGTTTTTCCTTTGTATATGGCCAACTCGGCCTTGTTTATGAATGAAATACTCCTTATCAAAAAAAAGAAAACTATGCTCTTTGTCAAAATATGATTTAATAAGTCCCTTGCACCCTATTTGTGATACTGATATTGCCGTTTCCCCCAAACATCATTTGCAGCTGGTACTCTTGGGTGATTCGGGTGTTGGTAAAAGCTGTATTGTTCTGCGCTTTGTACGGGGTCAGTTTGATCCGACATCTAAGGTATGAATATGCTATTCCAAAATGATAAACATGTTCTTATATCATGTAACGTTTATATATTGTATTCGGTTCTCACCTCTCACCTTTTTTCTTTCCCTTCTGGTGTGTGTGTTTCAGTGGACTGTGTCCGTTTATGTTATGTATCTTAGGTTCTTCGATAATAGTTTATAATTGTTGCTTGGATGATTTTAGGTGACTATAGGAGCTTCTTTTCTGTCTCAAACAATAGCCTTGCAAGACTCAACTACAGTTAAATTTGAAATATGGGACACAGCTGGTCAAGAGAGGTATTGCGAGCCAAGTTTCGTGTTGTATTTATCTCTTTCTGCTCTTGATAAATAATTTCGTCCAATAACTGAGAAATCCCCTGTGAGTTAGCTGACCAACCCTTGAGTCGGAATAAAAATGAGAAGTCTCTAATGATTGACAAAAGATAGTTGTAAAGTAGACCCTCAAGTTCTGTTGTCTGCCTTGCTTTCAGGTATGCAGCACTTGCACCATTATACTACCGAGGTGCTGCAGTCGCAGTGGTTGTGTATGATATTACTAGTCCCGAATCTTTTGCCAAAGCACAATACTGGGTCAAGGTATTTCTCTTATAAGAATTGAAGCGAGCGTTCTGTCTCTTTTGTTTGATAGCAAAATTATTAACGTGTTAATGATTGCCCCTTGTTACTTCTGTTTCGACACTTGTTCATAGCAGCGGTTTGCTTTATTTATATCTTTGGAGTTTGCACCTTTTCTTGTGACTTAATATGCTTCCCCTGTTCGAATGGAGCTGAATCTTGTTATCCTTGAAAGAATCCAATCCCCTTGTATGGTCATTCAGTCACTCCATCATCATTAACTAAAATCAAAAAGTAAACTTTCTAACATGGGTACAAGTGAGGGTACCCAATCAAGGGTGCCTCAAGGGTAAGGCTAATAAAGCGTTTGCTTTAGGCCCCAAAATTTTGAAGCGTCAAAAAAATTTAATTGTAAATTTCATGATTTCAGTTTCATTTGAAATAATAATGAAGATTGTGAAATACTTTAAAAAAATTTTCCTACAAAAATACAAAAAGAAAGAAATATCTAATTTTTACTAGAAATATTTTAGAACTTCGAATTAAACAACTCAAACTTCATACAAATAATTAATGTTTTAACAACATCATCTAAGTTTAATGTATTGCAAACAAATCGCTAACATCTTATTAACTAGAATGAATCTTTCTTTTATTAAAAATCGTATTATATGTGAAGTTAAAGGTCATGTGTCGTTCAAAATATTACACCAAAAACAATTAATATATAACAACAAAAAAACAACTCTCAATTATTATAATATTATTTTGGAGGTGCTTGGAGGTGAGTGGAGTCCCGCAGGCATATATCAGAGCAATTAAGGATATGTATGAGGGAGCGAAAACTCAGGTGAGGACGGCGGGAGGAGACTCGGAGCATTTCACCGTCTTGCAGGGATTGCATCAGGGATCTACTCTTAGCCCCTTTTTGTTTGCTATGGTGATGGACGTGTTGACGCGGCGTATTCAAGGGGAGGTGCCGTGGTGTATGCTTTTTGCAGACGATATAGTTCTGATTGATGAGACTCGAGGGGGTGTGAATGACAAATTAGAGGTGTGGAGACAAACTCTTGAGTCTAAAGGGTTCAGGTTGAGCAGAGGCAAGACAGAGTATTTGGAATGCAAGTTTAATGACGTAAGGCTGGAGGGCGAGGTGGTCGTGAAGCTGGAATCACAGGTGGTATGTAAAAGGGATAGTTTCAAGTATCTCGGGTCTGTGATTCAGGGGAACGGTGACATTGACGAGGATGTCTCGCACCGTATTGGGGTGGGATGGATGAAGTGGAAGCTAGCGTCGGGGGTGTTGTGTGATAAGAAGGTGCCGCCCAAGCTTAAAGGCAAATTTTACAGGGTGGTAGTCCGTCCGGCCATATTGTATGGAGCGGAGTGTTGGCCAGTTAAGACTTCCCACATCCAAAAAATGAAGGTGACAGAGATGCGGATGTTGCGCTGGATGTGTGGGCTGACTAGGGGGGATAGAGTTCGGAATGAGACTATCAGGGAGAAGGTTGGTGTGACTCCAGTGGAGTGCAAGATGCGGGAAGTCCGATTGCGCTGGTTCGGACACGTGAAGAGGAGGGGCATGGATGCCCCAGTTCGTAGGTGTGAGAGACTAGCGTTGGATGGTTTTAGGCGGGGTAGGGGTAGGCCGAAGAAGTATTGGGGTGAGGTGATTAGGCGGGATATGGAGCAGTTGCAGCTCACCGAGGACATGACCCTAGATAGGAAGGTCTGGAGGACGCGAATTAGGGCAGAAGACTAGGGCCAGTTTGGGTCGCTAGTGTAGGGTTTTACTTGTTGGGGGTAGTATTCTCGTTATGATTCCGTGCTCCTTGTTTTAGTAAGAGGCTGGGTGCTTTCCTCTGTTTCTCTCTATTTATGGCTGCCGTATTTATGTTATTTATGTTATGTTATTTATGTTATGTAGTCTTGTAACCTTGTTCGGTGCTTTAATATGTATTTGCCTGGTATCTTGTGTCTTGAGCCGGGGGTCTATCGGAAACAACCTTTCTACTTCTTTAGAGGTAGAGGTATGGACTGCGTACATCTTACCCCCCCAGACCCCACCAGGTGGGAATACACTGGGTTTGTTGTTGTTGTTGTTTATTTATATATCTAAAGCCTGTGTTTTAAGTTTAATGTTAGACCACTAATTTTATTGAGACGGTACTTTAGCCGTGTGTGGGGATCGACCTGATAGTGTGAGTGTGTGGGGATGTACAAGTTGGATTTATTTTCACCTAAATTTTCAGATTCAGGTCCTAAATTTTCAAATTTAGGACATGGACGTGGATAGGCGAGGTTAACAGTTGTTAAGACTTGGTAATAAATGTAGGTAATTATTTCAACAAAGTTGCCACAGTAAGACGACTTAAACAACTCATTGTAAATATCTTTTGAAATATATAATATCTTATTCATAAACATATGTCATAGTTCTGGGTAGATATGTTGGGCTAGCCACACAAGTACGCCCGGGCCCCTCACTCACCCAGTCCCCTAGTTATAAGCATAATCAAAAGATTGAGCAATCCAGATAAAGATCGACGGTAAATCAAGAAGATCAAAAAGCATTTTTTTCTGGTAATTGTGCTTGATCAAAAATGTTTCCTAATACTTGTGCGTATACCAGCAATAACAATAGCATACTCTGTGTGATCCATGAGTGGGGTCTGAGGAAGTTGGGGTGTATGCAGACCATACCTTACCTTTGTGCTTTGTGGAACCCTCGGATACAAGTATAAAAAAGCTGCGATAAAATACTGTGAAATGAAAAGTATTAACAACCAAATTAATGAAGATACTAAAGTACTTGTATGCCAAAAACAACAAATTGCAAAAGAAAATCCAGCCAATTTACATTTCTCGGCCATAATTGTAGTAGAAACACCTTGGCTAAATTGACCAAATAATCCTGTTGAACATTTGATTGTCAGATAACTGTTGAAGTCTTCCTTCTACAAAACTTTATTGTGATAAGATATTGATAGTAGTTCATTAGAGCATCATATTTGGTGAAGCAACTTAGCCAATGATCGTTCTTTTTTAAGTTCATTATTTATTTAAGATTCTCTTTTCATAGTTTCAATGGAAGAAATGAGAATTTGCAAGTTGAAACAAGATTAATGAGAATCTCAAAATGTAATTGTCAAATAGCTCCTATGTCAAGAATTGTTGAGCTTGTTTTCCCTAAAAGAATAGTTTCACCCGCTAATAATTCATAAGGATGAAAAACTAGTTTCTACCTTAATATATTACCTTAATCCGACATTGGTCTGCCCAACTATTTTCTATTTTGAGCCGAGGGTCTTCAGAAACAGATTCTATACCCCACAAAGGTAGGGGTAAGGTCTGCCACTCTGCGTACACCCTACCTTCCACAGACCTTACTTGTGAGATTATACTGACAATGCTGTTCAATATATATTACTTTTGATAACTGAGAAACCCCCGGGAGCCCGTGGATAATGGTCTGCCTTCTACCCTTCTCTGCTTAAATGTCAGGCTTTTGTTTATGGTAAGGTTCGAACCAATCACATGTGCCTAAGCCACACATCACAAGTTGCGCTCTCTCACCAGATCAGATCACAGCCCTGGGGATATATTAATCTGTTCTAATATTGTGCTCTTATTCCTCGTGCAACTAAAGTGGGTCATATATTTTGGAAAGGAGGTACTAGCTTCTTAACTTTCAGGTCATCCTATATAGAGAGATAAAACTGCTTTTTGTGTTCTCAGGCATAATTAAGATTCCAATAGATCACAGACCACCCAAAATCTCCCTGGCATAAAATGAAGAAAATTGCTGCTGCTTGTACTTATTAAAAGATGGTCTTAACTTCTGCTGCTGATTGTACGTATTTTTGTATGTGTGAACAAATTGTCAATTTTTTGATGCAAATGATGCTGTAATAGAAAAGATCATGTCAAAATGTGGGATACTGTAAATTATTTCTTTAGGCCATAATTCAAGCTTTAGGTATTCTGCATGAGATCCATATCTTAGAGATGACGATCAGCACAAAAGATAATGCCACATTTGCCGCTTCATGTTTATTGATGTCCAATTCATTTGGTGTTTCTTCGTTCTCTAAATGAGTCAGTCTGTCAGACAAACAACAACAGTAATTACTATACCTCAATCTGAGCAGGTGGGCTGGCTTTATAAATCTTCACTTTCCATGTGATTAGTCATCCTGTCGGACAAGCTAGTGCTAAATGATACACAATTTTTGAAATTTAGCCATGCATACAATGTCCTACTTAGTAGCTGCTAAATGATTGCCATTTGTAGGAATTGCAAAAACATGGGAGCCCTGATATAGTCATGGCTCTGGTTGGCAACAAAGCTGATCTCGACGAAAAAAGAGAAGTAACGACACAAGTGAGTACCGTTAAGTTTTTACCGCTAGCACTGTTAGACATGAAAATTATTTCTGCTATTCTGATCTTTTTGTGGTATTTACTTTTGAAGGATGGAATTGACTGTGCTGAAAAGAATGGTATGTTCTTTATAGAAACATCCGCTAAGACAGCTGATAATATCAACCAGCTGTTTGAGGTACGTTCGTAATGTCATTTCTCAAAAGCGAAATGTCAACTTTTTAAGGTGTATAAATTTAATTAGGACCTTTATAGGTGCGTGCTTTGAATTCAAATGCTATTAACCTACATTGTTTCTGCAACTGTCTAAAACTTAATCCAGCTGCCATTTGTTCATTTTATTCATCCTCATCGGACCCTTCAGTTTCCTCTTGCTTTTCTGGTCCTCGTGTATTGTTGGCAAGGGGAGGACAATACCGGCCTGAACTTTCAGTCTGATAAAGAGAGTTTTCTGAGGATTTTGTGTTCGCCGAAATTAGTTATGTTCAATTTAGCTCTAATCTCATATCGATAAGATGCAACAGAAGTAGTAGAAGAAGTTCTCTATGTTTCGTACTGGCATATAATTCTCTGACCGGACTTATGACTCCTAGAGAACAATGGAACGTAAAGGATAACATACTACTTGTAGTCGCATATGTAGATCCTTATCTTCCATTATGCCTTATTTTTCGCTAGGCCTGCATTTGAACACAAACATTGGTAATATTCACTTGTTGATGGCTTTACTTGCAGGAAATTGCCAAAAGATTGCCACGCCCGTCTGCTGCTTGACCCATCAAGAATATAGATCGGCATAAACAGCTGCAGCAATTCTGATTGCTACAGTCTGTAACACCATGTATATGAAGTCATTCTACGTCTCTTCCTTTCTGCACTGTTGTTACAATTTCTGATCTTGTAATCGCGATCCTATTCCATGAGGCATCTTGCTATAACTGTGTGAATTGAGGAGACGAAAAGCTCACTTCAACTTGTGAAAGTTTGAAATAATTGAATGATTCAATGACATGAAGTTTGGAGGGAAGCCTTGGAGTAACCGGTTAAGTTGTCTCCATGTGATTTGGAGGTTACGGGGTTCAAGTTGTGGAAATAACCTCTTGCAAAAATACTAGGTTGCATACAATAAACTTTTCTGGTTTAGCCTTCTCTGGGCTCCGTGCATAGTGGGGCATTTAATGCACCGTGCTGTCCTTTTGTTCAATGAAATTTAGCTAGCAGAAATTAACACGTGACATTTAACATGATAAAGCTTTATAAAATGGAAGTGTTATAGTATATGCTGAGGTTCCAAAAGTTTGAAAAAAATTTAGAACTTCATGATGGGTTTATTAAGAGTGGAGCTTTAAAAACATTAGATTTTTTCTCAATTTAAGAGAATGTGGACCTTCTGAAGGCTATGATTTCAAGCAGACTTCAAGTTTATCCATAAAATACCTGAAAACAACAAAGTTTGGATCGAGCAATGAGTATATCTTAATAGCTTTAAATCTAGCTCTAAACTTCTAAATTTTTTAAAGCAGGCCCCCAAAACATCCAATAGACTGTTAAACACAATTAACATTTATTTAGTTGAAACAACAATAATAACATACCCCGCATATTTTTACAAAGTGGATCTGAAAGGGTAAGCTTATGCCGTCCATACAACTACCTCAAAAGTGCGGTAGAGACGATATTTCTGATAGATCCTCAACTTCAGGAAAAAAGAGAGTCTAGAAAGACATAATAACAGAAACAAGACTGCCATAAAACTATCACAAAGTAATACTACAACCGAATAAGATATCGTAATATCCTAAGACAAGGTGTTGATAAATCGCATGTCTACATGTTTTTTTTTTTTATAAAAAATGTTTGTGATCACAAACTTTCAAGTTCACGTAATTTATAAAATTCCACTAATCAACAATAATAACAACTAATTATTCTTTAATATAATCTATTCACAAATGGTACAAGCAATCTCTTCACAATGAGCCTGAGTCTTCTCTTTCCTTTTTCTTTCTAAACAAAATCTGAAATAATGAGTTTGTTTTCACAAAATATAAACTTGTGAGTAAATTTTATATTTAAAAAAGTTGAAATCATGATTTAGAATTTCAAATCACGATCTTTTTGAGAATTTGAAATTCATCTCATGATTTTTAAATGGGAAAAGGTTCAAATATGCCACTGAATTATCAGAAATGACTCATTTATGCCATCCGTTAAAAGTTGGGCTCATTTATGCCATCACCGCTATAAAACTGGTCCATCCATGCCATTACTTTTTAACGGTGGTTTTTTAAAAAACTGCTTTGCCATGTGGCCTCTTATTAGAGATTCACGTTATTTTTTAATTTTTTTTTTTAGTTTTGATCCATTAAGAAGAATTCGCCCACACCTAACCTATCACCTTAACCCACTTTAATATTACTCTTAATTTTGCCCTAGATTTAAACATATATATAATCATTTAGTCTTCGAACATAAAATTTACACACTTGAGTACTACGTTTAAAATAATATAGGTTAGAATAATTAATAATTTAAAATGACAAATGAATAAATTGTAATTAAAAATTAATTTGTTTTGACTCTCAAAATCCGAGCATCATCACATAATTTAGGACGAAGAGAATACCACATAAATGAAGGACCACAACTTTTAATTAGGAAGAATACCTAAAAATTCCTTCTAAATTTGAATTATAAGTTGTATAATTGAATTATTGGTAGTTTTAAATTTAGGGTTAAAATTAAGAGTAATATTAAAGTGGATTAAGGTGATAGGTTGGGTGTGAGTGAATTCTTCTTAATTGATCAAAACTTAAAAAAAAAATAATTTAAAAATGACGTGGACCTCTAATAAAAGGCCACGTGGCAAAACAGTTTTTTTGAAAACCGCCATTAAAAAGTAATGGTATGGATGAGCTGGTTTTATAACGGATGAATGAGCTAGTTTTAGGCTTTTAATGGAGTAGTTAATTAGGGTTTAACTTAGTTTTATTGGAACTTTTATGATTATGATTGGTTGGATCCTACTGGATTTGAGGTTTAAACTTCTTGTTGTTATTGTTTAATTGATGTGTCAGTTGAGGTTTTTTTATGATTTGGTTTGATTTTTGGTTGGAAGTGGATAATCTGTTCAATTTGTTTGTTGCTTCTAGTCAAGGATCTGTCGGAAATAGCCTCTCTAGCCTAGTTAGGGGTAACATCAGAAGACACTGTTGAGTAATTAGTTTGTGTTTATGGTTTTAGTCTTTTAGTGGAGTAATTAATTAAGGGTTTAAATTAGTTTTATCGGAATTTCTACGATTATGATAGATTGGATCTTACAGGATTTGAGGTATAAACTTCTTATTGTTATTGTTTACTTGATGTATGAGTTGGACTTTTATGATTTGGTTGGAAGTGGACAATTTGTTAAATTTGTTTGTTGCTTCTGGTCAAGGATCTGTCGGAAATAGCCTCTCTACCTCAGTTAGGGGTAACATCAGAAGACACTGTTGAGTAATTAGTTTGTGTTTATGATTGTGATAGGTTGGATCCTGATGGATTTAATTTGAGGTTAAACTTCTTATTGTTATTGCTTAATTGATGTGTGAGTTGGGTTTTTATGATTTGGTTTGTTTAATGTTTAGTTGGAAGTGGATAATCTATTAAATTTGTTTGTTGCTTATGATCGAGGGTCTATCGAAAATAGTCTCTCTACCTCGATTAAGGGTAAGGTATTATGTTGTTATTTGTTGCATATGGAGTATAGTGCTAATTCCCTTTCTTAGCAAGCGAGGTGTTTACGTCTTTTTAGAGTGTGAGATTAGTGGTTAATGAATGTGTAATCCTAATGAATGAAGTGTTTAACACCTCTTTAGCTATCAGTAACAATTCAATGAAGCAAAAAGAAATAGAAAAAGTAATACCATATGTGTTTCCAATTCAATGAAATTTAGTTATCAGTAACATACACGTGACATTAAACAAAAAAAAAGTTGCAAGATATTTTTATTTTTTTTAAAAGAATTTCGATACTAGATTTATCTAGAATGATAAACTTTAAAAAAGATGGAATGACCTGTAAGACTTATCTACTTGGCTCAGATTGTTAGTTGAACCTTTCTGCTCATGATTATGTTAATTGAACAATTAATCCTTTAAAACTTAAACCTTTTAATCACTCTAATTATTGATCGAACTTATGTGACATTTAACGGAAACAACCTCCCTAATTAATTAATAAGATTAATTTGCTAAAATAAACCTCTAAGGAATATTTTCTTAAGGAGAGTATCAAGTCGACAAGGGCTAATTATTTTGAAATGGAGAGAGTATGAGATTTTATGGATTTATGAAATTAATTCAAAATTGCAATTCACCTTTTCTACATTCATACTTGGTCTAATTTTACATATTTTTTTGTGTAACGGTTCATTAAATAATTTCGTCATTATTTGATTTTCATATTGTCATTCCATAATAATTTGTACACCGGCTAAAAGTAAAATAGGGAAGTGGTAAAACAAACTTTAGTTTGTAAAGGTTTGGGAAAACAAAAATACAAATTACTCGACCAATGTAAAATAAAATAAATATAATTATTCTAATTTCAAAAACTTCTAGAAGTGTGAAAGAAAACAAAATATTTCTTTTCATAGAATCTATTTTCATATAAACTAATACTCCCTTCGTTTCGAAATAAGTGAATTGTTGGGGTATTTATTGGTGTTTCAAAATAAGTGAATCATTGAATTTTTTTCCAAATTTACCCTTATGATTTGACAACCAATTAACTTTTGAAAAGATATTACAAAGTCAATTTTTTCTTTTTTTGGGATAAAAATGGAAAGTTGTGTTAAATTTATGTCTTTAATGCTTTTTTCTTAATCTGTGTGTCAAAATCCAACAATTCATTTATTATGAAACGGAGGGAGTAAAGACTAGGAGAAATAAATAATCAATCACTAATTATAAATACACTACGCTGCCCTACATACCTCTCGGGCTCTCAATAGTGGCAGAGTCAGAATTTTCACTGAGGGAGTTCAGAAGTAAATATATGACTAGTCGAAGGGGGTTCAACATCTACTATATATACATAAAAATATTTTTGATCATATAAAAATTGTATAATTTTCCGACGAAGGGGGTTCGGATGAACTCCTGAAATGTATATGGCTCCGCCACTGGCTCTCAACATATTCTACGTACGTTTTTACGTTTTTTCTCAAAACAATTTCTCTCCAAATATCAATGGCATCATCATCAGAAATCGAACCGAAAAAAATATTAATCCTCAAGTCATTTGAAGTCTGAAGATGACGAATTTGAGATTGAAGAATCTATAGCGATTCAATCAGAAACCATAAAAGACATGGTGGAGCACGATTTAACCGTCATCCCACTCTCAAACGTTGATACAAAAACCCTAATCAAAATTATCAAGTACATGAAAAAGCATGCAAACAAGAGAGATGAATCAAACGAAGAAGAAATAAAAGAATTCGTGAACAAGAGATTGATTGAACTACATGAATTTTTATTGGCTGCAAATTACCTTAACATTGTCAGTTTGATGGATCTATTGTGTCAGTCGATTGACAATAAGAATCAAGGACAAGTCTAGTTTCAATGTTTTTCGACAGAGATATTCAATTTTACGAATGACTATACACCAGAGGGAGAAGAAAAGATTGGGAATAATTGGCAAAGAAGGAACACTCCAAAACCAATTTGTCAAATACCCACTTAATTTTTTTTTTTTTGATTTATTTTTTAGGTTTAGGGTGTAAAAAGTGGGAAAAAGTGGGGCCCACACGTAGGCCAAGGGACCAATTCATCATTTTTACAACTTTACAAATTTAATATAATACACTTAACACCCTTCACTTATTTCACTATTAAAAAAACTCACCCCCTCTCTCCTCTTCAATTCCCAACTCCTTTTTTTGAAACTACTTCTCCCAAAAATGTCATTTTCATTTCGTCATCTTCTCCAGCTACTAAGGGGTCGTTGTTGCTTCGTAAGGTTAGTTAAAATCAAGTTTCGATCATTTCTAGATCCATTTAAACGATTTTTTTTGCTAATCGATTCGTAGTGATGCAAGATTTTTTTTTTTTTGAATTTGGTATTTTTGTTTAGTCTTGTTTTTTTTAGCAACGAAATGTTGAATGGTGGGATAATAGCTGTTTGAAGAGTGATTTTGGCATTTTGATTTGAACAACGACCTGTTTTTGTCCGTAGATCCGCGGTCTATCCGTAGACCCGTGGTCTATGAAATGAGAATGCCCTAGATTGAAATCAATTTTAAGATGTATGAAATTCTTGTAAAACATGATTGCTGAAATAGTGAAAATTGAAATATTAATAGCTAATTAGTTTGATTAGGTGCACTAATTTGATTTTTAGCAATTGTTGTGTTTTGATATTGCATGTTGGATTTTAGTTTAGTTATTGTATGTTTGTGTAGTAAACTGTTTAATGGTGAGGTGTTTGTTAACTTTTTTGTGGGGTTTTCATTTGAGCATTGAGTTATTTCTGTTGATAGACTTGTGGTCTATTTACTGAAAATGGGAGATTTGTTCTTTAGGTGTAGATTATGTTGAAAATGGGTAAAAAAAACATCATTCCTAAATGCAAAGCCAGTACCGCTGTTAGCAGTAGAAAAAGAAGAGCTGAGGCAGTTGGAAATGTCTCAAAAAGGAAGAAAATTGAAGAGTCGGTGTCCGAATCAGATTCGGAGTTAAAGGAAATAAGCGACTACATCGATTCTAGTGAAGATGTTGCCAAACGGGGTGTCAGTGGTGACAGTGAAGAGAGTAATAGTGATGATAGGGATAATGATTCCTTGTCCATGCCATATCTTTCAAGGTGCATTTTCATGGAGCGGTATGACCTTCGAACGATAATTGACGAGGTCGGACCTTTCCCGGCAAAGATATCAGTCAGATCAAGAATGATTGCTTATCGAGAATTTAAGCAATTTCTTGTCGACTAAAAATTGAAGAAAAGATTCAAGCGGTCCTGTTTTGGAAACCTGAGAAACCTGTAGAAACATCTCAAGTTCAATGGGCAGTTGCTCTATTATTTGCTGTTGCGACGCGTCAGGATAGATAAAATGTGTCATGAGATGTGGTTCTGCGTTAACAACAAGCCTGCCTGTTTTGGCTTAAAAGAGTTTTATTTGATCACGGGGCTAAACTGCTCATCATACCCCAGTGAATAAAAAATGAAGAAAGTGTTACCAAAGGGGGACAATTTTTGTTTTAAGGTGACGAAAAATAAAAACATCACGACGGCCAACTTGTCACACCTGATCAGAGGGATAAGATGAACGAGGACCAGAAGTTCAAGTGTTGTCTACTATGGTTCTTGCACACCATGTTACTTGCAAAAGATTCGACGAAGGTTGTCGACACAAAATTGATTCGAATGATCGATTCGTTGAGTTTCTTCGAGAAGTATCCATGGGGGAAAGAGACATTTCAACTGACCATGGAGTATCTAAAGAAGAAAAGAGACCTGAAGAAGCAGAAGGAAGTATTTGATGAGAAACAGAAGATATCCTATATTCTATTCGGATTTCCCTGGGTATTCATGGTAACTACCATAAATCCTTTAGTGAGTTTATCATAGATTCTCATTTTATTTATACTCTGTCATAGACTCTGAGTTATTTTTTCACTGCTGTACTGCTTACAAATTTGGATCTATGAGGTCTTTCCTCATCTTGGAGAATTTGCTGGAACATCAATGGATGAGCCATTTTCCATTCCCTGCATCCTCAGATGGCACACTACAAAAAGTGACAAGATAATCAAAGGCGACTCATTCAAGTATAAAGGAAAAGTTACCGAGGTATGAACCTGTTTTCTAATAAGCAATAATACTACCGTTGTATTGAATGTTATGTAATTGTTAATTGATATTTTGTAGAACGTGCACCCGTACATCATCACTACTGTTTGTGAGACGAAGATGGATTACATGATTACGTTTGAGCCATATACGGACGAGGTGAAGAATAACGTCCTCGATGGCTTGAAGAAAGTGTTAGAAGGGGTGACTTTCCTTACTTCAAATGAGGACAGTGATGATGACGGAAATTTGGGTGGTAACCCCGCTGGAGTACGCGTTGGTGATGATGATTCTCCGAGTACCTCCAAAGATGCAGCGGGAACCTCATCCCTCGAGGATCTTCATAAGCGTGTTGCTGCGCTCGAAGAAGCGATGTTGGATATTGCTGCCTATATCAAAGAGAAAAGAATGTAGAAAAAGGAATAGGATGAACGACAACACGAGCGAGGTAACTTCATTCAATAATTGATGTTGTTAATGAATTTTCAGCTTTAAATATTAGTAACACTTTGTAATATGATGATACAGTGCATGTGGACCTTCGTGAATCGAAGAGGAATGAAGAAGGAAAAAAAAGAGCAAAATGGATAAGTTGGCCTCTATTGTGGCAAAAGAGGAAAAAGAAAAAGAAAAGAAGGATGAAGAAGAAGAAATAGAAGAAGATAAGAGCCAAGAAGAAGGTGGAAAAGTAGTGCTGCAAAAGCAGAAGAAGAAGCGGCAGTAGATGAACAAAAAGGTGAGGAAAAAGAAAAAACTGATGAAGACGAAGCTAACAAAGCTGACAAAGAAGAAGTTGAAAAAGAAGCAGCAGGTGAACGAAATGAAGAAGCTGAGGAAGAAACAGCTGCTACAGGAGACGAAAGAGAAGAAGGTGTGGAAGAAAAGAAAACCGAAGAGGCACCAACTGCGGTAGATGCTGATAAAGAAGGAGAAAAAGGTGAGAATGAAGAAGCAACTGCAACTGTTGAGAAAAAAGGAGATGAAGATGACCAAAAAGATGTGGTCATGGACATTGTTGATGAAATCAACAGTAACACTTGTGTTGATGAGGAACTTAGGGAAAAAGACATTTGAATCCTAAGTCGTTTAATGTGTTGTTGAATGATGAGTTGTTAGGATATGACGATTTTTTTTTAAGTTCACAAATATCTAGTGGTAAGATATGACAATTATTCTTTTATTTTATGAAACTTGTTTTGATTCTGCATTGAATCTGTTGCTATCAAACTAATTTGTGGCATGGAATTTGAATATGTAGAGCGTGGTCATAGTTGGTGCAGTGTATGCTTGATATCATAGAAGACATACTTAATATTTCATATACCATATGCATAGTCTATCATTACCCTGCTGGTCGAATTGAAGTTGAGGTGTTGTTTAATCGACTATGATTCTATCAAAAATAGTATTAACATTATAGAAAAATAGAACTATTATTATTTATTCAATATCACTACATCCATGTTACACTTTTTCAAAGAAAGAATACTAGCATTATAGCACATAACATCATTTTTAGGACATTCTCCCTTTCTTCGGCCAAAATCAATTTTTGTTTTAGTTGATCCCTCTCTATTTGGGTGTCATGTAGCAATATTTTAAAGTGATCCCTCTGTTCTTCGGCTTTTTTGAACAAAGTCATGAGAAAATCTTTATTTTCTTTGCATTGTTGGAGAGCCTTTGTAGTAGATTAAATTTTGCCAAGCCTTAAAAATTTGATGTCTCGAGTCCCGAATTCAACGTTGATGGACTGGTTGGAGGTGATATCTCATCAAGCCATTTAAAAAACGAGCATGTGCCATTATCCTAGGAAAAAAATAATAATTACATAACGATTAACTTAACTTTTTTAAAAAAAACACACACCTCACCTTCGCAATTACACAATTATAAAATTTGTGACCTGGATTTGAATCTATGCGTGACGTCCTCAAGATAACCGCATTCCCATAAGGACAAATTAGAGTATTTTTAGAATTGGATGTTTGAGATGCTTGCGACATTGTAGAATTTTTTAAAACAAAACAAAGTGAATGAAATAAAATAATGAGGGATGGACACCTTATATATGAAGTAAAAACAAAATGTTAACACTGATGACTCACAAAAGTAGCCGTTTATTATCGTTGAAAAAGTAATTTTTCTATTTTGAACTGGTGGTGACACTTAATAGACCATCGTAGATGATGACCTATGTTAGCCATCGATTTGTCTGGTCTACCGTAGACTTACACCTTTAGTAGTGCATCGATTGATATCCTGATTATGCGTAGACTACGGTGATCTATGTACACTTATATAGACCATCACTTGGATGTAGTTAAAAAATGAATAATTAAATTAAAAATAATTTAAATAGATAATGACATGTTTTGGGGCTGGTGGAAGAAAGTAATTTAATTAAAAAAGATTTAAATAGATAATCTTGGAGTGGTGGTGACACTTAATAGACCGTCATAGATCATGACCTATGTCAGCAATCGATTAGTCTGGTCTATCATAGACTTACACCTTTAGTCGTGCATCGATTGATATCAAGATTATGCGTAGACCACGATGATCTATTTACACCGTTATAGACCATCACTTGGATGTAGTTAAAAAATAAATAAATAAATTTAAAATAAATGTAGTGTGAATTTCTACACATGTGAAGGAGTGAAGCAAGTCACATAATCATATTAGATGTTAAACAAATTAGGGAGGGGTGAATTAAGGAGTGTGTAAATGGGTAGCGGTTGAATGTTCAATATTCTAAGAGTAATGTTTGTCAAAGCACAAGTATGACAAAATAACTCTTTATCAAAACTATTTTGCCAAATACCCAAAACTTTTAAAACCTTGGCCAAATACCCACATAATTCCACCTCACCATTAACTTTTCCAACTTAACAATTTCAGCCCTAACTTTTATAATAATTCACTTTAACCCAATACTTTCAATTTAATAAATTCACCCATAAGTTTCTAATAATACACTTCAACCCACTTCATCATCCACCATTATACATACAAAAATATCTAGGATTTTCAAAAATATTAAAAAAAAATTGCAAAAGCTAAAAATAAAAGGTGGTTATTTTTTCCTCCAAAAAGCTCCGATTCCAGCCAATTTGGTAAACATCCATGGGTATACGAAGGTAAGTTTGATGACACTGTTGACAATGATGGAGAAGATAAATCACACGATGAAGAAGAGTTTTACGATTGTATTGATGAGTAATTAGTTTTTGTTTATGTTTTTAGCCTTTTAATGGAGTAATAGTAGTTAGGGTTCAAATGTTTGATTAATATGTGAGTAGGGTTTTATGATTTGCTTCCTTTGGTTGTCAGTTGGAATTGGATAATCTGTTAAATTTGCTTGTTGCTTATAGATGAGGGTCTGTCGGAATTAATCTCTCGATCTCTGGTAGGGTCAAGGTATGCATATGTATACAGTACTCTACCTTCACAGATGTCACTTTGTGAGATTATGTTGTTATTTATTGCTTATGGAGTATCGTTATGACTCGTGGTCATGTGACCTCTCCTATGTGGGTAAACAGAAAACTCGACCATATGAGCCCGAAAAATGGGTCCCACTGAAAAGTGTTGGGTTCGAAATCGAGAGGGCTTCATGCGGAAGCTAATAATTTGCAAACCCTATAGACGATAATAAGAAAATATATTATTAATATGATTTGGTCAAATGACCTACATATGAAAATATATTGATATTAAAGAAAACATAAAACTATTGGGAGAAAATCTCCCTAAATAAGACTTTTTAATAACTACATTGTGATATTTTTGTGTTATGGTATGAGAAAGAGATTTTCTATTTATAAATGTCAAAAATCTTTCCTCCAAGCAAGAAGTTTGTTAAATATGAAATAGTTTTATATTTTCCTTCTGAAAAAAGTAAAAGTAATTATGGTATTACTTTTATTTTTCTTCTAAGAAAAATAGAACTTAAATTTGGTAAGACTTAAATTTGGTAAGAAAATCAGGGCAAAAACCCTAACAAATCTCCCTTTTTTGACTTGATTTTCTGCCAAAATAATCTTGATCTTCCTTCTTCACACGATCTTCATATATCACTACTGCTTACCATGATTAAAAGTTAACATGGGTTAAAAATTGAAGCCCTATACATTGAAAAATTAAAGCATGAGTTAATATTATTGGAGCCGTGTGTTATAGTGAACATGGTTAAAAGTAGATCCTTTTGCATTGAAAGTGAGCACAAGTTAAAGTGAAGCTCATGCGTCAAAAGTATATGCACGAGTTGAAAGGAACCCAAGCATTAAAAGTAAGCGGGGTTGAAAGTTGGAGCCCATAAACATGGATTGAAAATTAATTTTGGTTTTAAAGATGGATTAACAGCAGGATTGTTGAAAATTTGTTGAAACTTTTCTCCACATGTAGCTAGACAAAGTCATCATTATCGCCAAACTGGTTGCAGCTCGATTTTGAAACAGCTTTGAACCTGTTTAATCTTGTCTCACCACACCATTGGACCTTTGAACCATAAACTCTTATACCACTTGTTGGGTTTGAAGTCGAGAGGACGTTATGCGGAAACTAATAGTTTCTAAACCATATAGACGATAAATCAGATGACAAAGAAAACTATAATAAAAAAACATAATATTAATATGATTTGGTCAAATGACCTAAATATGAAAATATATTGATATTAAAGAAACATAAAACTGTTGGGAGAAAATTTCCCCTAAACTTAACTACACTGTGAATGTTTTTGTGTTATGATATGAGAAGGGGGTATTCTATTTATAAATGTCCAAAATCTTGTTTTTGTGTTATGGTTTAAGAAAGGGTATTCTATTTATAAATGTCCAAAATCTTTCCTCTAAGAAAGAGGTTTGCTAAATATGGAATAATTTTATATTTTCCTTGTAGAAAAAGTAAAAGTAATTGTGGTATTACTTTTATTTTTCTTCTAAAAAAAATAAAACCTAAATTTAGTAAGAAAATCGGGCAAAAACCCTAACAAAAAGATGGGCATAAGACCGGAGCTATTTATAGTGCTAATTCCCTCTCTTAGCAAGTGAGGTGTTTACGCCTCTTTAGAGTGTGGAACTAGTCGTTAACGAATGTGCAATCCTAGCGAGTGAAGGGTTAATGCCCCTATAGCTATCAGTAACAATTTAATGAAACTTAGCTCGCAATGACAAACATGTGACATTATATTAAACAGAAAAAAGCTGGAAAATATACAAGTGTTAGCATGCTAAGGTTCGAGAAAACACAAGCCAAGGTTCCAAAAATTTGAAAAATATAAGAATTTTTATACTAGGGCTAGAAGGCTAGAAGACTTATGTACTTTGACTTACGATTCTACTAATTGAACACTTAAATCCCTTAAAACTCTGACTTTTAAAGATTTTTGATCATTGATCAAACTTATATTACATTTATAATGGCTGAGTTGAACAACGTGCTTGATTACACGCACTTAGAAGCCAGTGAATATAATATTTTTATATTAAAAAATTATTAAAATTATAAGAGAAAATAATACTAACAAATTTTTAAAAAGTGAAAAAAGAATCCCAAATCCCATTCCCCACCTAATTAGTTTCTGGAAATTAAACTTCTTATTGTTGAAAATTCAAATCTTCAGCTATTTGGATTATGAGCAAATATGAAGAATATAATTGTTGAAAAATTTTCAGAATTTGTAAAAGTGACATGTTTAGTTAATTTTTTAATATTTAATTTTTTTATGTGGCATTAAAAATTCGACATTATGTGGTTATATTACATGCACCATTTACAAGGTTTTATTCCAAATGCAGCTCCAAGTTAGTGTTTGACTATAAAAATTTAAATACAACTTGAGTTGTATTTGAAAAAGTGAAATCTGTTTCAACTCCAACTTATATTCACACCAAACATAATTTCAACTCCAACTCCAAAAAATATTGATTTTCATGACCAAACGCTTAATTAATTTCTTTAAGAGCCACGTGGCGTAATTTGTCTCCAGAAATATTATAGGGAAACCATAAAACAGGTTTGGGAAGACAAAATAAAAATTACTTGAGGAATTTTTTTTGGTAAAACAAAAGCTTTTATTCATCATCTGCAATCAATAATTATTACAATCTACGTACAGATTAATAAACTACTTTCTACTGTATAATTTTTCTATCCATGCTCTTACTCTTTTGCTATCTTTCCTTCCTTTTAGATTAATTTGTGTTTCTGATGTTATACACATTCAAATGACATACAGAAACGAAAGAAGAAAAATGTTAGGCATTAGAAAACTGAAAACTTTAAACACATAGTAATTGAATATACAATAATAATTCACTTAACATGAACTGCATAACAGAATTAACAAGAGATGCACTCCAAATGTGACCTATTTAGAAGATGCAAGGCCAATTCTACGAGGCATTTTCTTTGAGCTAGAGTCTTCAACGTCTTTCAACTGATAATAATGGGGAGCTACATCTACAAGCCATTCCGGTTTCAATTCAGTAACCTGCCGCATGTACTCCTTAGTTGTCAGGACCAATTCATGATAAACAACCCATCTAGGAGGTACCTGTGATAAGCCTGAGCTGGGATGAATGTGACATGTCTGGGGATGTTTAACAGTTCGATAAGATCCATTCTTCAATAGTCTAGCTGAGTGCGGAAAAAATCCTGATATTATTGACTTCTTAATAGCTTCCAAGTCATTAACATTTGAAGTCGAATCAATTCCAACCCTTTCAAGCCGACCTTCTAACTGTTCGCGGATATCTCTAGCTTTTTTCATGCTTCTGACCTGGATGTAATTCTCGTAGCACCACTGGGTTGAAAATTTTGTTTCCTTCCAGGAATTGTAAACCTTAAGCAAAGCAATATGATCTCCCACATTGCCAATGTGAAAGTTCATCCATGCATTGTCAGCTTGAACTTGTCTGTCGTCCTTTGGACGATAGAAAATTGAATTCCCCACAGAAAGCATTGCAGCAATACCTATTATCTCAGCTGAGCACTTGTACTTGTCAGAGGCGACAATCATCTTGGACAACATTGGATCCAGAGGAAACTCGGACATTCTTTCACCCACTTTGGTTAACTTACCATCCTTATCGAGGGCGCCAAGTGCAAATAACAGTTCTAGGGCTTTAAGTAGAGCTTCAGCAGGTGGAGGATCCATGAAGTCAAAATTCAGCAAGTTGATAATCCCAAGGCTCTTGAGTAAGAGCACGACATTTGCAAGGTTAGTCCTTTGTATTTCTGGAATTGTGTTGTCTTCCAAATCATTCGTGTAGCTATGTTCAGTGTATAACCGGAAGCACTTCCCAGGACCTGTTCGTCCAGATCGACCAGCCCTTTGGTTGGCAGACGCCTTCGAGATAGGAGTAACCAGCAATGACTCAGTTCCTGTCCGAGGGTTGTAACACTTGATCTTACAAAAACCTGTATCAATAACATGCTTGATCCCATCAATTGTCAACGATGTCTCAGCTATATTTGTAGCCAGGACGACCTTACGTGCCCCTTCAGGAGCAGGCTCAAATATCTTGGCTTGTAGTTCAGTTGGTAAGTTTGTATAGATTGGGCAGGTTATCAACTCAGCTATTTTTGTTCCCAAAGTCTTTATTCTATGCTTAATAATATTCTCAGTTGTTTCAATCTCCTCCTGCCCAGTCAAAAAAATTAATATATCACCATCACCCTGTGGTTGAGTTACATGGATCTGAAGGGCAGTAGTCACTGCTGCATCCAAGTAATCTGAGATTGGTTCTTTTATATGGTGTATCTCAACTGGAAACCGCCTTCCAGGTATTTTAAAAATCGGAGCACAGTCAAAATAATCACTGAACTTCTCTGCATCGAGGGTGGCGCTAGATATAAGTAACTTGAAATGGGGTCGAGCACGAGCAACATCCTTAATCAAGCCAAACAGGACATCCGTTGACAACGTTCTTTCATGAGCTTCATCAATCATGATGACACTATAGCTTGATAAATCAGGCTCTGTAAGGAACTCTCTTAGCAACATTCCATCAGTCATATATTTGAGAATAGTTTTCTCACAAGTACAATCCTCGAATCGAATAGAATAACCAACCTCGTGACCAAGTTTAGACCCCATTTCATCTGAAACACGAGCAGCAACCCTCATTGCAGCAACTCTACGAGGTTGAGTACAACCGATCATCCCACCGCTTCTAGTATAACCCGCCTCATGCAGATATTGAGGTATTTGAGTTGTCTTCCCGGAACCCGTCTCTCCAACTATAATAATAACCTGATAATCATGAACAGCTTGGAGCAAAGCATCCTTATAGGGATAAATTGGTAGGGCCTTCCTATCCTCCTTAAGTTTCGAATTTCTGCTAGTTTGCAGCTTCTCAACATCAACATTAGCATCATTGGACGACTCAATACCGTTTGCCTTTATGAATTCAATCTGGTCTTCAAATACAAACTGATATTCCGTCTGCTTTCTATCTTTTGATCCAAAATTAAGTTTTGCTTTCTCGACTTGGTTTTCTTCCCATGCTTGTTCTGGATGAATCTCATGTTCCTCCCTGTAACGCTGCAAAGCAACAGAGAATCTCTTCTTCTGATTAACACGGCCTCCTTCAAGATTATCATAGTTTTCAGGAATCCTATAATCATCAGCTTCTTTGCACTTCTTCTTACTAACTAGTTCAACAATTTTTTGCTTGCGTACATGTTCATGTTTTTCCGCTTCGGACAGTTTGTCCAGTCTCTCAAACAAAAATTGCTCATCCTCTATATCATGTTTGAGTTCATCTATTTTTTTTTGCTCCCTTTTCTCCAAATACTCCTGCCTTGAAACTTCCCTTAAATTTTCAACCTTAAACTTCTCTTCCTCAACACGTCTTCTAACCGCCGATTTTTGAATGTCATCTTCAATTGTCGATGCCATCCTCAACTTCCTCGTACCTCTTTTCATCAGAGAATTAATATCTTTGTCGACTTCGTCTTCACCAGCGTGCTTCCTCACCAACACTGATTCTAGCTCAAGATACACAGTAGGTGCGATGAGTTACTTGACGGGTGAGATCTCTGATTCAAGTCCAAGATCCCAGCTGTGCGTGGATGCACTAGTCTTCCACAAGCCAGAGATGAGACGAAAATCCTGTTGCAATATCAATTGTGAAAGTCAATATGTAAATAAACTGCAATAATGATAACAAATTATGAATGATACAAAATCAACAAATTAAATGGGAAATACAAGATAACAAGAACCATATATAATTAACAATGTGAATGGAATGGCAAGAAAGAAAATAAGAATGTGAGAAGACAAGAAAGGCAAGAAGAATGTTTTTCTTGTGTTATTAAATGAGCTTAGCACCCATATATATATATATATATATATATATATATATATATATATATATATATATAAAATAGGATCTGAGGAAGCTAGTAGGTAGAAAAACAAAAATAACTCTACTTGATCACAAAGTAATTAGAGTTGTTGGCCATCAAATAAGAGAACTTGGCCACAAAGTAATTAAAGTACTTGGCCATCAAGAAATAAAAGTATTTGGCCACAAAGAAATTTTGATCAATCAAAAAATAATTTAATCTTTTGAAATATTGTTATATTGACAACAAATTATCTGTGCGATTACAACCAATTTTATTTTTACTTTGGATGCAATAGACTTAAATAGACAATAGGCAATTCCAATGTGAGCTGTTCTTTTCCTAATTATAAAGTGAGCGAGAATGAGAAAAATTCTCTAAAATAAGTGTTTTTATAATAAACTAGTTTAAAGTAAATGAGGTGTGTTTTGCGTATTCATTTAAATGAAAAGTTTGGCATAATTCTTTATAAAAATTAAATTAAAATATCTATATAAAAACATCGAAAGTAAACTTTGTAGATTAATAAAATGCAATCGCAAAAGAACTAACTAAATAAATAGAAGTGAATATTTTATTTATTGGGATTGTTAGTATAATTTTGTGTGCTCTCTTGATTCTTTATTTCTTAATTTTCTTTGTGATTTGAAGGCTGTCAGTGACAGATTATTTCTCGAATAGAGGATGATATGAACCTCCTTGTGATGTCTATGATCGCCAAGAATGTCGGACATTACTTGTATAGTTCGAGTTTATCAAGAAAATCACTATTGGATCACTTCAAATTTAAGAAGATAGTATTTGATGTATGAATGCACAGCTGTGTTAATATCAGAAGAACTTTTAATAATTGGACATTATAACCTTAGGCTTGATACATATTTAAGCAATTTCTTTGTTGTTTTATTATTATTTTTCACCAAATCTATTTTTACATGTTTCAAATAACGATGTTAGGATTTCTATATCTTATCACCAAAAAAAAATATAAAGTGACGAAGTTTGAATAGAAAAAACTATACGAAATCTTTGACCAAAACACTGAATTGAATTTTTGCTAATTAGTTAACTTAAATACTTGATTATTTATTTCAACATTAATGAACATTCTTTCTTGTTGATTCATATTTTTAATATCAGTTATCTCAGATTTTAAATACTATTTATTAGATTTTCACTTGGATTCTACAAGGATGTCTATGAAATATTTGTTTCGCATCAAACTTATTTAGTTAAATTTGAAGATTCATCATTTTAATAAAAAGAGTGCAATGTAAATCAACACTTAACTATAACGTTATATGATATGCTTGTTGGTCAAGTTTTTGGAGACATCAATACACTCCCTAAAGTGTATATCAAACTTAAGGTTAGCATGCGCCTTTTTAGCTATATAGAAAATTTCATTCAATGACAAACAAATAAAAAATAACTCATTACTTAAAATTAGAAAAGAATGACAACAAAAAAAAGTGGAAGAAAATATATCTACTATCCCACCAATGACAATAGCTAAATAACGTAATCAAATTAAGTCACAATTAAACAAAGAAAGAAAAAAGGAAGGAAAGAGTAAACCTTAAATATTTTTTTTGTTAGGTCATTCAACAACAACATGCTTGTTTCTTCAATCAAAAAATTTCAATTTGAAAAGAAATATGAGAAATATTTTTTTTGTGCATGATAAAAACCCTATATGTTATGATATATATCAATTATAGTGAATGTCTATCAAGATCTATTTGATGTCTATCAGGATTTGATGTATTTGTCTTTGAGAAACTAAGGGCAAATTCTCCCTATAAATAGAAGAGCTTCCATCATTGTAAATCATCCCTTAAGAGAAAAATAAGAATTAATCTCTCTATTCTCTCTACTCTTTTTTATTCTTTCTTGTTTTATAACACGTTATCAGCACAAGACTTAAGGTATTATTATTTTTCCTCCCTTTTTTCCTCCCTTTTTTCATATGGCTAACAATCTTACGAAGTGTGAGTTCGTTGCCCTTCAAAGTTCGGGCAAGAACTATATTTCATGGGTGTTGGATGCTGAAATCCACCTAGATGCTATGGGTCTTGGAGACGCCATAAAGAATGAAAATACAACACCTAGTCAAAATCGTGCTAAGATTATGATTTTCTTGCGTCATCATCTTGACGAAGTTCTAAAAATTGAGTACCTTACTACTAAGGATCCACTCGTATTGTGGAATAGCCTAAAAGAAAGGTTTGACCACTTAAAGATGGTCATCCTCCTGAAAGCGTGATATGAGTGGATGCATCTAAGATTTCAAGACTATAAGTTTGTTCATAAATACAATTCTGCCATGTTCAGAATTTCTTCTCAATTGAAACTATGGGGAGGGACGGTCAATGATAATGATATGATGGAAAAGACGCTCTCCACTTTTCATGTCTCAAATGTGCTATTACAGCAACAATATCGAGAAAAAGGTTTCAAGAAGTATACTGAACTGAGTTCTCATCTTCTCGTGGCTGAACAAAATAATGATTTATTGATGAAAAATTACGAGAACCGACCAACTAGATCTGCACTATTTCCTGAGGTGAATGATGTGCACGCTCACCATGCTAGGCATGGAAAAGGTCGCGGTCCTGATTGTGGTCGTGGTCATGATGACCAAGAAAGAAACCCTGTTCTGGGTGTTAATCATTCATCAAACAAAAAGAAAAAGATAAGAAACGTAAAGCAATTACTTGTTTTCGATGTGGTGGAAAAGGACATTATTCACGTGACTGTCGTGCTCTCAAGAACTTAGTTGATCTTTATCAAGCATCATTAAAGAAGAAAGAAAGGAATCCCGAGGCTAACTTTCTCTCTGAAAATAATGTTGACATCACAAGTTTGGATGTAGCAGACTTTTACGAGCACCCTGAAGGAAAGATTGATCACTTGATTGGAGATGGTTCCATAAATATGGAAGAATGAATGATTTTAATTTTTAATTTTTTTATTAAGAGTTAGAGAATAAAAATCATGTAAAAGTAGTTGTTTGCATGAGTATTGGTTTTTAATTCATATTGATTAGTTCAATTATATTATTGTAATTTATTATTGAAGTGAATTGAATTTTAATTTTGTCATTATTTATATATATAAAAAAATGAAATGATACGTACGGGGGTTAAAAATATTTTAAAGACAAGAATAAGTAGAACTACAATTTGACCAGCAGGAAAATTGTGGCCATGCACTTATATTCTTATAAAATAATAAAATATTTTTAAGTGGCCTGAAAACAAAGTACACACAGCTATAAATTTTACTACAAACTTTATTGTTAAAATTAATTTGTCCTCTCATACTCATTAGAACAATAAGGTAGTTGAATTATTTTACTGTCCTTGCCTCTATATATTAATTACTTAGAAATATTTTCAAATTATATTGTACTTAATTTGGCCTAGCTGCTTGATTTAATAAGAGGCAGTTTTTAGTAGTTGCATAAATTATAGGAGTTAATGTTAAGGTGTCTGAAAATTATGAGATTTTGAGTTGGACATATTTTTAATTGCTTAGTAAAATATGATTAATAATTCATAATCTTTCACTTTGTACCAAAATTTAATATATATCTTACTTGGTGTATGTCATTTTATTTGAAGATATGGATAATTTTCAAGAAGATATTTGTTTGATTGATTCTGACACTACACATACGATATTCAAAGACAAGAAATATTTCTTTCATCTAAATATGGAAAAGATTAACATTACTACAATTTCTGGTAGCGCTAATTTGATTGAATGCTTCGGAAAAGCCATTATAATCTTGCCCAAGGGAACTAAACTCGTCATAAATAATGTTATGTTCTCTCCCAAGTCTCAAAGAAACTTGATGAGCTTTAAATATATCCGTGAAAATGGTTATCATATTAAGACATTTGATGAGATGAATCTTGAATATCTTGGTATCACCAAGAATGTCTCTTGGCAGACATGTGTTGTTGAAAAGTTCCCTGCTTTATCTTCTGGCCTATATTGGACAAAGATTTGTGCAATTGAGGCACATTCTATAGTAAACCGAAAGTTTACTGATTCCAATACTTTCGTACTTTGACATGATCGTCTGGGACATCCAGGATCAATAATGATGAGATGAATAATAGAAAATTCAAATGGGCATCCATTAAAGAACTTGAAGGTTCTTTCAAATGGTGAATTTTCATGTAATACTTGTTATCAAGGCAAGCTGATTGTGAGACCATCGCCAAAAAAAGTTGGTATTGAGTCCCCCGCGTTCTTGGAACACATACATGGGAACATTTTTGGACCAATTCACCCACCAAGTGGGTCGTTTAGATACTTCATGGTCCTAATAGATGCTTCTTCTAGATGGTCTCATGTGTGATTTTGTCATCTCGCAACTTGACCTTTGCAAAATTGTTGGCACAAATAATACGATTATGGGCACAATTTCCTGATAATCAAATTAAGTCTATTTGCCTTGATAATACTGCAGAATTTTTATCCCAAGCATTTAATGACTATTGCTTATCGATTGGGATAAGAGTGAAACATCCTGTAACCTATGTTCACACTCAAAATGGCCTTGCTGAGTCATTAATTAAACGTCTACAGTTGATAGCAAGACCATTACTGATGAAAACTAAGTTGCCCACTTCTGTTTGGGGTCATGCAATTTTGCATGCTGCAACACTTGTTCGTCGTAGACCGACATATTATCATAAATTTTCTCCGTTTCAATTGGTTTTGGGTCAAGAGCCTAATGTATCTCACTTGAGAACTTTTGGGTGCGGTGTATATGTGCCTATAGCACCACCAAACCGCACCAAGATGGGCCCCCAAAGAAGGTTAGGAATTTATGTTGGGTTTGAATCACCCTCCATTATTCTCTATCTTGAACCATTAACAGGAGATATGTTCATTGCTCGATTTGCGAATTATCGGTTTGATGAGATACTTTTTCCAAAATTAGGGGGAGAATACAGTGATATCAAAAGAGAAATTTTGTGGAAAAATCCATTACTATCTTATCTTGATCCATGTGTTTCTATTTGTGAGCAAGAAGTACAAAAGATTATTCATGTGCAGAAAATTGTAAATTAAATGCCGGACACATTTACTAATCTGAAAAGGATCATCAAATCACATATTCCTGCAGAGAATGTCCCAATTCGAATTGATGTCTCTAAAGGACCATCCACTAGTGTCATAACTAATGAATCTAAAGCACGCTTGAAGCGTGGCAGACCATTAGGTTCTAAGGATCAAAATCCTAGAAAAAGAAAAAGAAATAGTCAAGATGACACTGCGAAAGATCCTTATATGGAAGCTCAAGATTTGAGCAATGTTGATATCCCTGAAGGGATCAATGAGCCTGAGACTCAAGAAAATGAGGAACTATCCATAAATTCAAGTGATGTTGAAACTAATTTGAATCGAACTGAAATAGTAGTGGATCATGTCTTTGAATACAATATTGCAATGAAAATCATGCAAGATAGCAAGGATCTTGAACCTCGGTCTGTCACAGAATGTCGACAAAGAAATGATTGGCTAAAATGGCAAGAAGCAATTCAATCTGAATTGAATTCACTTGCCAAACGTGAAGTTTTTGGACCTATAACTCAAACACCTAATGGTGTTAATCCTGTTGGCTATAAATGGGTCTTTGTACGAAAAAAAAATGAGAAAAATAAAATACAAAGGTATAAAACACACCTTGTTGCACAAGGATTTTCACAACAGCCTGGTGTCGATTATGATGAGACATATTCACCAGTTATGGATGCATTAACATTACGTTATCTTATTAGTTTCACTATCGATGAGAGACTTGAAATGCATTTGATGGATGTGGTAACAACCTATCTATATGGATCACTTGATAATGAGATGTACATGAAAATTCCCAAAGGATTTAAAATGTCGAAAACATATAATTCAAAGCCTCGAAAAATGTATTTCATTATATTGCAAAGATAATTGTATGATTTGAAGCAATCTGGACGCATATGGTATAACCTTCTTAGTGAATATTTATCTAAAGAAGGTTATACGAATGATGAAATTTGCCCATGTGTTTTCATAAAGAAAACAACGTCGGAGTTTGTTATACTTGATGTCTATGTCGACTACATAAACCTTATTGGAACGCCAATAGAGCTTCAAAAGACAATTGATTACCTAAAGAAAGAATTTGAGATGAAAGATCTCAGAAAGACAAAGTTATGCCTTGGTTTGCAAATTGAGCATTTGACAAACGGTATCTTTGTCCATCAATCTGCCTACACAGAAAAGGTGTTAAAATTATTCTATATGGATGGAGCACATCCATTAAGTACTCCGATGGTTGTTCGATCACTTGATGTGAATAAGGATCCATTCTGACCTCAAGAAAAGAATGAGGAACTCCTTGATCCTGAAATACCATATCTTAGTGCAATTGGTGCACTAATGTATCTTGCAAACACTACAAGGCTTGATATTTCCTTTTCAGTAAATTTGCTAGCAATGTATAGTTCTGCTTTTACTAGGAGACATTGGAATAGGATCAAACACATATTACGGTATCTAAAAGGGACTACCAATGTGGGCTTATTTTATTCTAAAGATTGCAGTTTCGATCTTGTTGGTTATGCTGATGCTGGGTACTTATCTGACCTGCATAAAGTTCGGTCTCAAATAGGCTATGTATTCATATGTGGGGGTACTACCATATCTTGGAGATCAACAAATCAGTCTATCATAGCCACTTCATCGAATCACACTAAGATTATAGATATTTATGAAGCAAGCCGAGAGCGTGTGTGATTGAGGTCCATAATACATCTCATTCGAGAAAAATGTGGCTTGAAATGTGACAAAGTACCCATAATTTTATATGAAGATAATGCAGCATGCATAGTACAACTGAAAGGTGGATTCATAATAGGAGATAGAACGAAACACATTTTGCCAAAGCTCTTCTATACACATGAGCTCCAAAAGAATGGTGATATTGACGTACAACAGATTTGTTCAAGTGACAATGTGGCTGATTTATTCACCAAGTCTCTTCCAACTGCAACTTTCAAGAAGATGGTGCACAAGATCGGAATGCTGAGATTCAAGGATGTTCTTATTTGGGGGAGTTAATACGCGCTGTACTCTTTTTCTCTTACGAGGTTTTGTCCCACTGGATTTTCCTTGTAAGGTTTTTAATGAGGAAGCCTATGTGCGTATTGTAAGACATTCAAGGGGGAGTGTTATGATATATATCAATTATAGTGAATGTCTATCAAGATCTATTTGATGTCTATCAGGATTTGATGTATTTGTCTTTTAGTGTGAAACTAGGGGCAAATCCCCCTATAAATAGAAGGGCTTCCTCCATTGTAAATCATCCCTTAAGAGAAGAAATAAGAATTACTCTCTCTATTTTCTCTACTCTTCTTCTTTATTCTTTCTTGTTTTATAACACTATAAACATTATTTAATTTACAAATTTCTAGCACAGTAAATAAATAAATCAAAAGTTAACTTATAGCACAACACGTAATCACAACATAATAGACATACCACAACGATTTGTAGATAATTTAAGAAAATTTACCAAACTTATCTAAAACATGGAGAGAATCTAATTTATATCCAATATATTTATAGAACTCCTCTTTTACATACGATAAAAAAACTTAAAATTCTGTTATAGAATAAAGAAATTGTTATAAATGTATTTACATTATAGTGAATGTCTATCAAGATCTATCAAGATCTACTTTGATATCTATTAGGATTTGATGCATCTGTCTTTTACTCAGACTAGGAGTAAATTTCTCCTATAAATAGAGGGGTTTTGTTTATTGTATTTACAATCAAGATGATCTCTCATCATCAAGAGAAGAAATAAGAATCACTCTCCCTATTCTCTTTACTCTTCTTGTTGTTCTTTATTATTTTATAACACGTTATCAGCACGAGACTCTACCAAACAAGGTGAGATTATAAATCTGAATGATTTCAAGGTTAGTAATTCTTTATGTTATCTTTCTTTTGCTACTACTAATATAATTATTATTGGATTTGAAAAAAAAAATGGTTTGGAACCATTTATATTTTAAATTTATTCCTCATGAACAATATTATAAAAAAAGATGATAATATATTGGGTTCAAGTTCCATCGATTCATGCCTAAGACACCTTTATATGGATCAAATATTGAGTTTGAATCTCAATACACCATATTGATGATATTGTGATGGCTAAGGCAAAATAATGGGTGTTTGATGAAAAGTCATGAAATTCGACCCATTGAATATGCTCCATTCCATGAAGTGAATGTGGTAGCAATATATGATAAGTCTGAAATATGACAACTTACTTCATTCTTGAGGTGTATGTGGTAGCAGTGCATAATATTTCTGAAAGAAAACAAGGGATTGAATGCACGAATATACGCTTGGAGGGACAATATGATAATGATCATCAAAAGTGATGATATTTTCACACGCTTATATGATTATGAGATATGCTAGAGAAAAATTCTCTACATCATATGTATGCCTCGATTTGCTTCTGAAGTAGCAAGATCTTGAAAGAGGTTATAAGATATCATAATTTGATAGGCTTAAGGCACGATTATATTCTATTTCTGGGGAATGAGAAACTTATTAATGCAGACGTGTACTTGATTGTGATTGTATCACAAATCACCTCCGAAAGAGGTTGAATAATTTTGAAATCTACTTTTGAAGTAGTAAATCTAAAATTTATTCATGTAATAGTAAATCTGAAATTTACTAAAGAAAAAGTACATGTCATGGTAAACTTGAAGTTTACTAGAATAAAAGTTCATAAATTGATATGAACGATTGTGACATCTCAAAGATGTGCATGTATTGAAGAACTAGAAGATTCTTTAAGAATTGTTTATGTCGTTTGTTCTCATGATAAGTTGGTTGGACCAACTAATATTGGGATTGGATCCCTTCAAATCTAAAAATTATAAAAGGTGAATAAGGGCTCGTTCATCTATCATGTGATATGCTGAAAAGATGCATCAATAAGATGATCACATGTACATTCATTGTCAACCTGCAGTTTGACATTCATAAAATTTCTTGCTCAATAAAATTGAGTTAAGAACATAATTTTCAGATTGTGCAATCAAGAAAGTTATCTTGATGATTGTTACGCCCAAATTACAACTCTCGTTAGAAAGTGCAAGCGGTCACTGTCAAATATAAAACCCAACTGGGTTGGGTGTCGAATCCCACAGGGAATACTATGATCACTAAGTATTGCGATTATTATTGGACTGTTGATCGAAGGTTCCAAGGTAAGGGGGTTTCAGTTTAGGTGCACAATAATATTATCAGTGTAACGATGAGATGATATGTGTAATAATATTTGATCACAGAGAATGACAAATTAGGGTTATGTCCACCTTGTAGCTTCTGCTTCTCTATTAACTATGAGTAATAAGGATTTTATATATGCATGCACTTATAGAGAGATGTATTGTAATTCTAAATCCAAGTGTTTCTCAACCATCAAGGATTTATTCACCTTAGTTCTGTCGAATCCAAAGTGTACAACCAATCGTACGAACTCTCCACGAAGTTAATCCTGCTAAGGCATTAACGTGTAAAATAGAGGTTGGAAACCCTATTTTATTGTCACACTCTCTTTTCCAAACAGTCACTTTTCTATCGAACAAGTTATTGCTATATTGGCGCATTCCCTATGTTTGCAACCACGAGAATTCAATCAAAATGAAGAGAGTAATGATATAAGTGGATTAACACATCATAAATTCAAAAACCCATAGCAATAGAGAGTATACTACAAGGTTTCCATAACCCTAACAAATAAACTTAACTACTCATGAATAAAACGGAAATCACAATAGAAATATTCATCATACCAAAACTTAAAACGATCTTGGTGGTAAAGATGAATAGCGAAAATAAGAGAGAAAAATGTTTCTCTCTCTCCGTCCTCAAGCTAAGCCGCTTTCTCTTGTTTTCAAAATAATACAGAATGTGAATAATCCCTAAAAATTCAGCCATAAGGTTTTTAATAACATCCTTGTCTAATAAATTGCTACTGAATCCTTAACTATTTAAAAATATTGAGTTTGCCCGGGAAAAAGTTTCCATACATCACATTCAGTCCAAAAGCTGCTTTCCTTTTTATGTGAAGTTTCCTTTGCTGTCCACAGGTCCCCAAAGTGCTGTAATCTTCCTCATTAGTACCTGAAAAATATGCTAATCACATAGGTCAGCTCACTTAACTAAAAATAGAGTAAAAGTGCAAGAATTATGTATTTTATCCTCAAAACTTAGCTAAAACATGGGTAAGTTATGGTGCTTAGACGTATAAATACGCCCAACATCACCACCCCACACTTAAAGCTTTGTTTGTCCTCGAACAAAATAGTACATCCATGCGAATACTTAACTAAACTTCACAAGAGCAACACAAAATTTTCAACAAAACATACACTGCAATTATTAACAAAGAGTAGATTTCTTGATCATTACTAGAAACAACTCACCCTCCAACATAGACTCATTAAGTTGGTTAATTCATATACACAAGTTAAGCCAAAAACAATCATATAAAACTACCCAACAATCATCAACCATGTGCGCTCACACAAAAAGTTACCCATAATCACTCATAGTTTTGCATTTTTCAGAAATATGGGTATAAGAACTTGCTTGCTCTCACTCTCATAAAGAATTCTTAGATTACAACTAATGACCATATGCTTGCCCTTAGTGTAATGCTCCACTAATATCAGAATGCTAAGGTTAGGATCAAATGGGTCTTTACGGGTTGTAAAGTAGGCTAAAGGGATGGGTAGGACTAATTTGGCCAGAAATAATGATTATGTTCCCTAAGCGCTTTAATACACTACATTATGCCATTTACACCAACTTTTAACAACCACTCTACCTTCCTTTCATCTACCAACTTTTTTTTTTAATCTTTTCTTCATCCATTTAGTTACTCAATCAAAAATACTATAATGGGAATATACAACTTTTTTTTTTCTTTTTGTTAAGCATCCCTATGATAGCCACCCTCAGCTTAGACTATTTGCGTTAGTCGAGGTGCATAATGTCCAAGAAAGGACCAAGGCGCCACTCCCAATCACAATATTTTCATGTATAAATAACTAAACTTTAGGGCATCACTTTCACCATTTTCCTCTTATTTTGCCACACTCTTTACTCAACTTGATTCTACAATTTAAAGCGCTTAGGAGCTTTTGGATCAAATTATGGTCTTTAAAAAAAATGGATTAGGCTACATATGAGGTTTCCAAAGAAAATAGCTAAAGGCTCAATGGGTGTTCACTAGGACAATGTACAAAGGTAGGTAAAAAGAAGATAAAAAATCAGGGCTGCCAAAGAAATGCCTAAATCATCTCCTAAACTCACAATCTTTATTTCGCTTCACACACACACTAGGCAAGTTCTAGCATCAGTCGCAACAAAGAATATACAATAACTTACATACACATGGCACATGGTCAACTTAATTAGGAGCATTATAGATTCTTGACCCAACAGATAAATGAATTAAACCACAAACAATTATAACAGAATGAGTCACAACTTAGAGCCAAAATATTTCAATAGTAGTGATTCAGCACAAACTCCTGTTATAATGCCATGCCGTCTATAAGAACAATTTCATGCAAAAATCTGACTAATTACAACTAACTAACTACGACTAAATCAAAACAACTATAGAATAAATGCGGGCAAGCAGTAGGCAATACAGCAGACAAGGCAATCCAGGCGTACACATACTTATACCCACACCCCACACTAAGAAGGAACACACTCCCCTCAGTGTAAATAAAGAAGCAAAAACCTGGTTAGTCAGACTCCTCCTCTACATCTGGGGTCATACCCCCTGCGTCAGAATCATCATCAGAGTCTTCATCAGCAGAGTTGTCCTCCACATCAGAGTCTAGCAGTCGGTGATCATTGTCTGTCGGCACATCATCATCTAGAGGTTCTTCAAAATTTACCCCCACTCTACACATGGCCCGAGCATGCTCATTAAGCGGGTAGTCATAGTCCAACTGCCGAAGCTTTGCATCATTCGGCACACGACCCCCATTCATCATAGCAAACCTAGTCATGCCATACAGATAGCGAAAAAAACTCTCATCTCGAGCATGTCTCTCAGCAGTGGTAAGGTTTATGCCTTGACTAGTTTCTGGATCTTTGATTTTCGTGAGATCCACCTTCTTCGGGTTTTGTGGCAACTTATGGTCTGCTGGCTCCTCCTCAATGTGCTCTTTTCTTAAAATTATAGACAACAAGTTGCCGAAAATGAAATTGGACTTATTGTGCACCCTTGCTTTTCGCATCGACATTCATATAACTGCACCAATATTGATGGGAACATTCGTCATTAGAGCATATACCAAGCAAACTCGATCACGCGTGACCTTAGTGTATTGTATCCCAGGAATCAAGCAGGAATTGACTATTCTTAACCATATGCGAGCTTCTCTGTTCAAACAAGCATATGGGTAAGTGTTGTGACGACCATTATCTTTATGACGAGTCCACCGGGTCATGGACCTTGATCCATACAATGTATGTATGATGGCTCTGTAGGGAGGTTTGTTGTAGAGCTCCTTGAGTGATGATTGATCCACACTTGGAGTACCCAGGAAAGAGTTGAAGAAATCAGTGTTCAATTGCAAGACTTGCCCCCGAATCTTTACTTCATTTCCCATAGTCCTTGGGGACCAGTTGGCATAAAACTCTCGAGTCAAATCAAGATTACATTCGCCCATGTCTCGGAAGATAAAGTCAAGTTTTAGTGCCATAATCTTTGCCAAAATGCGAGGTCAGTTCTTTGCTAAACTTTCCTTCTGCATTGACTCCACATGTACATATTTCTTCACTTTATTGTTTCTATACCATTCCTTCCCTTCCTTCTCCAGAACCCATTTGATCCCAAAAGTACGTAGAGGCACTTGAAGAGAGGAGGAATCAGCCTGGTCCTTTCTTGCCCTTTTTTGACCTTTTTATGAGGTGGATGCTTTCTCCTTTCCCTATCATCCTTTCAGAGCCATGTTACCTCAGATCATAATAGGGTCATGTTAGTCTCATTTCGTAAAATTCACTATAATCGAAAAAGAAAATAGTGATGGCACCACCCCACACTTAATTTGTTTGCACAAACTAATTGAGTGAATGTTGTCGAGTACTCAGACTTCATCGACATACATTTAGATGGTATGTGCCAACAACATTATTAGTGCAGTCACACTTTCAACCCTTCACTTTACATAATAATTTCTCAGTTTGATATACAGAAGCAGCACACAATGGTCTTGTAATCTTGACTATCATTTCCAACTTTATTTCATTTGAGCAATTCAATCTTTGAGCATGACTACCACATAGCAATCTTATCATTCTATAGCATAAAAACAATTTCACAATCTTATGCTTTTGGTTAACCATAATCATTACATCGATGAATGAGTCACTCACATAGTCAAGCTTACAACTCCCAAAATCATGCATTAAACTTCAATAGTTCAACTTCATAATAATAAAAAATTATGACAGTGAATACCAATCAATACATGCCGGAGTGAAATCAAGATTACCCACGAGAATCCTTTCACTCAATGAGATGTATTTTTCCAAAAACATAATAAACTAACCATACTCTTTTCACCAAGCACTACTACAAAATCTAGTTAACCATTATGAGCGCAACAATGTAACAACTACGAAACATGAAAGAACAACTTACTTGCTGATAAATCCGTGACGAATCGTGAAGGTGAGCCTGCAAGATTAGATGAGAAAAAAGAAGGGCTTGGAGAGGGAAAGGTTGTTTGGGCGGCGCTTAGGTTTAATAAAAATTGAGTGGGGTTTAAGAGTAGAGGATATATTTAAAAGATGAGACATGGGTCGGGTCGATCCATTCAAAAATGGGTTATTAGGCAAAACTTACGTTGATAGGCGGCGCCCATGGAATCGCCTAAGCATAAGTAGGCGGCGTCTAACCTATCGCCTATGTTGGCATAGGTGGCGCCTAACCTATCGCCTATGTTGACATAGGCGGCGCCTAACCTATCGCCTATGTGAGGCAGTGAGCATAGGCAATGGCATAGGCGGCGCCTAACCTATCGCCTATGTTGACATAGGCGGCGCCTAACCTATCGCCTATGTGAGGCAGTGAGCATAGGCAATGGCATTGGCGGCGCCTAACCTATCACCTAAGTGAGGTAGTGAGCATAGGCGATTGGAAATGCGGTGCACTCTTGTTCGAAAAGGTCCATACTGCGGGGGCTTCTCCCCTGCACCCCCATCGAGGTCAGTGGTGGGCTTCGCGATCGGGCCTATCGGCCCGGTTCCTACGCTACCACCACAGACCTCATTGAAAAGTCATAAAATAAAGTCGCACCGCGAAACTTTTTGGGTTTAATCTACATAATTTGAGGCGCGACTCTAATGCAAATCATACTTGAGCCTTACACATTTGACCACTCCCACTTACCTGTATTGTTCCATTACTCCTAGACTTACCACCATTGACATGGCTCACTTCCAAATCAAAATTGGGACTAATCTTCTTCTTTGTACTTCATGCACCTACACTTAATCAAAAACAACAAAAATGATTAGAAGGATGGGTTGCCTCCCACCAAGCGCCTTAGTTTTGTTCGTGGCTCGACTCTTCTTTTTGAATTTTCATTTACCAAAAACAAAATCCTAGTAAAATGATGGGTTGCCTCCCATGTAGCGCTTGATTTATTGTCGCGGCACGATACAGTTATCTCGATTACTCAGACTTCATCAAGATATATGGTGGCTATACATTTTATCGAGTCGATTGGACCGATATATATCTTCACTCTTTGGCCATTCACCTTAAAGACACTACCGTCATTGTTTTCTAACTCCACTACTCCAGATGAGTAAACTTGGCTGATTCTGAATGGACCAGACTATTTAGACTTCAACTTACCTGAAAACAACTTCAGTCTGGAGTTGAAAAGGAGTACCAAATCACCTTTCTGAAAGTTTCATTAGATAATCCTCCGATCATGGTACTTTTTCATCCTTTCCTTGTAAAGATATGCTCTTTCATATGCATTTAGACAGAATTCATCCATCTCGTTCAGCTGTCCCAATCTCATATTTATAGCATCATCCCAGTTCAGGTTAAGCTGCTTCAGTGCCCACATTGCGTTATGTTCTAGCTTAATTGGCAAGTGACAAGCCTTTCCATAAACTAGTTGGTATGGTGACATGCCAATTGGTGTCTTAAACGCGATCCTATATGCCCATAAGGCATCATCCAGCGTCCTGGACCAATCTTTCCTGCTGGCATTCACAGTCTTAGCAAGGATCAGCTTGATTTCCCGGTTTGAAACCTTCACTTGCCCACTAGTTTGTGGGTGGTACGGTGTAGCTACCTTATGTTGCTTAACCCCATACTTTGCCAATACGACTCTGAACAGCTTGTTGCAGAAATGTGATCTTCCATCACTTATGATGGTACGAGGTACCCCAAAATGAGAGAAGATATTTCTCTTTAAGAATGCCACAACACTCTTACCTTCATTATCAGCTAGAGCGACTGCTTCAATCCATTTGGATATGTAATCCACAGCAACTAATATATATTTTATCCCAAATAAGCTCACAAATGGGCCCATGAAGTCAATACCCCAGACATCGAATAACTTTACTTCAAGTATTTTGGACATGGGCATCTCATGGTGCTTTGAGATAGAACCTTGCCGCTGGCACTGATCACATCTTCTTACAAAATCATAGGCATCCTTGAATAATGAAGGCCAATAGTAGCCACTTTGCAGTACTTTCTTGGCCGTCCGTTCACCTGCATGGTGACCTCCAACTTGGGAAGCATGGCTTGCTTCCAGTATGCTAGACAGCTCTACATCTGGGATGCACCGCCTAATAATACCATCAGCACATCATTGAAAAAGATATGGCTCATCCCAGAAGTAATGTTTCACATCATGCATAAACTTTTTCTTTTGATGAAAGGAGAGATTCTCAGGAATCACTTCGCTTACCACGTAGTTAGCGAAATCTGCATACCACGATAAGTTTTTCACCTTAGTTTCTAGAATCTCTTTGTCGGGGAATGCATCATCAATATCAAGGTCGGTCTGCACTGTGTGCTCACTCTCAAGTCTAGATAGATGATCAGCTACTTGGTTTTTTCTATCCTTTACCTCAAAATCGAATTCTTGAAGTAGTAGGACCCACCTAATTAGCCTTGGATTGGCATCCTTCTTTGCCATTAAATATCTTAGAGCCGCATGATCTGTATGAACAGCTACCTTGGTTCCCAACAAGTAAGTAAGGAACTTTTCGAAAGCATAAATAACCGCAAGAAGCTCCCGTCAGTAACGATATAGTTCTTCTGTGCTCCATTCAAGGCCTTGCTTGCGTAGTAGATTGGATGAAATAGCTTTTCTCTTTTCTGACCAAGTACAGCACCCAAGGCTACACCGCTTGCATCACGCATAATTTCAAATGGTAGAGACCAATCGGGTGCTACAATAATAGGGGCTTCAACTAGCTTCCCTTTGAGGCATTCAAATTCCTTCAAGCAATCTTCACCAAAGTAAAACTTTGCCTCCTTCTCTAAAAGTTTGCATAATGGGTTTGCAATCTTGGAGAAGTCTTTAATAAACCTCCGATAAAAACCAGCATGACTGAGAAAACTACGAACCCCCTTCACAGAAATTGGAGGTGGTAGTCTCTCGATAACTTCAATCTTGGCTCAATCAACTTCAATTCCCTTTTCAAATATTTTATGCTCGAGAACAATGCCTTCCTTAACCATAAAATGGTGCTTCTCCTAATTTAGCATCAGATTGAATTCCACACATCGCTGCAAAGCCATACTCAGATTTGTCAAGCATGACTCAAATGACTCACCTACAACCGAAAAGTCATCCATAAACACCTCCAAGGTGTCTTCAACCATGTCAGAGAAAATAGACATCATACACCGCTGAAAAGTGGCAGGTGCATTACATAGCCCAAATGGCATTCGTTTGAATGCAAAAGTACCATATGGGCATGTAAAAGTGGTCTTCTCCTGATCTTCAGGAGCAATGCAAATCTGATTATATCCGGAATAACCATCCAAGAAACAGAACCATCCCTTTCCTACCAATCGATCAAGCATTTGATCCATGAATAACATTGGGAAGTGGTCCTTTAACGTCCACGAGTTTAGCTTCTGGTAATCCATACACACCCTCCACCCTGTGACAGGCCTGAGTGGAATTAGCTCATTCTTCTCATTTGCTACTACTGTCATGCCCCCTTTTTTCGGCACACATTGTACAGGACTCACCCATTTACTGTCTGAGATTGGGTACACCACCCCTGTATCTAGCCACTTGATGATTTCTTTCTTCACCACCTCTTGCATAGGTGGATTCAGACGACGCTGATGCTCAATAGTGGGTACGCAATCTTCCTCTAGCTGAATCTTGTGCATACATATGCCAGGAGGGATACCAATAATATCTGCAATAGTCCAACCAATAGCTTTCTTGTACCTCTTCAGAACAGAGATAAGAGCCTCTACCTGTTGTTCACCTAAATCAACAGCAGTAATAGCCGGAAGTGTATTTCCACTACCCAAGAACACATACCTTAGATGACTGGGTAGCTCTTTCAATTCTAACACCGGTGGCTCTTCAATGGATGGCTTCATCGGTGGTGAAGGTCGATTCTTAAGGTCAAGGTACAGCTTCTTGGGGGCATAAGAATACGACCTCATTCCTGTCAAAGCACAGACAGTTTCTTCATACTCCTTAACATCCTCACGATCAAAGTTTATAAGCACAGCAGCCAATGGCTCAACAGTAAGCTGCTTCTCTAAAGATAATTCCTTCTCATCCTCATAATAAACATCAACTATAGAGAAAACATTCGTATCCTTGGGCTGGTTCATTGATTTGCATACATCAAAATGTACCACTTCGTCATTCATATGAAATAAAAGCTCATTTGCCCGAAAATCAATAAGCACACTTCCTGTTGCGAGGAAAGGTCGACCCAAGATTATGGACCCAAGATTATGGACACCTCACTCCAACAGGTCATTTTACCGACCTATCTGCCATTACAAGCTGCATGTTGGTTGGTGTAGGATCCCCCAACCCCAACTGTCTATAAGTGGCTAGTGACATCAAATTAATGCTAGCCCCTAAACCACATAAAGACTTAGAAAAATCTAAAGATCCAACCGTGTAAGGAATAGTGAAAGCACCCGGATCTGCCTTCTTCTGTACCAAAGACTTTGTGGCAATCACACTACAATGATGAAAATTATCTGCCAGTTCATAGCTCGCTGCCCTTTTCTTTGTCAAAAGGTCCTTCATGAATTTGGCATACCCTGGCATTTGCTCCAATGCCTCCACCAAAGGTATATTTATAGTCAGCTGCTTCAGCATGGTCATGAATTTACTGAACCTGGTGTCATCATCCTTCTTTTTCAGTCTCTGAGGAAAAGGTGGTGGTGGATTTGGAAGAGTTTTCTCCACCACTTTCTTTTCATTGTGCTTCCCATTATCAATCTTTTCAGACTGCTGACATCTAGGTGTAGTATCATGAACGTTATCATCCTGATTTTCAACTTCTACAGAATCATCACAATCTGCTTCAACAATATTTTCCTCCATACTATCAACCACAGGCTTGCCCTTGAATGGATTTTCCAACACCTTACCACTCCTGGTTGTAATAGCCAAACATGATCCATCTTTCCTTGGATTTTGCACAGTGTCACTTGGTAAAGTGCCTACTTTCCTTTGATTGAATGCCGCCGATAGTTGACTCATTTGTTGTTCCAGCTGTTTTATTGAAGTGGAATGTGAGTCAACCAATTGATTCATTGAGGACAAATCATTTTTTACCTCAGCTACTCCCATGTTGGTTGCCTCCACTCCTTTCAACAGCTTAGCCATCATGTCCTTCATGGACATCTTCCCAGAGCTAGGTGCAACAGCTTCACGATTTCCAGGAGGGACATACAAATCGCTCCTATCATTCTTATTCTTCCAATTCCCTTGGTCTCGGTCCTTGTATCTGGATTTTTCATAATAGTTCCTACCTTGGTTTCCTTGGACATTGCCTCGGAAACTCCCCCTGATTATTCAAGTAATTTGCTTTCTCCTCAGAATCGGAGTCATCTCTTCTTTTTGATATAATAGCTTCGACCTTTTCTGTCTTTCCTGATAATAAATGCTTAGTAAGAAGGTCCATCTGCGTTTTTATGTGAGCCATATCCTGGTCATGTTCCTCTTCTCTTCGCCTTTGTTCTGACGTCATGCCAATAGACACAGTAGAGCTTGCTACCTCAGAATCCCTGGTATGCCAAGCTCTACTCTGCTTTGTCATACGATCCAACATCTCATATGCCTCAATAAAAGTAAGGTCCATGAATGACCCACCCGCAGTATTATCTACCACTGGCTTAGTCACCGAGTTCAAAGCCCTATATAATATTTCCATCAAGTGGACATTGGTCATCTGATGATTTGGGCACCACATAAGCTTCTTCTTGAACCTCTCCCAAGTCTCGTGGAGAGCTTCAGTTGGAAGTTGTCTGAAATTGCTTATCTCATCTCTTAATTGTGCTCTCTTGGATGGCGGAAAGAATCTTTCTAGGAAAGCTTCTTTCAGTTGCCTCCAATTGGTAATAGAGTCAGGAGTTAGCCCGTTTAACCATAGAGTTGCGTCTCCAGATAGAGACAATGGAATAAGCGCAGCCGGATCGCATTCTGTCCAACCCTTGGATTGTCAAACGATTTGCATGTTGAGATAAAATTAATCAGATGCATATTCGGATCGTCGCCTGCAAGTCCACCAAATAACCCTTTGAGTTGCAATAGCTGGATTATGGTGCTAGTGATATTGAACTTGGCTCCGGGTGCCAAGGGCGTAGGAATAATAGCCCCTGTGGCACCAGCCCCATCCAAGTCATCATCATCATCATCAAAAACAACTTGCACAGCTCGACGTTCGGGTCTCATCCTAGCTTAATGATCTCTGTTGACATTCCTATTCACTGGTGCAACCACATCATCTACATGACTTGGATTTAATAACTCATCATCACCCAGGTACTCATCATCAAGATTTGGTACCCGACCTGGGTTATTAGCATTCTGTTGATTTACTTGCGCAGCTGCCAATGCAGCTAATCTAGCCTGCTCCTATTGAGTAGCTATCCTTTCAAGGTCTCGTTGCGCATCCATTCTGCCAATGAGATGTGGTTCAGGATTTATAGGTAATAATGGTTGACCCGATCTCCGTGTATTTGGCATGCAATCCACTAAACCTGAACAAAACAAAAACAACAAACAAAAAGTAAAATTTGAGAATCTTTGACCAAAGGGTCTATTAACTATCACAAACTTAGTTGACAACCGTATTCCCCGGCAACGGCACCAAAATTTGATACACCCAAATTACAACTCTCGTTAGAAAGTGCAAGCGGTCACTGTCAAATATAGAACCCAACTGGGTTGGGTGTCGAATCCCACAGGGAATACTATGATCACTAAGTATTGCGATTATTATTGGACTGTTGATCGAAGGTTCCAAGGTAAGGGGGTTTCAGTTTAGGTGCACAATAATATTATCAGTGTAACGATGAGATGATATGTGTAATAATATTTGATCACAGAGAATGACAAATTAGGGTTATGTCCACCTTGTAGCTTCTGCTTCTCTATTAACTATGAGTAATAAGGATTTTATACATGCATGCACTTATAGAGAGATGTATTGTAATTCTAAATTCAAGTGTTTCTCAACCATCAAGGATTTATTCACCTTAGTTCTCTCGAATCCAAAGTGTACAATCAATCGTACGAACTCTCTAAGAAGTTAATCCTGCTAAGGCATTAACGTGCAAGAATTATGTATTTTATCCTCAAAACTTAGCTAAAACATGGGTAAGTTATGGTGCTTAGACGTATAAATACGCCCAACATCAATGATGATGGTTTGGCATTGAATGCCTTCGATAAATAGCTAAATCATTATTAATGAGAACAAAACTTCATGTATTGGTCTAAAATATGATATATTTCAATAGCATTTGTATGCATTAGACCAATAAATTATGATTATTTCTTCCCTCTCAATTAGTTCAAGGTCGGAAACCAATTATTCTATCTAATAATTTTGATGTGCGGTATACGATTAATGAATATACCATAATGCACAAAGATGGATTCCTCAAAGAAGTAGAAGATGTATGTTAGTTTTCCTAACATAAGGGGGAGATTATAAGCGCTATGAAATATGTTAGGAATTATTACCATATCCTCATCCAAAAGATAATTCAAGTCAAATGCTGAAAGCATCTCATATTAAGCAAGTGCTCTTATTTTGTGTTCCTAAAGGATAAAGTCTATGCATGCGTGAAACGTGGTAGACTGATCGGTTCCAAATAAAATAGTCCTTGTAAAATAAGGAGTAAATAATCATAATAAGAAGGTAATGAGCTCTTGAAGAGCCTATGACATACCACTTCATGAAACCTTATGAGAGGTTCATGTACCTGAAAATAATGAAGTGATGAGATCTCAAAATGTTATGTCGCATTGTGAACCGATACAAAATGACATATCATCAATATCTTTGACACAATATTGGCTCAATATTGTGAAAGATTACGAGGATTTAAAATCTACGTTTATTTAAGCATGCTGACGTAGAAACATTTATCAAGAGACATGAAATGATGCATTTTGGTAAGCGTAAAACTTATTTGATTTGCAGTCCAGACACTTGAAGATGTCACTCATGAAATGTTGAATATTTTCACTTGACAAAACTTATGTGAAAATTTTTAAGGATTCAAACTGCTTGAAGCATATAAAAGTTTTTGGGAAACTTATTTATAATCCTTATACTATATAAGCTTATTGCTTGAACATCATTGAAACTCTTGAAGAGTTTTCAAAGCAATAGATTATTTGCTGAAATTCAAAGTATATCAAATTGGATTGGTTATGAAGTATCATATCTTAGTGCAATTAATGTACTCGTATACCTTGCAAATACTACAAGGCCTATATCCTTTTCAGTCAATTTGTTAGCAAGGTATATTTCTGCTCCTACTATGAGATATCAAAATGGGATAAAACACATGAGCTTGTTTTATTCTAAGGATTGCAGTCCCGATCTTATTGGTCATGCTGATGTTGGGTACTTATCTAACCCGCATAAAGCTCTGTCTCAAATAGGCTATGTGTTCATATGTTGTGGTACTGCCATATCTTGGAGATATACAAAGCAGTCTATCGTAGCTACTTCATCGAATCATGCTGAGATAATAGCTATTCATGAAGCAAGCCGAGAATGTATATGGTTGAGGTCCATGATACATCTCATTCGAGAGAAATGTGGTATGAAATATGACAATCTACCCATAATTTTATACAGAGATAATTCAGCATAAATAGCACATCTTAAGGGAGGATTCATAAATAGAGATAGAACGAAACACATTTTGCCAAAGCTTTTCTACATACATGAGCTACAAAAGAATGATGATATTAACAAGCAACAAATTCGTTCAACTGACAATGTGACTGATTTATTCACCAAATCTTCTCCAATTGCAATTTTCAAGAAGATGTTGCACAAGATATCACGATGCAAAGGTCAAGGATGTTCTCATTAGGGGGAGAAAATACATGCTGTACTCTTTTTCCCTTACGAGGTTTTGTCCCACTGGGTTTTCCTTGTAAGGTTTTTAATGAGGCATCAGAAATGCGTATTATTAGAGATGTGTACTCTTTTTCCTTCACTGAATTTTTTTTCCTACTGGGTTTTTTCTAGTAAGGTTTTAACGAGGCACATTATCTACCAATTAGACATTCAAAGAGGAGTGTTATAAATGTATTTCATTATAGTGAATGTCTATCAAGATCTATCAAGATCTACTTTGATATCTATTAGGATTTGATGCATTCGTCTTTTACTCGGACTAGGAGTAAATTTCTCCTATAAATAGAGGGGTTTTGTTCATTGTATTTACAATCAAGATGATCTCTCATCATCAAGAGAAGAAATAAGAATCACTCTCTCTATTCTCTCTACTCTTCTTATTATTCTTTATTATTTTATAACAGAAATAAATTTGAATAAGGTTTAATTTTTCTTTTGTAAGCATATAATTATGCTAACTTTACCTCTTTATTATATCTTATATTATTTGTTTTTCCCTACGTTTCATGTTTTGTATTGTTTTGATTATTTAATTTTTTATAACGTAATTTTGATTTATGTTGCAGGGCATTCATGACATAATTCATAATTCTGTCTCGAAGAACACACTTGATATGTTGCATTGAACAAGCCATCTTCAGAATATCCACCTTACTATAAGTAATTTATTTTTTTCTAATGATTAAAATTGAATTTTTTTTTAGCGATTAATTTCATGTATCTAATTTAAAAGTCTTAAGAAAGCTCCACACGAAAGCTATTCGATCAGAAATACAATTAGTGATAAATGCTACTCAAAAATATAAATTTACCTCACCTTTTTATTTATTTTTTAATTATTTTATTTAAGTAATATTTTGATCAAATTTACTACAAATCTATGACCGCCTTTTGAAGAGAAAGAAACTAAGGTTGGCTAAAAGGAAATTGAGCCATGACACATGTAGAAGCAAAGGCAGAATATTTAGCTTTTCTCTGTTGTGAACTAATCTAATAGTACAGTTGCATGTAAAGTTGTTTATGTTAATATCTCAATTGATATTAGGAGATTATCAAACTTTCAGCCTAAAAGAAGTAGAAAATTAGGATCTATGCTCGACATAACAAGTGATCTTCCTAAGATGCTAAAAAATTCTAATAAAAAAAAATTGAAGTAAGCAGGTTGTCGTCAAATAAAGTAACCAGAAAATCAAAGATTAGGAATGGAAGTCTTGGTCTTGGATAAGGGACTTGAGGGCGAATTATCAATCATGTTCCTCTTTACTTTATTTTCTAAAGAAATATTGTGCTTAATATAACGTACATACAATAGTTTTCTCTTTTTAGAAATAGATTTATTATTAATTAACGTTATACATACGTGCAACACACGCACATTAAACTAGTTCATTAAAGTACTCGGGTATTATAAAGAGAAAAAATATAGAAAAATTGTGAAACAAACTCTAGTTAATTTGGAAAGGTTTGGAAATACAAAATAATTACTCGTATAAACAAAATAAAATTTTTAAAAAATACTTCAGAAGTTTTTACTCCTATAAACAAAGTAAATTTTTAAATAAAATACTTTAGAAGGTAAAATAAAGAACTTCCTAAACAAATATAGATTAGGAATAGTAGAAAGCGAAAAAAGATAAATTGATCACAAATATAGATAAAAGAAGTTGAGATTGAAGAATCGATCACGGTTCAGTATAGAGCCATAAAAGACGTGGTGGAGGACGATTACATGGTCATCCCAGTATAGAACCATAAAAGACGTGGTGAAGGACGATCACACGGTCATCCCACTTCCGAATGTAGATACACAAACCCTAATCAAAGTCATCAAATACTTGAAGAAGCACAAGGAAAAAAGGGAATCAAATGAAGAAGAATTAAAAGAATTTGAGATTGAAGAATCGATCACGGATCAATCTGGAACCATAAAAGACATGATGGAGGATGATTACACACTCATCCCACTTCCAAACGTTGATGCACAAACCCTAATCAAAGTCATCAAGTACATGAAGAAACACGAGGAAAAAACAAAATCAAATGAAGAAGAATTAAAAGAATTTGAGGTTGAAGAATCGATCACAATCTAAAACCATAAAAGACATCACTACTAAAAAAAATTGGAAAATCGACCACATAGTGGTCGGTTTTCTCTAATTTCCGACCACAAAACCGATCAAAATGTGTGGTCGGTAAAGTAGTGGTAGTTTTTTAAAAATATATACATATTTTTTAAATTCATTATTATTTTATTAAAATTGAAAAAAATTATTTTAGAAAAAAAATCGACCATAAGTGGTCGGTTTTTTATTAAATTAATTAATTAATTTTAATATTAAACCGACCACTTGTGGTCAGATTTTAAATAAATAAATTAATTAATTTAATAGAAAACTGAACACAAGTGGTCGGTTTTTATTAAATTAATTAATTAATTTTAATATTAAACTGACTATAGGTAGTCGGTTTTTATTAAATTAATTAATTAAATTTAATATAAAATCGACCACTTGTGGTCGGTTTTATGCACAATTTTTTCTTTCAAAAAGTGGTCGGTTTTTCTGAGAATTTTTTTTTGAAAAAAAAATCAGAACCCAAATACAGCATGCAACAACAACAATGCAATACAACAGTAACCAAATAAAATACAACAACAACAACAACCAAAAATCAAATGTAAATACTTTCAAAAGTGTACAACACATACAAAATGTCCAACAAAAGTGAGTATGAAAAAACTACAACAATAGTTTCAAACAACAAAATGTCTAAATTCAAAGTGCAACACATACAAAAATAAAAAAACTAAAAGTCATCATTATTGTATTCGTCCTCGTCTTTCAGATCATCATCCGTGCTGAAATCATTCAGGGGGCATAGACCTTTTGTAGCCCGAACTGCATCACCAGGACACGGACAAATAACCCCCGCAGTCTGAATGAAGGAGCTGAACTGCTGCTGCAACATCTTGATTTGTGGTGCTGTTGCTTTCTCCGTCTTCTTATGCCTCTCTCTCTATTTAGCAAGCTCTTCAGTGAGTTAAGATACCGTATTTTGTAGTCTTCCAATGGTTTCTCTATCAACTGAAGAGCTAGAGTATGCAACGCCGGACGAACACCTAATATTATCGCCAATTTTTTTTTGTGTGGTATTCGTAGAAATGACCTCTATTTGCAGGACCCACAACTTTTGTTCATAACTCCTCCTCTAAATGCTGGGGTATTGGGTCACCCTAACTTTCAGGAGGCTGACTACTACGATACTCACCAACAAGACGCGAATATTCGTCCTATATTCAAAGTAAAGTTAATACTAAAAGTCAAAAAATATTAAAGTAGTTATAATTGAATAATATCAACTTTGAGAAAAAGATTCATAAGTTTAAAATTTGTTTCTTACGTGGACAACTTTTGCACGAGCTTTAACCCAGAAATCTTCATCAGTCGGGTTCTTTTTTCTTTTTCAGATGAGTCTCCTCGAATAGCTCATCAGTTGGTATTTGCCTACCCTTTTCTTTTTCCTGCATATGAAAAAATTATCAATGTTCAAATAATAAAAATATTTAAATAGAAACAAACAATTAAAACTGTAAAAGTTACATACCATTTTTTCCAGCACAACAAGAGAACTTCTAGCATCCGAGTATGTAGGGAGCCACCCTTGGATGATGCCCAAACTTTCCTTCCTTTTTCTCTCAACGATTGGTATTCTGCGTTACTCCAATGACGAAGATACAGTTGTCTACGGGTTCAAAAATCCACTTAGATTTTACCAATTTCTTTTGGGCATAATCCAAGAGAACGTTAAATCTGACTCTACATCTTATGATAAAGTTCTTCTTTATAAGAAATGCATTTGCATCATCCCACCAGTAAAATTTCTACAACAAAAATATAATATTCAATCTTTTGTTCTAAAAAAGTGTTAATAAGTAGTCGATAAGTTAAATCCTTACCTTAAATTCTTCAAATATTCTATCCTTGTCAAGTTCTGGAACCTTTTGCTAGCTGGTCCAGTAGCCGTTGAAGTACCGAGTAATGCATATTCGCGCCTTTTATCCAACTCCAGCATCCGGCCTAAACCTACAACACAAGATCAAATAGTAATTTCATAGAGCATAATAATATAGTAATAAAAAAATGAGTAACGTTATTATATTTAGAAATCTTACCCTCTCTCAATTGGAACAAGATAAATACTCCTAGAATTATCTCTGTCTCTTGGATGCCTAGTAAGTAATGGTGGATGCAAATCGACCCTCAGATATATGAATACCTGTCCGTCATTTATAAGGCGGAGGTTGTCTATTCTTTTTGGTTTTGTAGTATCAACTTTTTCTTTATCCTTGTCACCTCTGCCTGACATCTAAATTATGTTAAGTTAACAAGTAGTTAGTTCCTACAAAATGAATATATAAGAGAACATTCCAAGTAACTAATTTCAAGTTACTAATTTACATTTCAAATCTCTCTAATACAACATGAGATATAGACAAGAATATTTTTATTACTATATAAATCATGAAAAAATGGAAATAACAAACTTAAACAGTATATTACATATCAATCTTAAACAAGAAACAGAAAGGTAAATATATAATACAAAGCATAAAGCCATCAATACATAATAAATACAACCTACACAACTGATACAAGATCGACAAGGAACACACAAACAAAACCAAAATCAGTCCACAAGTTGAAAGAACTGTGGACCCTTTTGATGACCACTCTCGAATTCAACAAAAACACAATGTATTGTGGTGTTTAACACCTAAAAACAGACCACAACAAACTATGTTAACAACATCAAGATGAAGAACAATAACAACATACGGGTTACAAGTGAAATAATACATCACACGGCTACAAGATTACAACAAAGGAAATGATAGAGAGTGTGACATACACTACTACAAAGACAAAGAACCTAAGTGTATTCAAGCACAAAGACCCTTGATAAAGATAGTAGAAACACCTACACTATGCGGTGGACACAAGAGAGGACCTCAATCCGTCTAGCACCCAACAATCCAAGCAAACAAACAACAAAAGTGATTCCACACCTAAGTTGTTTCCTAGTTTCAACCAAGTCTCTATGGTAGAGAGAACTTGTGTTTTCCAAGTGTGTTATAAAATCTTCAATATAAAAAAATCTAAGTAAAGTAACCCTAAAATGTTTCTTATAGAGTGTGTTACAAATAGAAGGCAAAAAGTTCAAAATGCCCCTTAGACATTAGGTGCCCCTCTAGTGTGAATTAGTGGCTGTTTTGATATGTTTTAAGCCCTTAATTCCACTTCTCTTGCACACACACATGGACGAATTCAATACATATCTTCATAAGTTCATCTAGACGATCACACTTGTATCATCCTCTCCATCTTGAGAGGAATTTGTCCACAAATTCAAGCAATCATCACCCGGAAGCTCTCCTCTTTGAATCATCTTTTCAATGTTCCTCCCAAGGTTAGGATGTTCAAACAAGGGTTCCATGAGGTCATCAAGCTTTCTACTTAGACTTAAATGTTCTTTAGCCTGCACATAAGAAGAAAGGATGCTAGGCAAAGTGCTAGCATCTTGGTTAGTAGGAAACAAAGGGTTTTTGTGGGCAAACCCCACAATCCTAACTCTCGGCTTCTTTTTTTCACCCTCCTCACTCTCCGCTTCTTTTTACACAATCTCACTAAGAATAATTCTCCTTGCCATATACATAGGCACAACACACTCTCCATCCACCGGCCAAATATCTTCCCCGCCTTCATCAATTTCCACCTCGGCCTCAAGCTCTCCATCTTGAGCTTTTTCATCACCCTTATTCGATTCAAGTCCTACCTCCTCACCAAGATAATAAAATTTTCCCTCCCTAAGGATTACATTCCTCCGGTGTGGGCACTCACTCTCCTTGTGCCCCCACCCTTGACATTTAAAATATTGAAATCCCTTAGGACGAGAAGTAGAATTTGGTTTACCTTCGTTTCTTAGAGGATACTTTTGTGAAGCATTGGTTTCGGTTTGTACAACCTTGTTCTCGATTTGGTTGGCATTGGATGAATGATGTTGATGTTGGTGCCACTCTGAGGATGGTCCTTGGTGATTCTTGGGTTTGGAGGTCGAGAGCTCCCTTTCAATTTCCAAGGCCGCTTGGAAAATGCCATCGATCGTGTCAAACTTGTGGAGGGTCATCCGAGAATCTATGTCCCTATTCAACCCGACTTTGAATCGTATAATATAATGGATCACTTATTCTCCTCTATAGTCAAGCTTCAACATCAATTGTTGAAACTCGTCATAGTATGCCATGACACTTTTGTTTCCTTGCCTCAAGTTATACAACTTGGCAAGAAGTTCTTGTTTGTAGCCCTCAGGTAAGTACCTTTGACGTATAAGGTACCTCAATCTAAACCATGGAGGTGGCTTCCCGGCAATCAACACATCACCAAACCTCTTCACATAATCTCACCAAGTGTTTGCATACCCCTCAAAGTGAGCGATTGCATAACAACTCTTATTCTCTTCGGTTAGATCATTCACTTGGAATATCCTATCACAAGATGACTCCCAAGAAATATATGCCTCGGGATCACTCTCACCCTTGAAGATTGGAAGACTAACTTTGATGGAATTGAGGCTAAGCTCTCGGGTTTGGTTACCACCCCTCACTTCTCGGCCTAAATCACCTTGCCTACCCCTCTCCTCTTCTTCTCTCAAGTAAGCATCACCATAAACCCATAACCCCCATGTTGTTTCTCCCTACCATAACCCTCAAAATGGTTTGGTGGATTTGGATAAAGTGGATTCGAATTTGGAGGATAGTAAGGCCTTTGGTTCAATGGAGTTTGGATTGGAAAGTGAGGTCTTTGGATAAGTGGAGGGTTCGGGTTTGGTGGCATTTGGGTTCCAAATCCGTCATGTTGGACTTGATGAAGTAGAGGGAGGATTGCTCTATCATACTCACGGTTTTGGGAAACATTTGGTGGTTGGCTCGGTGACTTGTTCATTTGGTGCAAGGCCTTGGGAGTAATGGTTGGGGAAATATTTTGAGGGGTGGAAGGTCGACTCCTTTGACTTTCCACACGTTCTAATCTCCCACTCATTGATGCCACATCCGTATCTAATTTCTCAAGACCCACATTCAACCTAGCCACATCTTGGGACATATTTTTAAGGCGAGCCAAAATGAGATTGATGGCATTAATGTCCATTGTTTGAGCATTTGAAGCCTCGGGTTCCATTGTGGTTGTACCGAAAATAACCCTTCAAGTTTCTTCAAACTCAAGCTCAACAACAGTGGATGACTCAAATTACTTCCAATTTAGCTCAAATTCGAACCCTATACTCCTATAGTGTTATAGAACACAAATTTAACACTAAAAACACAAGAAAAACACAAAATCAAAAACTCAAAATTTGACCTAGGGTCAAAAACGGGTTTAGTATTCTTTTTTGGGATTTTTGATTTTGACACTTCTTTTGTTGGGATTTTCAATTTCTAGATTCTAATAGTGTTAGGGAACAAGGATCTACCACTAGAAACACACAAAAATCAATTTTTTTTTTGAAAAATCCTAATAACGTGAACAGTAACTTTTTTCTTTTTTTCTTCTTTTTCACTTTTTTTTTTTGGATTTTCAAGATAACAATCCCAAGATTGATTTTGTTGGAACAAAACTAAACCTTGCTCTGATACCAAATGATACAAGATCGACAAGGAACACGAACAACACCAACATCAGTCCACAAGTTGAAAGAGCCGTGGACTCTTTTGATGACCACTCTTGGGTTCAACAAAAACACAATGTATTGTGGTGTTTAACACCTAAAAACAACCTACAACAAACTATGTTAAAAACATCAAGATGAAGAACAAGAACAACACACGGGTTACAAAAGAAATAATACACCACACGGCTACAAGATTACAACAAAGGAAATGATAGAGAGTGTGACATACACTACTGCAAGACCAAGAACCTAAGTGTATTAAAGCAAAAAGACCCTTGATAAAGATAGTAGAAACACCTACACTATGAGGTGGACACAAGAGAGGACCTCAATCCGTCTAGCACCCAACAATCCAAGCAAACAAACAACAAAAGTGATTCCACACCTAAGTTGTTTCCTAGTTTCAGCCAAGTCTCTATGGTAGAGAGAACTTGTGTTTTTCAAGTGTGTTATACAATCTTCAATATAAAAAAAACTAAGTAAAGTAACTATAAAATATTTCTTATAGAGTGTATTACAAATAGAAGGCAAAAAGTTCAAAATGCCCCTTAGAGATTAGGTGCCTTTCTAGTGTGAATTAGTGGCTGTTTTGATATGTTTTAAGCCCTTAATTCCACTTCTCTTGCACACACACACATGGACGAATTCAATACACATCCTCATAAGTTCATCTACGCGATTGCACTTGTATCAACAACTAATCCTCCTCTTCTAAAGACTCTCTACTAAATCATTCACCCTCTTCGGAGGTTTTCTCACCTCCTACCCACTCAACCTCTTTTTCCGCAATATTAACTTCTTCAAATATATTTTCTGGGTGATTCAAACTGTCCACTAATTCAATGTCCACTAGATGGTGATCAATCTGTATTTCAGTCTGATACGCAGTCTCCAGCACATTCTCAACTTTCACTCGGCCTATAGCTTTGTTTTTATTATAGTCCAACAATCAGACTTGTCATTGCACAACGAATAAGGAGCATAATACATTTGTTTAGCATTTTGCCCTAGTACAAATGGATCATAAATAGGATCTTTACTTCAATGATGTTATGCTCCCTATGTACTCTTGTGCCTCCTGTGCTTGGATCAAACCACTTACATCGAAAGAGGACAATTTTTTTTATTGGAAAACCAGCATACTCCAGTTCTAAGATCTCGTCTATGATGCCAAAGTAATCAACATCATCATCACCCTTAACCCAAACACCACTATTGTTTGTTTTCCTTGTTCTGGAGTGTTGTTTGGTGGAAAATTTAAACCTATTTACTTTGTATCGGGACATTGCATTAGCTTCAACTGGATTCAAAGAAATATCTCTCAAGAGCAGATCGTATGCGGCTACATTTAGTGAATGGTGTACCTAAAAATATTATACATATATATATTTTAGTTGAGGAATGTGTAAATGTTTAAACTTTGTAGAAATATTAATACACTTACGAACCTTATTTTTAAACCATGTTGCAAAGGATGCATACACTTGATTTTCGTGGAATTGAGTCTTAAATGAATTGAACATCCAACATGGAAACACAATTAGTTTCTTTAAGGGAATGAGTAAACACATAAGATATGTAAAAATTTTAATCTCCTTACTTCTGAAAGGGCTCAATTTTCGGGTAATTCAGCATGACATACAAAGTTGCTGATTTGCGCTCCGTGGGAGTGAAACGGCGAGGTATGGTCTTTTTAGCCTTACAACCAAATTGATTGAAAATTGATATCGGTTGCAAATGAGGCTCATTCACATCGTCCTGATGATGATTCGGTCGTTTTCTTGAACAAGCAACTTCATCACAAAAGTAGTATGAACAAAATTGAGAAGTTTCTTTTGCAAGATATGCCTCAACTATAGAGTCTTCCACCCTATGTTTGTTTTTGGGACCCCTTTTAAAATTTTCAATTGTCTTGTACAATCTTAAGGTTAGATGTTTACTATATTTAAAAAAGATATGTATGAATTTAAATATGTGCAAATGCTACCATTCGAATGGATACATCCACCTAGTTTGAACTGGACCGCCTAGCTGAGCTTCGTGCATAAGTTGAATGGAAAGATGTTCCATCACATCGAAGAACGTTGGTGGAAAAATCTCCTCCAGCTTATTGGTGATAACAACAATATTACTTTCCATTCGTGCCAGATTTTCTTCTTTTAATGTGGTGGCACATAAGTCTTTGAAGAACAAACTAATCTCTGCTATTGGTTTCCATATGTTTTCAGGTAAACCAATAAAACCAATTGGAAGTAATTGTTCAATGAAAATATAACAATCATGGCTTTTCATTCCATGCAAGATTCCTTGTGCCATATCAACCCTCTTTCCCATATTTGAGGCATATCCATCGGACATCTTCAAACTTTGGACCCACTCACATATTTGACGTTTTTGGTCCAACTTGAATGTAAAACTAGCCTTGGGCTTAAGAACATTGCCATTGGGCCCCTCCTGTAAGTGTAATTCGCTGTGTTTGCAATATTCTGGTAAGTCAAGTCTGGCCTTAGGATTATCCTTTGTTTTGCCGGCGACATCCATAACTGTATTGCTTAACCATTTTCAAGCAACTAAATCACCTACCAAACCACATTCAAAACAAAAAAATCCCCTTTCAAGTCCCTCCACTTAACCATTTTCAAGCAACTAAGTATCAAAACAAAACCACATTCAAAACAAAATAATCCCCTTTCAAGTCCCTAGACTTAACCATTTTCAAGCAACTAAATCACCACCAAACCACATTCAAAACAAAAAAATTCCCTTTCAAGTCCCTACACTTAACCATTTTCAAGAAACTAAGTATCAAAACAAAACCACATTCAAAACAAAAAAATTTTCTTTCAAGTCCCTAGACTAAACCATTTTCAAGTGAGTAAGTCACCAAACAAACCACATTCAAAACAAAAAAATTCCCTTTAAAGTCCCTAGACTTAACCATTTTCAAGCGACTAAGTCACCAAACAAACCACATTCAAAACAAAAAAATCCCCTTTCAAGTCCCTAGACTTAACCATTTTCAAGCAACTAAATCACCTACCAAACCACACTCAAAACAAAAAAAATCCCCTTTCAAGTCCCTACACTTAACCATTTTCAAGCAACTAAGTATCAAAACAAAACCACATTCAAAACAAAATAATTCCCTTTCAAGTCCCTAGACTTAACCATTTTCAAGCAATTAAATCACCTACCAAATCACATTCAAAACAAAATAATTCCCTTTCAAGTCCCTAGACTTAACCATTTTCAAGCAATTAAATCACCTACCAAATCACATTCAAAACAAAAAAAATTCCCTTTGAAGTCCCTACACTTAACCATTTTCAAGCAATTAAGTATCAAAACAAAACCACATTTAAAACAAAAAATCTCCATTAAAGTCCCTACACTTAACCATTTTCAAGCAACTAAGTATCAAAACAAAACCACATTCAAAACAAAAAAAATCCCCATTAAAGTCCCTACACTTAATCATTTTCAAGCAACTAAGTATCAAAATAAAATCGTTTTCAAAACAAAATAATCTCCTTTCAAAACCCTAGACTAAACCATTTTCAAGCAACTAAGTCACCTAACAAACCACATTCAAAACACAAAATTTCCTTCAAAGTCCCTAGACTTAACCATTTTCAATTGACTAAGTCACCAAACAAACCACATTCAAAACAAAAAAATCCGCTTTAAAGTCCCTAGACTTAACCATTTTCAAGTGACCAAGTCACCTACCAAACCACATTCTAAACAAGAAAATCTCCTTTAAAGTCCCCAGACTTAACCATTTTCAACCAACTAAATCTCAAAATAAAACCACAATCAAAACACAAAATCCCCTTCAAAGTTCCTAGACTTAACCATTTTCAAGCAACTAAGTCACCTAAAAAACCACATTCAAAACCAAAAAATCCCTTTAAAGTCCCTGCACTTAAACATTTTCAACCAACTAAGTATCAAAACAAAATCACCTTTACAAAACAAGCAACAACAAGGCCTACAAGATGTCAACAACAATGCTAGTGAATCGAACAAGGCCACACACGGCTTCACTAGATTTCAATATAAACAATAGCAAGAACATAACAACAATGCTAGTGAATCGAACAAGGCCACACATGGCTTCACTAGACTTCAATATGAACAATAACAAGAAGATAACAATTATAGTGAATCGAGAGAAATTAACTTACCTTTGCTTGGCCTAAATCAAAGTGAAAGAGATAACCGATCATCGAATCAAGAATCTAAAAAAATCAAGATAAAATATTCCAACTTTAAGTGATTTAGCAAAACTCATATAAAAAACAACAAGCTAAAGTGCTAAACCATAAAAGTAAATCCATTCACTTTAAAGACAACAAGCTAAACCCTCGTAAAAAACAACAAGCTAAACCATAAAATCCATTCAAGAATAAAAAATAACAAGCAAAACTAGTTCAAACAATTATGTGTATAGCTCAAAAATTCTGCAAATAACTAAACAAAATTTGAGCTTCAAACGAGCTTAAAAAAACTAGTTCAAACTAACCTAATCTTCAACATTATAAATTTCACAATTATATAAACTAGTACACCTATAAATCAATCTCGAATAGCACAAAAATCATAAAATACAACAAATTTCATACCTGAGATGAGCTTTGACCGCTGAAACTGTGGCGGAGCAGTGGTTAGGGTGATTTTTGCGATTGGGGAATTAATTTGGGTGTGTTTAGGGTTTTGTGTGATTTTTGTGTGTATGTTTGTGTGTTTTGGTGTTTAGGTCGATAGGATAATATAGTATATAACGGGTCGGGTCGGGACATGTGGGGGTGGGTCGGGTAGGAGTTATATAATTAATTTTGTTTTATTATTTTGTTGAAAACCGACCACATGTGGTCGGTTTTCTGGATATTTAATAAAAACTGACCACTCGTGGTCGGTTTTTAAAAAAATTTCAGAAAACCAACCACACGTGGTCGGTTTTCAACAAAATAATAATAAAAAATTATTTTAATCACTACAATTAATAAATCAGTAAATTAATAAATTAAAATTAATTTTAAATAAATAATTTTTTTAATTAATTCTATAATATTTATAACAATAACAACAGTAGTATATTTTGTCAATCGTATAATAATATCAATGAATAAAGCAATTTACGATAAATTTTTGGTTAATTAGCATTTAATTACGATATATATATATATATATATATATATATACACACACACATATATAATATCATAATTAAAAGATAATTAACGAAAAATTTATCGTAAATTGCAAAATTCATTGATATATATATACCTCTTAATTGAATATGTTAATCAAATAAATTATTGATTACTTGTCTTACGTTATTACAACTTCAACAATATACGCGTATCTACATATTGATACTAAATAGTATATCTATTTCCTCAATAGTATGATATCAATGTATTATTCAAAATATTTTGACATATAGATTCAATTATCGAGCTTTCGATTACTGCATACGTCACTGCACGAGATATACATATATATACATATATTCAATTGTCTATCAACTTTCAAATAAGTAAATAAACATCACACACATATACACATATATAAACATCAAATAAGTATATAAACGTCACACACAATTGTCGATTACTGCATACGTCACTATACGAGATATACATATATATACACACACATATATATATACCTATACATACACACACATATACACACTATCGGCTATATCAAGTTCTAAATACGTACTATATATATCACATACGTACACAAGTATATTATCCAATAATATAATGCGACGTGTTTCATATACATACTCAAATGAGTGATCGATTAGTTATATTTGATTAGCTTAATATACTAGGTTTTGACTAAATCGTTCATCAATCGATCACTACATGATATAAGTGTGTGTGTGTGTGTGTATATATATATATATAAAGATATTTATATATATTAACTCTTGAATATCACATCCACAAGTGTATTACCTTATAATAGAACACGTTCATTATATTTTGATGAATTATCGGTTATATATTACATTATTACGACTGAAATAGTAACATAATATCATTATCTCAATGGTATGATATATATATATAAATACACACACACATTCATTATACAAATTATGCATGTTTATCGTCATTTAACGTATATACGAAGGAAAATATTATGTTTTGAAACATAAATAAAAGATAAAGATTATGTTTAACGTAATTTGTTTATTTTATTTGATATATTTTTAAGTGTAATTTTTTAAAAAATTTAAAGAATGATTGATTTTTATTATTATTATACTGATTATCGACTATGTGTGATCAATGTAATTTCAAAAAATTATTATACTTATTAAGAATAATTCTTTTTTATGAAACTAATATATATATATATATATATATTTGATTACATATATATAGTTATTGATTACATATAAAGATTATGTTTAAAAGTATTTTCTTTTATTTTTTTAAATTAGAAACCGATCACAAGTGGTCGATTTTTTGAAAAGTATATTTTTTTTAAATTAAAAACCAACCACTAGTGGTCGATTTTATTAAAAATAAATTAAGTGGTCGGTTTTTAAAATTATTTTTTAACTTTTTTTTTTTTTTATAAAACGACCACATGTGGTCGGTTTTGTCGGTTTTTTCCGACCACATTCTGTGGTCGATTTTTTATTTTTTTCTAGTAGTGATGGTGGAGGATGATTACATACTCAACCCACTTCTAAACGTTGATGCACAAAAATGTAGATGCACAAACCCTAATCAAAGTTAACAAGTACATGAAGAAGAACGAGGAACAGACGGAATCAAATGAAGAAGAAATTAAAGAATTTGAGATTGAAGAATCGATCGCGGTTCAATGTGGAACCATAAATGACATGTTGGAGGACGATTACATACTCATCCCACTTCCAAACGTTGATACTAAACCCCTAATCAAAGTTATCAAGTACATGAACAAGCACGAAGAGATACGGATTTAGACAAGATGAAATAGAAGAATTAGACTACGTATTCATGAAGAAGAGCTTTTGTTTGGACTTGTATAGGCTGAAACTAGAAGAATGGTAGAATACTAACATTATTTCATTGCAATAACTTGATTTTTTTGAACATCTTCTTTTCTTTTGTAATCAGTGATTTTCTAAGCCTTAATATGTGTTCTGTATTCTTTTCTAAGATGGGGTAGAGAAAGAAAAAAGGGCAAACAACATAAATCTCGGCAGTTTAGAGCTTAATTACAGAAAATTCCGACATTTTATATAATTGCTAAAAATTTTAATTTTGGATCCGTTGAGATACATAATTAGCTCCCGATACATTTAACGAAGATATATTTTTTCATTTGTAATGATACATAATTAACATTTGATATATTTTTTTTATTTTGAATCTGTCGGCATTGTAATACATCCAACGAAGATACTTCTTTTACTTTGTAAAGATATATAATTAGCTCGTGATACATTTGTTCTTATTTTGGGTTTGTTGAGATACGTAATTAACTCCCAGTACATTCAATGAAGATGCATAATTAGTTGAAGTTTTTGTAATTCCTTTGTAAGGATGATCAAAACTTTGTGTAAATATGATAAATTAAGGTGTATGTTTATGTTATATTTTCTATCAAAAAATTGCGGGCTTAGGGACCATGTTATTTATATTATGACTCTTGGAGAAGGCACTCTTCAATTACGCCTCTTTAGAAGACGTACCTTTTCAATTAAGTTTCCATCATACTTATGCAAAGATCCATGAATTTTAACTTATCCAAAATAAACACATACTAATAGATATTTATATTTTAAGTACAAGTACTTTAATACTTTATGAGATAATAAAATGAGCTTCTTTAAAAAATAGCATATCTAAATATAATATTTTAACATGTGAGTTCGCAAAATAAAAGTTACTATCACAACAACCTAAGTTGAGGATTTTGAGTTTCACACATATAGTAATTGTAATTCAATTCTTGGTACTGATTTCAGTTATATTAGTATGTTTTTTTTTTTTTTTTCAACTTCCTACTCGATGTTCTGCGTATATATTGAATTCCAATTAATTAATTCGTATTCGCATTGATAAGATTTGTATGCCTAGTGATTATGTTAAATCCAACAATTTGTCTTTTCTTTGAGCTATAATTTTTTTCCAACATAGATGATCAAACTTACAATATTATGTTACGTATTCTGGACGTAATGAACAACAACATATAATCATCTTCACCGTGAGAGAAATTGGAATTCATGTTGGAAAAATCACTGGGTATATAAGCCTACAACAATAAAATATGGGTAAAGTTCACACACATATATATATAAATCTATAATCTATATTTATAATCTATATCTATCTATATCTATAATCTATAATCTATAATATATTAAAAATGTGAAGAACGTTAAAAATATCGTTTGAACTTTCTATCCTTCATTAAAAGTTTTTGTTTTAGACAAAATCATCTTTTCACTATATTTTATAATATTTAAGGGTTAAAAGTTAATTAAATATATTTAGGGTAAAACCTTTCTTTATTAGCTAGAAGTTATCAGAATTAATGACAACTAATACTTATCCTCAATTTTGAGTGTGTATAGGTAGTCACTTAAACTTGTATAAAGTGTAACAAGTAGACAAACGTGTCCTTCAAAACGCATGTGTATATTTGTTCATCTTTATATATATTTAAGTACGTACTTTTGCACATGAGGACGGTCAAATTAAAGGGTATATTTATATGTATTATGCCTATCGTAACTCGTGACTATTCAATTTATGATGCACTATTAATAGTTAAGTTAAATACATGATTAATTTATCGTTCACTATTAATAATATTAATGGTTAAGCTAAATACATAAAGATTATGATCAAAGATAATCGCATTAGATCTTATAATTCCTCTATCAAATGTGGAAAGAGGGAATATAATTGTATTATTGGACCATACTACTGTGTGGTTATTAATTAACCAAATACATAAACAAACACTTGTGATTAATAGTAACTATCAAATAAATAATCTGAATTTTTGCCAACCCATGTTATCTTGAGTTTTTGCCATTGATATTTCATTTTATTTGTTAAGGATTTTACGAGCGTTTTACATGGATTTAATTTTTAAAATAAAGAGAGAAATCTATAATATTTTTGTAAATTTTGAAAAATTAATTGAAAGACGATTTAGAGCAAGAAATTCGAATTTTCCAGTTTGAGAGGTGAATATGAAGAATCAACAAGTATGTTCAATCAGTTGGTATTCAACATGGCATAACATACCACTATACTTCTGAACAAAATGAAATAGTCAAACGAAAAATTCGATATTTTACCTTGCAATGTTCATAAATAATAAGGGTAGAATTTCGTACAAATTATTATTCCAAAAGTAGTAAATTTCCTTGCTTTTATACAGTTTAATCGTGTGGTATTATTTTCACTAAATTTCATTAAGAGTTCATACATAAAAATGATCCTAAACTTGACATCAAATTATAACTTTGACCTTAAACTTTGACAGTGCACAAATATGACCTTTAACTATTCAAACTACACAAATATGACCTCCAATCCTACGTGGCAAAACGCGTGTTCAACACGCAAAACTGGGCGCGTCTAGTTTAAAATCTAAGAGCATAATACATAAATATTACCTTAAACTTTGATAGTGCATAAATATGACCTTTAACTATTCAAAACTGCACAAATATGACCTTTAAATGACTTTTCACTATTATTTTTTTCATTATTTTTGGCTCAACGATGAAAATGACATCTAATTTCTTTTGTCATTGCGGAAAAAGAGCAATATTGAAGATTTATTAATTAGGCGGGTCAGCCTCATATGAAAAAATCAAACGAGTATGTATATATATATCATAAAACAGAGGACGAATTTAAGTTATATAATATATCTAAATATTATTTATTTAAATATTAAATTAAATATGAAACTATACTAATAATAAATTTTTTTATAGTTTTAGTAAAACGTTATTAAATTAATGTTATTAAGGATAGTAGTAGTATATTAAATTAACGTTATCAAATTAACGTAATTAAAATGTTATTAAATTAACGTTATTAAAACGTTATTAAATTAACGAGGGGCGGACTTACGTGGTTGTCATGGGGTTCACCCGAACCCCTTTGGTAAAAAAATTACGTTGTATATATATAAGATAGAAAATGTATATTTATGTACATATGTTAATGTTGAACCACATGAAACAAGACACTTAGATAGCCCAGTAGTGTTATTTGCTTTTCTTGGGCGCTTTTTTCAGCCTACTATGTGAGTTCGATCCCTGCTAGTGGCTTTTTTTTTTTTAATTAAAAAAAAGCTAAGTGCTGCTGCTATAGAAATAAATATAATAATTGTAATATTTTTTTTAATTAAAAAAAAGTTAGGTACTGCTACTATAGAAATAAATAAATAAATTATAGTAACAATAACAATAATAATAATAATAATAATAATAATAATAATAATAATAATAATAATAATGATAATAATAATAATAATAACGACGTCGTTTTAACACAAAAAGCAAAACATTGACAGTGCACAAATATGACCTTTAATTATTCAAAACTGTACAAATATGACCTCTCTCCAAGTCAGTCCTTTTAACGACGTGGCACCGTGTGATTGGATTACCATTCCACGTAGGCGCGAGTGAAACTCACGCATGGAGTTGCAAAATTGGAGGTCATATTTGTTCAGGTTTTTAATAGTTAAAGGTTCTATTTGTACACTATTAAAATTTAAGATCAAAATTATAATTTGATATCAAGTTTAGATTCATTTTTATGTATTAAACTCTTTCATTAAATAATTCATCATTATTTGATTCTCCTATTGTCATTCCAAAATAATGTGTCCAGCAATCAAATTAAAATAATTTCCACAAAGTGACTTGAGTTACCATTCACCAACCAAAGTAAAATAGGGAAATTATAAAACAAACTTTAGTTTGTAAAGGTTTGGAAAAACAAGGTAAAACAAACTAAAGATTGTTCTATTTTCAAAAGCTTCTAGAAGTGTGAAAGAAAACAAAATAATTCGTTTTACAGGATTTTTTTTCATAAATCAATAAGAACTAGGAATAGTGAAGAAAAAATCAATCTCTATAAATACACTACTCCACCTTACCTCTCAAATATTAAACTAAATAGGATATTTGTTTAAATAATAAAGATACATATAATAATTAAATTTAATATCTTTTAACTATGTAAAAATAAAGCATTTATTTATTAAACCTAACCTTTGTTGTTGTAAAAGTATGTTCAATCAGTTGGTATGCAACATGCCTAACACAACCCTGTAATCCTGAACAAAATGGAATAATCTAACGAAAAATTCGACATTTTATCGTCACCACTCTCTCATTGGCATTGCTTGCACATGCCAGATTATTACATTTAAAGTTTTAATTTTTTCTTTCAAACAAAGTTCCATGCTCATCAATATTTTACCAAGCAATGTTCTTGAGCAATAAGCATAAAATTTCGTACAAATTATTATAAAAAGGAGCCAAATTTCCTTGTTTTTTAATTAAGTAATTTCATCATTACTTGATTCTCGTTCTCCTATTGTCATTCCAAAATAATTAATCCACCAATCAAAGTAGAATAGAGAAATTATAGAACAAACTTTAGTTCGTAAAGATTTGGGAAAATAGATACAAATTATAACTCGACCAAGGTAAAATAAAATAAAATAAAATAATTCTAATTTTAGAATCCTCAAGATTAATTAAAATAATGACTTTTTTCATAAATTAATAAGGACTAGGAATAGTGAGGAAAAAATCATTCACTATAAATACACTACTCCACCCTACCTCTCAACATATTCTCTATACGTTTTTGAGTTGTTCTTCAAAACAACTTGTTTCTCCCCGAAAAACCAATGGCATCATCATCATCGAAAACCGAATTGAAAAAGATGTTAATCCTCACATCGGACAAAGATGAATTTGAGATTGATGAATCAGTCATGGTTCAATTTGAAACCATACAAAAAATGGTGGAGGGTGATTTCACCCTCATCCCACTCCCAAACGTTGATACAGAAACCCTAATCAAAGTTATTGAGTACATGAAGAAGCATGCAGAGAAGACGAATTCAAATGAAGAAGCAATAAAAAAATTCGAGAAGGAGTTCATGAACAAGAACATTAATGAACAAAATAAACTTGTATTAGTTACACATTATGCTCATATTATTAGCTTAACGAATCTACTAAATCCAACGATCGTCGATAGAGTTGAGGACAAAACTGATCCAGAGGCTATTCGAAAGATATTCAATGTCACATGTGATTTCGATATCCCAACACTAGACGAAGAAATAAAGTTTATTGAGGGAATCTTAAGTGGGAAGATGAAGATGAAGAAAATAATTTGATGAATCTCGATTAAATTAATTTTTATCTTTTTAGATTTAATTTAGATGTTTTAATTATGTTTTTCTTTTTTCGTCTTAGTTTTATGTGGTTTAGGATTTTGAGTTTTACACAGATAGCAATTCTAATTCAATTCTGTTTTTAGTCTTTTTTTTTTTTTTTATATATTATTACTTTTGTTTCCTACATTGATTATACCATTACCCTTTGATATTTTTTACCGTAATGGGATATTAGATAAGCATGTTTTTTAAATTTATCCTTAACTTAGTATTTATGTCTTTTAATCTTAAGTTTAACTTTTGAGTGTGCACAAGTAGCCGACGCACGCATCCTTCAAGATGCGTGTGTATATTGTTCATCTTTATACAAATTAAATTACACATTTACATGTACTATGCCTATCGTGACTATTGAATTTATGATGTACTATTAATAGTAAACTAGTATACTTACCCGCGCGATGCGCGGATGATTATAAAGAGAAAAAGAAAAGGAGAAAGATAATTGTAACAATCTTGAAATGACTGAATATTTCATCGATTGTTTAATAGATATGAAGAGTAAAGAACTAAAAACTTTTCATATACGAACCCTTAGGGAGAAGAAGACGTGGGAACTTTATTTTTTATTAGATTGGTGGTGCAAGTTAATTTTGTTACTATTTCAAATTGAAAGCACTCACTCATTTATAGACTTTATTAAGCTATTTGTTAATATAGATTCATTATTCTAAGCTTAATTTCTCACTATACAGTGAACTACTTTCCTCTTGCAATATCTAAGAGAGTGAAATAAGGGACGGCATTGCTGGTTGTAGTGTCCTAAAACTTGCTAATGTTTTTACCTGTATCTATTTGCATATGTCTCAATATCCTTAATGTGCTTTACTCGAGCTGAAGGTCTATCGGAAATAATTTTTCTATCTTTTCAAAGTGTTGGTGTATATGCTACTGTTGGATCGGTGTAAATTATGCTGCAATGGGCTTAAATCTCCTTAAATAAAGCGAGATATCCGCGCCTCAGTCGAGAAGAAGACGATCTTATTTTCTTCATTCTTGTTCATTTTATTTCTAACTGTAATAATTATTATAATTTATGGTATATTAGACCAACACAAAGTTAGGCGTAAGACTGACCCTCTCCCGACACCAGTTATGGAATTACACTAAGTATTATGTTGTTGTTTTAACTGTGGACTGGATTTCAAAGCAGTACACTCACTCTCGGCATAATATCTTTTTTGTTTCTCCTAGAAAGAAATTGTGTAATGTCTAAAATACCACCAATTTTTATGATCTTTATTCATGAAGACAATACTTGCAATCACTCTTAGTTGTGTTACTTTTAAGGGTGTGGTCTAGTAATTAATGAAGTACGTGGGTTGAGAACTTGAGCTTTCAGGTTCACATTTCAACAGAGACAAAAAATTGAGGTGATAGAGCAACCGATATAACACATTTACCAAAAATCAGCAACAACGGAGGTCTATTCAGATAATATCTTCTTCCAATACAGATCTGGAAAAAATCGATCAGAAGTTAAAGGAAAAAGTACTAAAATCATCAAATGAAGGGTCAGCACCAATAACTTTGGAGAATTCGAATACCAGAGAAGAAGTTGCATGCGCGATTGAGAGCTGGAATCACAAAATTGAAGACAACAGGATGGAAAATACTGAAGATTCAAGGAAGATGGATGAGAAATGAGATACTAAAGAAGAGGCGCAACATTTCATTTCAAAAGGAAAAGGAAACAAACTTTAACTTTTTTTTTTTTTGGAAACCGTACTGATCTCAAGTGTTTTTAATTTTTGTTTTTTTTTTAGTTGGACCGGGTCAGCCCAACTGATTTAGGATGTTTTTTGTAAATGGGTTGGTCCATTAAGGTTAGCAATTATTAATAAAAGCTCCAAAAAAAAAAAAACAGAGGTGGCGCCGCCATTTCCACTTGCAAAAGGTATCAAAGTAACTAACCAAATATGCAAAATTACAAAGGGCTTGGTGTGTTTCAGCTTAATAATGAGCTTTATCATCTAAAAACATCAGTTATTGAGTGCACATAGCAGGGGAAACTATTCGAAAGTTGTGTCATGCAAAGCTAATCACTGGTGTTTGCAGATCCCCTTCATGGCTCTATAAAAGACATGGAGATCAAAGGTCCCCTAAAACAACACAAATTATTTTTGTTGGGTGCTAGATGACTAAGTTGCTCGGACTCTTTGAAAATGTCATGGGGTGCGTGTTGGATCCTTCAAAAGTAGTGCATTTTTTAAGGATCAAACACGGGTGCGGCAACATATTTGGAGAGTCCGAACAACTTAGCTAGACGATGATGCATGCCTTACTCAGATATAGTTGCAGAAAAGAGTAAATGCTTTGTGTAGTGAGTAGGTGGTGGACAGAATTCATATGTTCATGTATTGTTCTTTAGCTAGACAACTTTGGAACTTCTTTTGTTAATACTTTTGGGATAAAATGGGCGATGCCAATTTGTTAAGGAGCCCTCTAGCAGCTCAATTGACTTCAAATGATAAAGAACTAAGGAACATGTGAAGAACAATTCAAGCATATGTCTATGAAAAGAAGGGAACCAGAGATGTTACTTCTTATTTAAACATGTTAAAATGTAAGTGTTCATGTTTGGTAGCTCTCTAGTGTAACCTAATAAATGTACATAAGGAGGATAGCATGACTTCTTGTATGCTGGGATCCCCCTATTTTATAACGTCCAACAAAACTATGAGTGTTTCGATGCTTTCTTTGCTCACATAACTAAAGAAGTGATCTAAAAGCATCAATTATCAACTCAAGACTTGATGCTCACATAACAAATGATCCAGATGGTCTTAAATAATGCCACTGTGAAGACTGACAATCCAGACTTGCGAGATCATGCGTACATTTATTGGCGTCTTCTCTCAACTGATCCTGAGGCAGCTAAAGATGTTATGCTAGCTGAAAAGTCCATGATTAGTGATGATTCAAACCAAGTTGATCCTACTCTTCTTGACGAACGTCTTTCCAATATTGCCACTTTATCCACTGTCTATCATAAGTCTCCATAAGCATTTATCACTCGTGTGAAGACCACTCAGAAAACTGAGGATGAAGAGTATGCCGAGGCAGGTGAACAAACTTCTTCTGATTCTCCTGCTGCTATAGCAGATAGTGGTGCGTCACCGCCAGCTAGTACAGCTAATGCTCAGCATCCTGCGGTAAGGCAACCAGCTGCACTCCTGTACTTTTTTTTACTTGACCTTGGCATGGATAACAACAATAATTCTAGTGTGTCAGCTGATCAGCCTGCAAACCCATATCGAGAATGTTTCCAAAATGCCTTTATGTAGCCATGACAATAATATCAGATTATAATCAAAGCTCAAAACTATCAGATCATTCAATCAGTTCGGCACAACCTTGAACTATTGAAGCAACAAAAACTCATCAATAGCGATGGAAACCACCCCATAAACAATAATTAATCATGTACCTATCCAGTACAAGAAATTTAAGCTGCATTTTTTTATGGTCAAACAGTTATTATATGTATTTGCAGCAGAGAAATATAAAGCACACATGCAATATTAGAAACCATAAAAAAGAAATTAAATAATCCTTTATTCCATACCACGTAAAGTAATACTCCAGCCAAAAGAAAAACTTAACAGTACTCTGCAACTATCATGACGCCATACCTCTAAAACAGGATTAGGTGTAAAGTCAGGAGGCCACACTTCCTTATTTCCAGGTGGTGCAAGATCCAACATCTTAACCAATTTATCTGCCGCCTCTTGTTTCTTTTCATTGGCTGCATTGATGAAGATTTGGGAGAGAGTGGTCGAGGTGAGACTGAGACAGATAGTGTTTATTTCAGAAAACCAGTTTGGATTTATGCCTGGCCGCTCGACGACGGAGGCAATTCACCTGGTACGGAGGCTGGTGGAACAGTATAGGGAAAGAAAGAAGGACCTGCACATGGTGTTTATCGACCTGGAGTAGGCATACGACAAAGTCCCCAGGGAGGTGCTATGGAGGTGCTTGGAGGTGAGTGGAGTCCCGCTGGCATATATCAGAGCAATTAAGGACATGTATGATGGAGCGAAAACTCAGGTGAGGATGGCGGGAGGAGACTCAGAGCATTTCACTGTCTTGACAGGATTGCATCAGGGATCTACTCTTAGTCCCTTTTTGTTTGCTTTGGTGATGGATGTGTTGACGCGGCGTATTCAAGGGGAGGTGCCGTGGTGTATGCTTTTTGCAGACGATGTAGTTCTGATTGATGAGACTCGAGGGGGTGTGAATGACAAATTAGAGGTGTGGAGACAAACTCTTGAGTCTAAAGGGTTTAGGTTGAGCAGAAGCAAGACAGAGTATTTGGAATGCAAGTTTAATGACGTGAGGCTGGAGAATGAGGTGGTAGTGAAGCTGGAATCACAGGAGGTATGTAAGAGGTATAGTTTCAAGTATCTCGGGTCCGTGATCTAGGGAAACGGTGAGATTGACGAGGATGTCTCGCACCGTATTGGGGCGGGATGGATGAAGTGGAAGCTCGCCTCTCGGGTGTTGTGTGATAAGAAGGTGCCGCCCAAGCTTAAAGGCAAATTCTACAGGGTGGTAGTCCGTCCGGCCATGTTGTATGGAGCGGAGTGTTGGCCAGTTAAGAATTCCCACATCCAGAAAATGAAGGTGGCAGAAATGCGGATGTTGCGCTGGATGTGTGGGCTGACTAGAGGGGATAGAGTTCGGAATGAGACTATCAGGGAGAAGGTTGGTGTGACTCTAGTGGAGTGCAAGATGCGGGAAGTCCGATTGAGATGGTTCGGACACGTGAAGAGGAAGGGCATGGATGCCCCGGTTCATAGGTGTGAGAGGCTAGCGTTGGATGGTTTTAGGCGGAGTAGGGGTAGGCCGAAGAAGTACTAGGGTGAGGTGATTAGGCGGGACATGGAGCAGTTACAACTCACCGAGGACATGACCCTAGATAGGAAGGTCTGGAGGACGCGAATTAGGGCAGAAGACTAGGGCCAATTTGGGTCGCTAGTGTAGGGAGTTAGTTGGTGGGGGTAGTATCCTTGTTATGATTCCGTGTTCGATGTTTTATTACGAACCTGGGTGCTTCCCTCTGTTTTCTATTACTTATGGGTGCCGTATTTATGTTATGAAATCTTGTTCTGTGCTTTACTATGTATTTGTGTGGTATCTCGTGTCTTGAGCCGGGGGTCTATCGGAAACAGCCTTTCTACTTCGTTAGAGGTAGAGGTATGGACTGCGTACATCTTACCCCCCAGACCCCACTAGGTGGGAATACACTGGGTTTGTTATTGTTGTTGATGATGAAGGCAGATTGCTGAAAGAAGAAACTGAAACTCCCGAACATCCTCAGAAAAGGGAAGAACATTAAAGTTAAATGAATCAGGCTGCAAGCAGCGGTCCAAGAGAATGTCAACAATCTAAGAGAAGAATCATCAAGAGTTGAAAATTTAAATCATACTTACAGTATTATCCTTGTCAGAGACATTTGGAGTTAGGACCCCAACTATGTATCTAGTGTAGTACCCGCGCGATGCGCGGACAATGTTTCTTTTTGAAAAAAATCATAAGAATTGATTTATAAAAAAAGCTTAACAATGCTTTTAGGTTCCAATGCTCTACCATTTTTTTTCGGATAAATTTTACTGTCTCCTCTAACACTGTTTTTTTCTTGAAAAAATCATAAGTATTGATTTATAAAAAAGCTTAACACTACTCTTAGGTTTCAATGCCCTGTCATCTCTTTCTGGATAAATTTACTATCTTCTCTAACATGGTTTTTTCTTATTGCTCTCTGTGGTTAATTGTATTGATACCTGGAAATTTATGATGCTTCTGGTCAGTAGTTTTGGGGTTGATCAATTGAAGTAAAACACTCAAGCAATGGATCCTCAGGAAGAGATCTGCAAAATGGCTGGCAGTTCCCCTGCATATGTTGAGTTTTCTAGCCTTAAAAATCCAGTCAGGAGCATCTACTTTTTTTCAAAGGAAAAATATCAGGATAATAGTAATGCACAGCAATGCACTTGATACAAACCTACGATAAAGAAAGATGACAGAATAACCCACCTTCAAAAAGTACATGCAATTCCAGTACAATTGAAATGTAAAAGATGTATATGAACCAAATGAGTACTGGAAAATTTAAGTACAATGTTTCATGGTATACTCTGTAGAAGAAGATCCTCGATGACTAGAACCTAAGTTGTCAATATAACGAACACACCAGTAGCTCCACTTATGGGATTCTGCAACATAATGCAAATACACTTTCATGCACAATCTTTACAGACTTTAGACCAACTATGATGCATCAAAAGAATATTTTGTTTCTTACTTTTGCAATAGAAAATGATATTCAACAATGAATAAAAAAAAAAGGTAGCCCGGTGCACTAAAGCTCGAACAATGTCCATTGTTTTCTCCACTTTTTTTTGATGTGCATTCACAAGATCTTCCTCTTCCTAAAAAATAAACATAAAGCAGACATACGCACACTCAGGCTAAGTAAAATTCTCAATTTTCCACAAAATAGTTCACCTTTAAGAGAGCATCAGATCATCATCTGCATTTGAATACTTTGCCTCTGTTCTAGGTAGCTCCTTCCACTTTATCTGAGCATTTGCTCTCTTCATTTTATCTTCTGCATTGGAGATGTTGTAACCATTAAGCTTCTTATTCTTCTTCCATATTAGCTTCTCTTGTTCATAGAAATCTTCATCATATTCATCTTTGTCAGTTTGTTCAGGCCATGAATCACCAGTATCATCTTTAAATATTGATGTAGATGGTACAACTGCAGAATAAGATAATGTTGTCGACTCCTTCAGATTCACTGTTGAGGATGAGACTTCCTTCTTTGAGTTGTTCCCTTTTGAAAGACTCTTCACCCTGTGTTTTTATCACGATCCGAACAGGGGCCCTGGCTGTAACAAGTATTCCGAACCATCAAGGCCCGAAACACCCCTTATCTATCTGGTAATCATGCACATGACTTATATGAAAAAGAAATGCGGAAGATACACTATATAACGGAAACATGGTCAAGAATCATATGAAAACAATAATGGGGAATAATGTCCCACAATCTCAATCAACATCTCTATAACGTCTGCAAATCTCTACTACATGACTGAAACAAATATCTATCTGAAAATTGGGACAAGGCCCCCAGTGACCCAAAACTAATAAATAATAAATGAAACTGGAAGATATCAGGGCTTCCGAAATATAGAAGGCTCACCAAGAGACTCTGCGTATCTGTCTGAGGAAATCTATTGATTTTCTGGACCCCTAGACTGTGCCTCCGAACCTGGGAGGGAAGGAGGTCAATACAAAAGTATTGGTACGCAGAGATATCAAAACTAAACATAATATTTTTATAAAATATAGTTGAGAGCCATTATAAAGCAATTTCATATCGAATCATTTGAAAACACATGGGCATAATGTAATTGTTTTCGACAACAATGCAATGCAGCTGAGCTAGGTGGAATACCCTACATATCACATTTACACCAATTGTCAAACCTCGGTTGCCGCTGAGATTAGAGTATAAGTGAGGGGAAGACACACAAGATCACACAGCAGGGTGTCTCGACCCAATGGTAGTGCACAAGATCACAAAGCAGGGCTCCTAACCATAGTCCCAATTTGGGAATGACATAAAGTCAGGTACGCAAGATCACAAAGCATGGTACCAAGTTCCCATGTTGGCAAACACAGTTTCCAGCGATGAGCCCTTACACTCAAACGCCTTCTTCGGGCATCCACCTATCTCGTGTAAAATCAATGCATTCAAATTTCATCTGATTCAATCACATATCATATTCTGTAGGGTATCATCATACCCGACTTACAAGTCATCAATATCACATCATTACTTCATGCAACCATTATATTCATCATATTTCAACATAATAACCCTCTCCTTGCAAGTCAAAAATCATATCCACTTTCAAAATAGTTCATGTCATGCTTGTCAAGATGATTTCAAACAATTCACATCATATGAAAATTTCAAACAATTTCATATCAAGAGAGGGGTTTCATATAATTCATGCTCTCAAGTTAACATCTTTTGAATCACAAGTATATGCATATATAATATATCAAATCACTTTGGAAATAGGCATAAGACCAAATCAATATCATAAAGATGCTTGAAACATGTTTATATTCATAATTTCAAAACCCCCATTTTTAAAACATGAATTTTTAAGCCCATGAGATTTTTGAGATAACCCCACGTACTTCTATATGCGAATATGATAGGTTCTTCTTGAAGCCTACGTTGCGGGGATTCCAAATCTTCAATTTGTTTTGAAAACTCATGGTTGAATCTTGAGTTATTGGGGTTTTTATTTTGAAACCCTAAGGGGTGTTCTTGAGAGAAAATTTGAGAAAAGGATTATATTTTGATGAATTGGGGGCTAAACCTGGTGGTACGAAATTTGGGTGAGGTGAAATGACCAAAATGCCTCTAAGAAAATAAAAAAATTCGAAACTGTCCCTCAGGTTGAAGTAAAACGGGTATAACTCCTTACTCAGATGTTGGATTTGGATGAAACCAGTTGCATTGGAAAGAATACTCAAAGAGATTTCATTTGATAGACAGAAGCTCTCCCAGTTCATTATATTCAGAGAGTTATGATCGTTTGAAGTTGACCCTGAAATGCTGAAAAACGGAAGCTTATGCGTTCCGAAAAATTCCGAAACTTATCCAAGATGTACTATGAGCTTGATCAATCGTAACGCAACTTGAAAATCTAAAAACGGATGTCGGGAAGGTTGAAAAGTTGTATCCCCAAGATAGCCAGCTAAAATGACTCTAAGTCCTTATTACACTTAGAAAAAAATATTCTAGTTATTAGCCCCTCAAACATAACACTAAAAATGAAATCGACTCAAGAATTTTACGGGGCATTACGATAGGAGTGATTACCACACGTATGTTAATAAAGAATAATTTAGTTTGGGTCTATATACGTAGGAACGACGGTCTAAACTCCAGCCCGAAAATACGGGGTGTTACAGTTTTAAAGCAAAGTGCAAAGGTAAGACTATACAAATGCAGAAAATAGTAGCAGTGTGAACAAAATCAAATTCAAGAAATGACTACCTGTCTGCATATCTTAATGTATTTAAAGTATGCTCACAAGATCCTGTATTTGGGGGAATGCAAGATATCATAACAGCACTACTATTTCCAACAAAAGAGTCCCTCAGCACTTCAGTTAATTTACTGCCTCTAAAAGGTATGTGTTTTTGATCATTATCAAGCGCTCTAATGCATTCTTTTAGTGCCAGCAAACTTTTATTAATCCCCGCTCCTTTAATTCTACACAATAGGAGGCAAGGTAACAGGATAGAAAGAAAAAAATTCAGCGAAAAATTTTATTAATAGACAAAGAAAAAGCAGTTATTTAGTAGATATTGCTTATCATTATCAGTTGTGTCTACGCCACGTTCACTTCCTGCAAGGTCTATGAATAACACGGGAGGTTTAGATTCCCTGCCATCTACTGATCTCTTAACAGAAAGCTGGAGAATAGAATGTGACCAGTGGTGCCAGTACTTCTAGTTGCATTACCTCTATCTATGAGCTCTTTAATCATCTTCACGTCAGAGACCCTGTATTCTTGCAATCCAACTATACATACTTGTTGTTTACCATCCTCTCTCATGCAAAGTTTCCTGCAAAGAATTAGTTTCAATTATCTTCGGAAAGCTACAACCCTTAAATGTTGAAAAGAGCAGGAACACTTACTTCCGATTATTAAGCAAGTCAAAGAGCTTTCCACCATATATCTCAAAAAAGCTGAAAAACAATTGAATGCCCTGGTTCCGATAAGTATGATGAATGAGCCAGAAAAGATCCCCTGATGCCCTTACAGGTAGTGGTTTCATGGTATACGTTTTGCCACTTCCTAAATAAGCCGAAGATGAAAAGAAATTTAGAGGAGGTCTGTATTTGGAAAAACAAGAAAACCAAGCCTGAAATTTGCTCTTCCATTTCTTACCAGGAGTGCTCCTATGTTGGCAGGATATTTCGTGCAGGAATTAGGTTTGAGTTAGTGCACTAATACATTGTCTTTTCTCACCTAATGGCTCTCTCTCTAAGGTAACCCAGAGTACTACCAACCGATTCTAGTAAGAGTATTCATAGAGATTGGAGAACACTGACAAATTGAGCATATTGTAACAATATGTAAATGCATTTAGGCCTCTATTCTTCACAGTTAGAACATGCAAAAGGTAAGTAGATGAAATAAAAATACTTGTTCCAAGAGAAATAATGGTGACAATGATAAAAATTGTTGATTATGTGCAGATATCATAATATTTAGCTCATTTTAAAATTGGCTGCCCAATGATCAACTTTCAAAGGGCAAGAAAGAAAACAAAATTACTATCTGAAGTTCCCCCTTTGAGCCAAATAAATACTACGTACTAAGTATCAAATTGTACTACCTAAAAAATACACCATCTGATATGAATACTTCAAAGGGAATTGAAAACTAAATGGCAATTCACCACATCGACGTTGATCACATTAAATGCTACACGAACAAAGTAATAGCAGAAAAGAGCTAACCTCAAATTGAGTTATCACCTCCTACAACGTTTTCTCAATTTTAGAAAACATCCTAATTGATCCATGAAAATTTAGAGTAGTTCCATCAAAATTGGGACTCAATTTCCTTCAAAGCCTTTTCTACATCATGAAACTTTGTAATCCCTTTCATATACACCTAGTTGAGAAACTAAGAAAACCTTAGTCAGTAGAAACTTGCAATAGGGCATGTAATTTCCACATTTAGCCAAGTATTTAAACACCTTGTTCTATAAAAAACAGTCAGATTCATAAAAAACATACATCTTCAAAATCAGGAGGTCCCTGTCAAGACAACATATCATCTAAGCAGCGAGCAAGTTTATCAAAAGAAAAAAAATAAAATTACAGAACAAAATACATCTTGGACCGCTGCACCAAGCAACTTTGTCACATCACACTAATGGGGCTACAGTTATAAGAACACCCAAGTTTTAACATTAAGAACGAACATGAAAGTATACTGCTAAAAGAAATATCAACTTTGATATCAATACAAGTTTTAACCATGTACTTCAACTTTAACACATTCAGAGAACTAAGGGACAAAAGATAAAGAAAAAAAATACTATAGGTATTTTACAGCATGATGTTTGAGAACAATTCACTGGTTCCTCTTGATGGCTTCATGATTCAGTTGCATAAGAATACATTTGGTCTTACTGCAGGTGGTCAACTCCAAGTTCCTCAATTGCTACCTGGGACATCTGCAAGCACTCCAAGTTCAACTATTCCAAACAGGTCTTTCAACTACTCGCAATATTTGTATGATGAATTTTACCTCAACATATTAACCACTGACACCTGCAGCTCCTGCAGTTTTTTCTCCTTGAAAACAGAAAACAGAGACCATCCAACAGACATGATTGCCCCCAACAAATTATTAAGAAGTATAATACCACTCATATGAGACAAAAATAGAGGAAGAGGAAGAATAAGAACTACGTATATGATAACAAATGCAAGTGCCTGCCAAGTAAATCTAAAGATATTCTGTCTGCAAAAGTACTTTATAATCATACGCTCCAAGAAAAAAGGAAGAGACAAACAAAAGAGCCTATTGAAAATTCCTATCAAGTGAATCTACATACTCCATTTGATAAAGTTCTTTGTGATCATAAGAACCAAAAACCAAGGTTTACTGGATGTACATTCTAAGCTACTATTCAAGAATTATATTCTGGCTAGAACAATAATAGTGACTACAAAATATTTTCATCAACCTGCAATCAGAAATCTTTGTGCTTCTGGCTGATTTTCTAATCACCAGGTAACCTAAATATATTCTTCCTGAATGCTCCACTAGTAATATGAAAGCAGTTGTAGACTTTCTATTGTAAGCAATATTTCCAGCGAACAGGAAATTTTAAGATAAAGAAGTTGAGAAAAGTAACAACCGTGCAGCTGGAATGAAGGAGTGTCCAAAACGGGAGACAACTCAAAGATGCAATAGTCAATTTGTACAAAGATTTATGCAAATGTCGGTATTATTCAATACACTCGCACAAGAATTTAAACAGAAGAGGAACTTCTTAAACATGATAGGAAGCTTCCACATCTGGCTCTAATAGTACAATACATACAACGCGAAAGCAACATCTTGATTATCTAGTAAGCCTTAACAAATTCTACTGGACATAATAAATAGGTAGATAAAAATGTCAAAACTAATATTCTAAAACTAAATTCTCCGAATAGTCTTAGAGTGTGTTTGGTATGATGGAAAATATTTTCAGAAAATATTTTTTGGTTTTTCCTTGTTTGGTTGCAACAAAAGTTTAGGAAAATATTTTTCAAAACAAATAATTTTCCACCATTTGATGGAAAATGACTTCCCTCATGGGCAAAGGGAAGTCATTTTCCAGAAAAAGATAAATGTGACTTATGACCTCACCCTCACCCCTTTTCCCACCCCAACAACACTTATATTCACATGACTCAAAAAATTTACATTTCTCAAAAATTTACATTACTCGAAAATATTTTTCACTGTGTTTTGTTTCAATTTTTCACTATTTGAAATAAAAAATAATGAAGCCCGAATTTTTTTCATTTTCAATTCGTTGAATATATTGTTATTTTCATATGCATAGCGGAAAACTTACTTATGTTACTTTTTTTAATTGCATATTTCATTTTGTTATCGATGTAACTTGTTTCACGAGGTTGAATAAGTTTGTTGTTCTGTTATATTTCTATTAATTGTAGTATCTTGAGATTGTCCTAATAAAATGTTGAAAAATGTCTCCTATCTTTGTTAATTAATAGTTGCTTACATTTAGTGATTGTAATATTTTAGTATTCGATATTGATATTATTTGTTATGCTTAAATTAGTTCTTACAAACTATTTCGTGAACTGGTACACTATTTCGTGAACTGGTATGCCTATCCGGGAAAAGACATGTTCTTTGAATGAATAAACATGAATTTCCAGAAAAGACACACTATTTAATTGAACCAACTCTACCTTTTCAAAGAGGGATGTTATGGCTATATAAACCTTCTTTCATTCACAGGTTTAGATACGAAATTTTCAGAATACAAAATTCTTCTTGACTTCAAAATTACTCTGTGTGATCAATAAAAAAGTTCTGTGCATTCGAAGATATTCCAGTTGTTTGAGGTACCACTACAATTGGTTTGTTTTGTCATTTTATCCTGGGAGAAAAATTCCGCAACCTCGGGTACAGTGAGGGGAATTATTTTCTTAAGGAAAGTTTGTGAATTCGGGCGACTTGGTCATTTTTGTTTTCATCTTTATTTCTAAAATTCAAATACACCTCTTAGAAAGATCACTTTGATCTTGTGTTAAGGGTATTTACTGCACTTCATTGTGTTCTTGTTTTTAAACATAGAACTAAAGTTGAAGTTGTTGTTCTACATATACAGATTCTGCGTACCCGTAGAAGGAATAACAATCTTAAGGAAATAACCTATTATTACGGAATCTGTATTGCTTGTTTTTGGAGATTAAAGTTTTAACTTTCTACTCCGCCTGAACTTAACTAGTGATTTGAAGTCTTAAAAACTTCATCACAATTTAAAGATCATTCGGTTGACAATTGGAAGTCATAAAAACTTCATTGTCAGCTAGAAACAAGAAGAAAAGTTTAAAGTTGTTTAACTTTATAAGTAGTATTCTGAAAATACTAAGTATTTTTTGTCTTGTGGTGACAGAAAAAATGACAAGCGATAGTCAAATACAAGATGCAACAACTTCTGTGGGGGCAACTAATATTGCCACATCAAGTCGCATAAATGCTCCGCCTACAATGGCACCGACAGAGAAGCCCAAAAAATTTGCGGGCATTAAATTTAAGCGATGGCAGCAAAAGATGTTCTTTTACCTCACTACTTTGTGTTTGTAATGGTTCACTAGTGAAGACGCTCCTGAGGTACCCGAGGGAATCTCAGACAAAGAACTTTTCATAATTGTAGAAGCTTGAAAACATTCAAACTTCCTTTGCAGGAATTATATTCTGAGTGATCTCCAAGACGACCTCTACAATGTTTATAGTGGAACTAGGACATCGAAGAAATTATGGGGGTCACTTAAATGAAAATATAAAACAGAGAATGCAGGAATTAAGAAATTCCTTGTTGCACGGTTCTTGGACTTTAAAATGATAAATAGCAAATCGGTTGTCTCTCAAGTGCAGGAGTTGCAAGTCATCATACATGATCTCCTATCAGAAGGTATATCTTTGAAAAATAACTTAGTTGAACAAATTAAAAAGGTTATTAATACTCACATAAACTGTTTTGTAGGTTTGATTATGAATGATGTATTTCAAGTAACAGCGATAGTTGAGAAGTTGCCGCCTTCGTGGAAAGACTTCAAAAACTACTTGAAGCATAAATGCAAGGAGATGACTGTTGAAGATCTTATTATCTGATTGTGTATTGAAGAGGATAATAAGGCTGCTGAGAGAAGGTCAAAAGGGAATTCTACAATTAATCGAGCACATATTGTAGAAGATGATCAAAACAATTCTAAGAAAAGAAAGAAAGTTGAATAAGGAAGCAATCAACCCAAGAAGAAATTCAAGGGAAAATGCTTCAATTGTGGCAAGATTGACCACAAGTCCACAGATTGTCGTTCCCCTAAGAAAGGCAAGAAAAAGGACCAAGCTAATTTGGTTGAGTCCAACAAAGAATGTGATGATCTGTGTGCTATATTCTCAGAATGCAACTTGGTGGGGAATCCTTGCGAATGGTGGATGGATTCTGGTGCCACCTGCCATGTATGTGCCAACAAAGAGTTGTTTTCATCAATTGCTCTCGATCAAGTAGAAGAAATGATATACATGGCTAACTCCACTACTGCTAAGGTGGAAGGAACAGTGAAAGTGTGCTTGAAAATAACTTCGGGCAAGGTCTTGACACCTAACAATGTCTTGTATGTTCCAGAATTACATAGGAACTTAATTTTTGTTTCACTTCTAGACTAGAACGGATTCAAATGTGTAACCATTTCTGGAAAAATTATAATTAACAAAGGAGAAATTTATGTAGGAAAATACTATCTCACGAGGGCCTTTATAAGATGAATGTAATGACTGTTTAAAAGTTCAAATTCATCTTATTTTCTTGAGTCTTATGATTTATGGCATGAACGTTTAGGCCACGTTAATTACAAAACGTTACGAAAACTGATTAACTTAGAAGTTTTGCCAAACTTTGAGTGCAATAAATCAAAGTGTCAAACGTGTATGGAATTGAAGTATGCAAAGCATCCTTATAAGTCCGTTGAAAGGAATTTCAATCCCTTAGACTTAATACACACTGACATTTGTGATATGAAGTCAACACCATCACGTGGTGGAAAAAAGTATTTCATAACTTTTATTAACGATTGGACTAGATACTTTTATGTCTACTTGCTAAATAGTAAGGATGAAACAATAGATGCTTTTAGGCAATATAAAAATGAAGATGAAAATCAGTTAGACAAAAAGATCAAAATAATAAGAAGTGATAGGGGCGGAGAATATGAATCTCCCTTTGTGCAAATATGTGTAGAGAATGGAATCGTCCATCAAACTACGGCCCCGTATTCACCTCAATCTAATGGAATTATGGAAAGAAAAAACCAAACTTTGAAGGAAATGATGAATGTCTTACTTATAAGTTCTGGTTTACCGTAAAACTTATTGGGGGAGGCTATCCTTACAGCCAATTGTATACTCAACAGAGTTCCCCATAGTAAGACACAATCCATTCCTTATAAAAAATGGAAAGGAAGAAAAACCAACTTGAAATATTTCAAAGTGTGGGGTTGTCTAGCAAAGGTCCAAGTTCCTATGCCCAAAAAGGTTAATATAGGACCTAAGACGGTGGACTGTGTGTTTATAGGATATGCTAAAAGCAGTAAAGCATATCGATTTTTGGTTCATAAATTTGAACATCTGGATATTAATGAAAATACGGTAATTGAATCAGACAATGCTGAATTCTTTGAAAATATTTACCCATATAAAATTAGACATGAACAGTTTAGTGGAGTATTTAAACGACCTCGAGATGAACTAAGTGAGAATGTACATAATGAAGAAAATCCAAGATGTAATACACGTCAAAGAACGTCTACTTCATTTGGATTAGATTTTGTAACATTTCTCTTAGAAAATAAGCCTCAAACATTTAAGGAAGCGATGACATCTTCCGATTCATCCTTTTGGAAAGAGGCAGTCAATAGTGAGATTGATTCAATCTTAAGAAACCATACATGTGAATTGGTTGATCTTCCTCCCGAAAATAAACCTTTAGGTTCTAAATGGATCTTCAAACAAAAGATAAAAGTGGATGGTATTATTGGCAAATACAAGGCAAGACTTGTAGTTAAAGGCTTCAAACAAAATGAAGGCCTTGATTACTTCGATACATACTCACCAATAACAAGGATAACATCGATTCGAATGTTAATTGCCTTGGCTGCGGTATATGGTCTTGAAATCCATCAAATGGATGTGAAAACAACTTTCCTAAATCGAGAATTGGAGAAAGAAATTTACATGGAACAACCTGAGGGTTTTGTGGTTCCAGGGTAGGAGAATAAGGTTGTAGACTTATTAAGTCATTGTATGGACTAAAGCAAGCACCTAAACAATGTCATACGAAGTTTGACCAAACCATGTTGGCAAACTATTTCAAGAAAAATTAATGTGATAAATGTGTATATAATTAAAGACACTCCAAATCACCAAGTAATTATTTGTTTATATGTGGATGATATGTTGATCATCAACAGAGACATTTCTGACATAAATGCAACCAAACGAATGCTCGAGAGCAAGTTTGATATGAAAGACCTTGGAGTTGTAGATTTGATCTTAGGTATAAGAATTCATAGAACTCCACAAGGGTTAGCATTGTCATAGTCTCATTATATTGAAAAGTACTTGACAAGTTAAAATATATGGAATTTGGTATTGCCAAGACTCTATTGGATGTGAACTTTGCACTTCGAAAGAATGAAGGTGAAAATGACTCACAATTGGAGTACGCAAGATTATTGGGATATTTAATGTATATAATGAACTGTACACAACCAGACATAGCATATGCTATTAGTAAATTGAGTTGGTACATGAGTAATTCCAACAAAACTCATTGGATGACAATGAAAAGAGTTTTAGGGTATCTTAAATACACTCAAGATTATGGTTTGCATTATAATAAATATCCTGCGGTACTTGAAGGATATAGTGATGTAAATTAGATCACCGAATTGAACAAAGTAAAATCCACAAATGGATATGTATTTACTATCGGTGGAGGAGCAGTCTCTTGAAAATTATCCAAACAGACTTGTATTGCTCCCTCTATAATGGTATATGAATTTATCGCATTGGATAAAGTCGGTGAGGAACCAGAATGGCTCTGGAATTTCTTAAAAGATATTCCTTATTGGCCCAAGCCAGTGGTACCAGTATGTATACACTGTGATAGCAAAGAGGCAATAGGTAGGGCAGGGAGCATGATGTTCAACGGTAAATCTCGTCACATATGACAAAGACATAATGCCGTTAGGGAACTTCTCTTTAGTGGAATTATCACCATTGACTATGTAAAATCAAAGGATAATATGTCAGATGCACTTGCAAAAGGCCTATCGAGAGAAGGAGTGGAAAGAACACCCAAGGGAATGGGTTTAAGGCCTAGGACAAGTCAGCATGACGGTAACTCTACCTAGAAAATTGGAGATCCCAAGAGCTAGGTTTAAGGAGATCAAACAAAGTTGTGTCTGACAGGTTCAACATTGTCAATTACCCAACCCATTCTCATGATGTAGACAATGTATAGTAATCAAGGATAAGACTTAAAGTGAATAGTCTTTAAATGATTATCTAAATTCGGCAGATTTGACCAAATAGTTTAATCTATAGGATTGGACATTTCGAAATCACCTATGTGAGGGCGAAGTGGAACCCGCTTAAAGGAGAATGTTAGTACAGGCCCATTCTCTAAGCTCTTATGAAATCGGGACGTGTTCATGGCTGAAAAGAACAAAACTGTGAGAACCATAAACGTTAAAATGCTGGTTGTGTGACATGTATTGTCTAGGTGTACATTAAAGCTCGACGGTTCAGAGATATTAAATCTACTGATTGACCGAGTGCATCGATGCATGTTCACTACGGAAAGTTCAAAGGAAACCCACTTATCCAGATGCAATCAGTCTTTGCTTGATGATCACATACTTGTCCATAAAATTTTTATGAAAAATAGTCATTCCCCATTCATGTGGGGGATTGTTGGGTTCAAAGTGTGAAGAAAGTGTGAATGGAAAATGGAGAGAAAAATGATGGAGGGAAGGAGAAACCGATTTGGAAAGTGTACTCCCAAAATTGGAAAGCTCCCTAAGTCTTCCACATTGGTGGGAGAAGGGAACTTTGGAGTGTTTATAATAATGAATACTTACTCCACATGATAAGTGAGGCAAGAAAATAGAGATGCCTTGATCCGTTATCATCGTCGCTTGCTCGGCTCGGCTTCGGATTTGAATTTGGATTTGGATTTGTCAAATGATCGATGAGATCTATCTTTTTGGATAAACTTTATTTGAATTCCGAAAAATACCTAAGGAAAAACGCAAACGCTGAATTTTTTTTCTTTTTCCTGCAGTGTTTCGAACCTCCATTTATACATGCATGCAGAATTCAAAACAGTGTTCGAACTGATACAATACTTCATCAAACTGGTGCCACTATTTTGTGAACGGGTGCCACTGTTTTGTGAACTGGTGCTACTATTTCGTGAACTGATACACTGTTTTGTGAACTGCTATGCCTGTTCGGGAAAAGACATGTTCTTTGGATGAATGGACATGAATTTTCAGAAAAGACACATCGTTTAATTGAACCAATGCCACCTTTTCAAAGAGACATGTTATGGTTATATAAACCTGCTTTCATTCATAGGTTTAAATACGACTTTTTTAGAATACAAAATTCTTCCTGACTTCAAAATTACTCTGTGTGATCAATAAAAACGTTCTGTGCGTTCGAAGATATTTCAGTTGTTTGAGGTACCGCTACAATTGATTTGTTTGACTATTTTATCCTGGGAGGAAAATTCCGCAACCTCGGGTACAGTGAGGGGAATTATTCCTTAAGGAAATTCCGTGAATTCAGGCGACTTGGCCATTTCAGTTTTCATCTTTATTTCTAAAATTCAAATACACCTCTTAGAAAGATCAATTTGATCTTGTGTAGAGGGTATTTACTGCACTTCATTGTGTTCTTATTTTTAAACATAGAACTAAAGTTAAAGTTGTTGTTCTACATATACAGATTCTGTGTACCCGTAGAAGGAATAACAAATTGTACCATAACCTTTTGATATTTGTTATCATCACGGCATATTAGATAAGCATGTCCTTTTAAATTATCCTTAACTTGTATTTATGTTTGCCAACTATGTGTGATCTCTTGTGAATAGTCATGTAGGACGCGTGTGTATTTATGCATATCTAAAATTGAAGAACATAAATATCACCCAACGTCAAGTTAAAGAACACATTTATATGAATTTATCATTCAGTATTTTTAGTATTACTATTTAAATTAAATACATAAAGAATATGATCAAAGATAATTGCATTAGATTATATAATTCCTCTATCAAATGTGGAAAGAGGGAACATATTTGTATTATCGGAACATACTACTGTGTGGTTATTAATTAACCAAATACATAAAACATAAACAAACACTTGGAATTAATATTAACTATCAAATAAATAATCTAACCATCTTATACTGCCATCAAATGTCGTTGGCATTATAAATATATCGTTGTTAAAAATATTTTATATATTCAACACTTAACCTTTGACAAGTCATGTTATTTTGTATTTTTGTCTTTATTGATATTTCATTTTATTTGTTAACGACTTTATGCGCGTTTTACATGAGTTTATTTTGGAAAACATGAGAGAGAATTTTACAATATTTTATGTAAATTTCAAAAAAAATAATAATAACTGACCGATAATTTAGTGCTAGAATTTTGATTTTTTCATTCTGATTTGAATGGTGAATATAAAAAATTAAAGGTAGGTTCAATCAGTTGGTATTCAACATGACATAATATACCCCCATACTCCTGAACAAAATGGAATAGACGAACGAAAAATTCAATATTTTATCGTCATTATTCTCTCTTTGCTTGCACATGACAAATTCACTTTAAAGTTTTTGAAAATTTTCTTTGAAACAAAGTGCTATATTAATCAATGTATTACCTAGACATGTTCTTTAAGTAATAATTAAACATAAAAGTTCGTACAAATTATTATTCCAAAAGTAGAAAATTTCCTTGCGTTTATACTATTTCATCGTGCGGTATTTTCACTAAATTTCATTAAATAATTCATCATTATTTGATTCTCCTATTGTCATTCCAAAATAGTGTGTCCAGCAACCAAACTAAAATACTTCAACAACAACACTGTATATTACCATAGTATATTCCACAAAGTGGCTTGAGAAAATTGAAGGAAAGGTGTTATTTAAGTCTTGAATGAAGGATTGGTGACATTGACCAACTTAAAAAGTCAAAAATAATTAGAAAACTTGATTAAGTTAATTGTAGAGTTGATTAATATTTTCAAAACTTTCTAATCTTTAAAAAAATACTAATCAACTCAACCCACACCCCTCTTCAATCCAAATCAACCGTCTCTCTCTATCTTGACAGTTTCTCTCAACCAATAATTGTGCAAATTTCTCCTTTCAATCCCCGGCGACTTCAACTTCCGACGGTAAATAGTTGGGATTCGAGTTCCTTTTCGACTTCAACCGTCAATCGATGTGATAGCCTTGCTCTCCGACCACAACAGCTTTAAATTCTTCATCATCCCTTTTCTTCTCTCACAGGTAAAAAAATTATGGCCTTTTTAGTTTTGAAGAAAACGAGGAACTTGAGCTAACTTCTCTTCTAGTATTGGTTAACAATTTCAATATTTGTTGCTTTAGTTTGAAATGCGGTCTGAATAAAACTCTAATTTCTGATATTTCTTCTCTTCTCTTTTCTAAGTGAATTATGATTTTTTGTTATTTTTTGTGTTTTTTTTGAAAAATGATTTTTGTTGTTTGTGTTTATACAAACAAAACAACGATTTGATGCTTTTCGTGTTGCGTCCGTTACTGGGTTTGATTTGTTCTTGTTCTTGGTAAAAATGGTGATATTGTTGTTGTTCTGTTGAATAAAATCATGCTACTATTTTTTTGCAATAGATTAACCATTTGATGCAACATATTTAGCATATGATGCAACAAATTAACCGTCTGATGCAACAGAGGAACCATCAGATTAAAAATCTGATGCAATAGACTAATCATATGATGCAACAAATTAACCATCTGATATAAAAGATTAAGCATCTGATGTAACAGAGAAACCATCGGATAAAAATTTGATGCAACAGATTACCCATATGATGCAACAGATTAAGTATCTGATGCAACAGAAAAACCATCTGATGCAACGAATTAACCATATGTTGCAATAGATTAACCATTTGATGCAACAGATTTACTATCGGATACAACAGATGAACCATCAGATTAAAAATCTGATGCAACACATTAACCATCTGATGCAATGGAGGAGCCATGTGATTAGAGATTTGATGCAACATATGAACCTCCTGGTGGATAAAATCCTATTAACTATTCCACAGGACATGTACAAGACTTGATTCTTCCAACTAATCATTCATTTGTCTCGATAGACGACCCTTTTGTTGGAAAAAATCTAAAAAAATATTGACCACTGATAACTGTTTCAAAAGATCACTCCTATGTTGCAACAGATGTGTGATCTGTTGCACAAACCATTTATCTGTCTCAATAAATAAGTGATATATTTTGTATTGTCGCAACAGATTACTCAGTCGTTGCTACAAGTTAGTTAATTGCTCCAACAAATCTCTCATATGTTACAACACATATTTGATCTATTGCATAGACCATTCATCTGTCTCAACCGATGAGTGATATGTTTTATATTGTCACAACAAATTACTCAGCCATTTCTACAGGTTAGTTAACTGTTCTAACAAATCACTCGTTAACTGTTCTAACAAATCACTCATATGTTGCAACAGATGTGTGATTTGTTGCACAAACCATTCATCTATCTCAACAGATGAGTGATATGTTTTGTATTATCTCAATAGATTACTCATCCATTGCAACATGTTAGTTAACTGTTCCAACATATCACTCATATATTGCAATAGATATGTGATATGTTGCACAGACTATTAATTTATCTTAAAATATGAGTGATATATTTTGTATTACGGCAATAGATTACTCATCCATTGCAATGAGGTTCCCCATATAATATTTTTTTTTATGTTCCTTTTAATTTTAGATAATATGGCTCCCAAAAGAACAGAAATCGAATCAAGTCCAAGTAAAGGAACAAGTGAAGCAGCTATGCTATATCCACCACTCTATGAGCTTGCTTTACAAGCATTATCTCAATCAGGAGCAGAATATGATGAACACGGGGAGAAGAAGTATTTCAAAAGAAATGATTCGAATGCTAATAGACCTTCCACCAAAGAGTTGGTCAAAACCTTCAGCATTGATTGTTATCCTGTGAGAATGCAGTGCGATGGTGCCACAGATTTAACAAGTGATTTCGTGGTTAAGTCAACCATGGAAAAATCTTTTGATGCCTTCAGAAAAATACTTTTAGATAAAAAATTGAATGCTTATTTTAGGGACAACTGCTTTGAGAAATATCTTGATTTGCCGGAGGACAACAGTGCTCGTTTTCAAATGAAAATGGTATATGAACTTCTCAAGTGTAGATTTATGTATGAAAATAAATATAAAATGGATGAGGTGTGGATAAATTACTATAGAATGCCTGTTTGTTTTGGTTGGAAGGAGTTTGCCATAGTTACTAGACTAAAATATTATCCTCCTTCTCAAGTTATACCTATTCTAATTCAAAAAAGCACTCCGCACACCCAAAAAAGATAAAGGCATGTCGAGTGATCATGATGACCTGGTGTCCATTGTTGGTCCGAGATTCAAAAATAAAATTTGATAGAAGCATTGAAAGGTAAAAGAATTTCAAAGATGTACAATCAATCATGGTGCTTGGTTTGATTTGTACATAATATTCTTAGGGCGAGAGATGCTAACAACAACATAAGTGTTGGTTTATTAAAGCTCTTTGAGGATCTTGAGGTGTTTAACAGCTATCCTTGGGGTTATGAAAACTTCAAAATGACTGTCAAATATTTGTTGACTCCATTAGCGCCAAAGACAATCAACTTATATGGTTTTCCATGGGCTTTCATGGTAAATATTTCATTTATTATGATATCATTCATTTTTCTTACTCAATAATGGTTTTGTTGATGTTTATTTTATAGGCTTGGACATTTGAAGCCCTTCCTTATTTGAGACAACAAGTGAACTACCAGAAAAAAGTTTTCTGTTCAAGAATATTGAGGTGATTGTCGGCCAAAACTAATAAAAAGGTAAAATTTCTAGATCTCTTCAACCCCCCAAAAGATGCAGTAGTATAATTATAATTATGTTTTTGTTTTAATTAATAATTTATTTGAATGATATAATTATAATTCTAATATATGTAATGATTTATGTTAGATTGTGGATCTGTCGTTTGTTCCGACTAATCGAGATTTGAAGATGCCATTTTTTCTTACTTTACAGTCCATGCAAACTTTATCGGACCCTAAAGTCATTGACAGAATAAAAATAGAATTGTTTGGAGCAACAAGCATTACAAGAAAAATAATTTTAGAGGGTGGGCTTGTTGTTGTTGATGGTCTTAGTGGTTGATACAAGAAGCAACAATAGAAACACAAAACAAACACCAAATCAGTCTACAGGTTTGAAGAACCGATGACCCCTTTGGTGACCACTCTCGGATTCACTACAACAACAATGAAAACACAATAACAACAAGATATTGAAGGTGTAAATACACCAAAACAACAACAATATGGCGAGATGGACTACAATAATAAGATAGGAACAACACGCGATTTTACTAACAAGAGATAGAAATAGTTACAAGAACACAAACTACTACAAGATTACAATAAAAATAAAGGGATAGTTAGGTAGACTTAATGAAGGTATAATCTTAAGAACCCAAGAGCATATGTCACTCTTGGACCCTTAACACTACACATAATGTTCACCTATCTCTTACAAAGACACAAGGTTGGAATCCACCTCCCAAGCATCACGTTTCCAAGCCGTGAGATCAACAAGAGTGATTCCACACTCTCTATGCCTAATTTCGGTTTTGGTGCCTAAAGGAGACAGGAATTATGTTTCTTTGTGTTTCAAGACTTAAACATCATGAATAATCTAAGTCTAAAAGCCCTACAATGTTCTATTTATACTAGGTTATAAATAAAATACAAAATGTTCAAAACGCTCTTTTAAGAGCTAGGCTCCCTTCAAGTGTATTTAGAGGCTGCCTTGTTGTGTTTCAAGGCTCCTCTTTACACTCCAAGTGTGATATTATGGTCTTTTTGGTGTGTTTTAAGTCCATCACTCACACACTCCAAGCCCCGAGTTCATTACATTCTCACATGCATCCATTTTCATGGTCGTACTTGTATCAGTGGTGATGGAGTTGTTGGCGGTGGTAGTGGTGCTACTGTTGGTGCTAATGATGCACCTCTTATAGTTTTTAAAAGAAATGATTATGAGTATGATCATACTGATTATACAGATTTTGTCTCTCCTAGCGAATGTTCTGCATGCAAATGTTAAGACTGCAAAGCAAAACATGATGTAGTGATTAATGCTATTAATGTATTAACTACGACTGTAAAGGAATTGACATATAAGAAGGGTGTCTTTCCATCAAAGAGGATTTTATGCCCATCCACTTCATTAGAGATTAAGGCTAAAAGGAGACGAAAAGTAATTGCTAAGTTTATCAAGCATCCAAAAAAGTAAAATTGTAACTCCTCTGTCCGTACGTTGTACTAAGAAATGTACAATGGTCAAAGCAGAGCAGCACGAGCAAAAAAAGATGAATATATATGTCTGTTCCAACTAACAAACAAACACATATCTATTTCAACAGATGACACATCTGCTGAAAATTATCAAACAGATATATACATCTATTGCAATAGTGGACTAACTTGTTGCATAGGTATAATATCTGTTGCAACATATGTCTCGTCTATTTTAGCAAATCAAAAATCTCTTCTTATCGCTTTTATTTGTATCAACAAATGACCTATCTGCTGCAATAGATGGATCATGTGTTGGGACAAATTAAATCAAGATTTCCTACTATTTCAGTTTTTCCAAACAGGTGAGTCATATGTTGCAACAGATGGTTCATCCATTAAAAATTATCATAGAGGTCTTCGGCATATAGAAAATTGTCCCAACAGTTGATTCATCTGTTGCAACAAAAATATAATCTGTTTAGGACAATTTAAAATAGAAGGAAGACATATTTGATTTGCTAGAACAGATGAGTTATCCTTTTTCGTTTTATTGCATCTCCGTGATTAGCATTGACCAATTCTAGCTTTCCAGGTGGATGTAGAAGCTACTTCTGAGTAGCATTGGCAATATGCTACTCTTTTTATAGAAATACGGAGATCAGAAAGTGCAGAAATCGTACGTGACAATAAAGATCCATGACGACCAAAACCAAATTCTATAGCATCGAATAAAGAACAACTTGTCCATATTGAGTAGATCTTTATAGCCTGAGTCTTTCAAAGTAATAACCTCACCCCTCCTTAGGAATTCTTTGCATCAATACTTAAATTGTTGATGTATTTTTCGAGATCTGCACCCATAATAATTTTTTTACATTTTATTTATTTATTAATTTATTTCAGCTAATTTCTTAAGGCTTTGATTTATTTTATTTTATCTATGAATTTTATTTTTCCTTAGATTTGAACTTATTATTTGAAATAGAATACTAGATTTAAATATTATAACAGATTATGTATCTGTTGCAATAGACGATACATCCATTGGAACATATCAAATGGATTTAAACATATGTTGCAACAGGTAGGTAATCTGTTGGAAATTATCAAACAGGTCTTCCCACTGTTGCAACAGATAGACTTAGATAGAAACATCGATATAATGCAACAGATGACCAACCTATTGCAATAGATAAATTGTATGTCAGAACAGGTAGACTATCTGTTACAACAGATAGACAATCTGTTACATTATAAAAATTCAACTTTCATTAGACATACAAAATTACCACTACATGTAAAAAAGTGAAGTGACTGGAAATAAAAAAGGCGAAACCCATCGACAATGTTCATTTTAAACACCTAAACTAAAATAGGCATCAAGTAGATAGCGTTTATTTTAAATACGTAAAATAAAATAGGCATCAAATGTGTCAGTATGAAACTTTTTTCCATGTTGGCTGCTCATGTGTAAGTCACGCAACCAAGGCTCATCGAACCCCTATTTTTGCTGACTTGGCGTCTGATTTAGCCCCCAATGGTTATTTTTCTCCCTTTGTCTTATATATTCATCTTCTTCCTAAAATTTAACCCTAAATTCCCAAATCTTTTTTTTTCTTCATCTTTTTTTTTTCTATCCAAATTCTTAAAATTATTTATGTTTGTTTTTTCTGTGCATTTTTTTTATTTTTTCCAACTGAGCTTGATAATGTCAAGCTCATCTTCCACTGTTTTTTGTGATAAAGATTGTCGATATTTTAAGTGTGGTCATGAAGCTTTATTAAAGACTTCTTGGACTCAACAAAATTCAGGTCGTAGGTTTTTTACTTGTAAGATTTCAAAGGTAATATTTTTTTATTTAATTAGTTGATTAATTATTCACTTGTAATTGTTTTGTAATTATGGTCTTGTTTCTGTAGAAGTTGGGTGGATGTGATTACTTTGATTGGTATGAAGAACGACACACTTTAGAATCAAATCGTGTAATTTGGGGTTTGTTGAAGAAAGTCAAGGCTTTTGAAGAGAAACAAATCAAGTAAGAAGATACTACATTGTTGGTGTTATTTTTATTGGTTTGGTGGTGTTAGGCATATGGGTATTCAAGCCTAATTGCTGAAATTTTTATGGTGGTGTATTTGTATTTGCTACTGATTTGGTGTTGTTGAGCACATGAATATTCAAGCATAATTGTTTGAAAATATCAAACAGATTTAGACACATGTTGCAACATGTAGGTCATCTGTTTATAATTATCAAACAGGTCTTTTCACTATTGCAATAGCTAAGACTATATCAGCATAATGGAACAGATGACCAACCTATTACAATATATAAACTATCTGTCAGAATAGATAGAATATATTTTACAATAGATGGACAATTAATTGCATTGTGAAAAAATTCAACTATCATCAGACCGAAAAAAAATGCCCCTATATGTATGTGTGCAATGTAATGTAAAGTATGTAAAGTGAAGTGACTTGAAATAAAAAAATTATTATTTCACAGGTTGTTCTTTATACACAGGCTCCAAGCGTCCAGTTAATACTAATAGGTTGTTCTTTATACACAGGCTCCAAGTGTCCAGTTAGTACCCTAGTAGCCCAGACCTCTTGCATGTTTGTTACAGCATTGTCGTATAAAAGGATCATTGGCTTGACCATTTCAGTGCTGTTCAACAAACATTTGATGTGTGCAAGAGTGTGCGACCCGCACGCGGCAACGGTTTTATTTTTTGGGAGGTCCATGTCCTTGTTTCAACCTTCAAAATTTCATGGCTGCTTCATCAATACTTCTATTGGAAAACGATCCATCAGTTTACTTTGCCTCAACAAGATGGGGAACAACTCCAATATTGACTGCATGTAGGTAAAAAGATCAACCTCGTCCAAGGTAGGTAAGTTGCAGTCATAAACCTTAATATTTCCTTCCTCGAGAAGTATCTCAACAGCTTGATAACGCACGTAGTCCACGTTGATGACTCTAATAATCCTCTTTGCCTTGGTCCAGCTCTTGCTGTGTGGATTTGGTCTCTCCCCTCTAACATATTTTATTATTTCTTCATCCTATTGTAATCCAGAAAGTAATTAATGAAATCCCTCGTTATCGGGAGTTGACGCTATCTTACTGAGATAATCTTACCTATCCTTAAGATTCCTATAGAAGTCAAGGACCATTATTCTATCGGCAACATCATAAGCTTCCGGGTAGGCTAATTGTCTGTCCCTCATGAGGCAGGGAATCTCTTCAACATACTGTGATATAAGAAGTTATTTTTTAAATAGGTTAGTAATTTTAAAGAAGGAAAACATAGTAAAAGATGCAACGGATGGTCCATCTATTGCAGAGGGTTCTCTGAATCTGTTCACAGATTACCTATCTAACGCAACTTATGCAAGAGATGGGTAATATGTTGCAACAAAACCACCACAAGTTGCACCAGAATACACATATGTTGCAACATATGACAAGTAGATTAGAAGGCTAGGTGTCACACCCTTATTTTTTACCGCCCCAACCCCACTAAGGGGTTGGTTTTAGAGAAAATGAGTTTTCCAATTAAAGTGATGTTTTGAATAAGAATTATTTTATTTACAAAGTCGTCACTTGTAATTGAGTTTGGGTGTTCTAAGTAACCTTATTGAATCCCCATTCAAAAGGAAATGACTCTTAATTAGTCTGCGAAAACAGAAGATCGGGTAAGGAATACTGTTGAGTGAGAGGAAGGTATGAGGCACCCCTCGAGTCCCATGGTTCTAGCACGGTCTCTTTAATGACTTACGTCTGGCTTAAATTAATCTTTTGGATATTTACAATTTATTAGCCTAAAAGTGACTCTCATATCCCGCTTTCTATTATTTTGAATTTACTTAAAACTATATTGATGTATGGCTTACCGATAGCAGTACTTTTCGATCATACCACAAGTTTTGATATGTTTCTCACGCCTTTGTGGCATTTATGGATCGCTCCTTTTTTTTCAATTCTAAGCAAGATTCTAACATGTTTAAAAATTTATCCGTCCCGATTAGATCGGCTTTAAATGATATGTTAATTTTATTATAACGAATGATCGGTAGCAGGACTTTCCAATTTCATCTCTAACTTTCATGTGTATTAAACTTTATTTATTTAATTATTTTTTAACAAATCTTAACTCAATTTCTATGAATTATGACTTGTTCCTCACTTAATTATATATATCCATAATTAATTTCAGCCTCGAGTGAATCTATAAACTATCTTGCTCCTTTATGGTTAATAACTCTGCTGAAAGAAACAATATTAAATAGAACAACATTTAAATCGACAACCAATAGAAGTGTTCTTAAATTAAATCGAAGACTTGGTACTTTACTTATTCAATCATAAAAATTCATACAAGAAAACCGATCAAAATTAAAATATGAAACCGGATATTTTAAATTAGTTATTGATTGCCTTTAACAACCTTTTTTATAAAAATAATAATGAAAATTGTTTAAATAATTAATCTTTTTCCCTTTATGCCTACTGCTTCTTCCAAATTTAAACTGTGACATTTAAACTTTTTTTTTTAGTTATTTTATTCTTTAAACAATTTCTAAAAATTTCCATTCTGCCATTTTTAAAACAAAGTAATGGTTATTGATGTTTGAATATTGAAAAATAAAGCTGCATTTCTTTTCTTTTAGTTTTCACGTATGACCTTTTCTAACAACAGATGTAGTTTCTTCCTATGCTTTGACTTTATATTAGATGCTACAACATTTACGTAATACCAGTTTAGGTGTATGCGTCTTGCGCTTGTACCTCACTTTAGTGAGTTCAAATATTATATTAAATGGGATATTTGATTAAATAATAAAGATAAATGTAATAATTAAATTCAATATCTTTTGAGTATGTAAAGATGGAGAATTTATTTATTAAATCTAATCTTTACCAAAAATATTTTTAAAAATCAAATCGACATTCATCTACCATCTGTAAATTGCAACAAAATAATATAATGATAGAGACATTAAAATTATATAATTAAATTTAATCTTTACACACAAAAATTTCTCAAAGTCGTCTGACACTCATCTACCACCTGTAAACAATAACAAAATAATACGGTAATAGAGATATCAAAATAATACAACTAAACATAACATTTACATAAAAAAATTCCTCAAAGCCGATCAACATTTGTCTATCACCTGTAAACTGCAACAAAATAATACGATAAAAGTGATATCAAAATAATACAATTAAACTTAAATTTTACACACAAAAAATTCTCAAAGGCGAATTCATTTACGAACTGTAAACTACAACAAAATAACAAACTAATAGAGATATTATGATAATACAATTAAACCTAACCTTTACCTAAAAAAAAATTCAAAGTCGACCCACATCCATCTAGAATTTTTAAACTAAAATAAAATAATAGGATAATAAAGATATCAAAACAATAAAATTAAATCTATCCTTTACGCAAGAAATTCTTCAAAGTCAACCGACATTCATCTACAACCTGCAAACTATGTTAAATTATAATAATAGTGATACTAAAGCTTCGATTTTGATCTAACTAATTCTTGTTTGATCGAAAATTTTGACCCTAAAAAATGATTTTGAATGAAAGCAAAGAAAATATATATATACACACATGTTGAATTCTATTATGCTGACGAAAATAGTGAAGAAGTTGAGGATTAGAAAATCAAGCATCCACCATCTAGACATGCAATCGAATCAAGTTAGATGAGCATCAATCATATTCTCCCAATAGGTAAATCGGTTTGTTCTCTAGTTTCACGTACATCTCAATATCTATAAAAGTATTTGCTTAATATAGTCCTATTTTAGGAGTATTTTTCTAATTGAATAGTATAAAGAAAAATATTAATTAATTCTCCTACCATATATTTTAGGAGTTCCATATATTTAAGGAAGTCTAGTAGAAAGAAAAATATTAATTAATTCTCCTACCATATGTCACACCCCTTTTTTCGCTCGAGGGATCGAGTCGAAGGATTTTCCAATTAAAGTGACGGTTTTGAATAGGGATTATTTTATTTATAGAGTCACCACTTGGAATTGAGTTATGGTGTTCCAAGTCACCTTTTTGAATCCCTAATCAAAAGAAAATGACTCTTTTATTTAGTCTGCGAAAATAAAAGATCGGGTAAGGAATTCTATTGACCGAAGGAAAGGTGTTAGGAACCCCTCGAGTCCCGTGGTTCTAGCACGGTCGCTTTTATTGACTCAGACTTAACTAAACTATTTTGATAACTTATGTTTATAGGCCTTAATTCGCTCATTTTTAATTATATCGAAAAAGTTTATCTATGCCTCTATATTAAATAATTAGCGAAAATTTAATTCTAAAAATATTCTCCAAGGTGCATTATTGCATCCTTGAATTTAAATGTCTCGAAAAGATGCGTACGCCGTATTCTTAATTGAGACAAATATTTTAAACGTGCCTATAAATTTAACTATTGTTAAAAGGCATTAATTTATCTATTATACATTCGAGATGCCTAAACTTATAATAGAGTTTGGAGAATAACTTCATACTTAACTTGTTTATTTCCTTAATCCTTTCAAAATATTTTCGCTCATCCAAATTTTAAACATAGCTGAATAAAAATACTTTCAGATTAAACATCAAAATTCATATCATTATCCAACAATTCTAAAACCAAATCAAACCATCTAATTCGAATCAACTCGTTATACATACTGTTCAAAGTTTTTAATTCATACACTAAAAACATTCCAATACTAAATTTTAAAATGAAACCTAATACTCTTCTATCATGTACAGTTTTGCACCAGCAAATCAAAGCCCAAAGTATGACCAAAATTAACCTTTATAACAATTAAAAATTGCCAAAAGAAATAAAATATGAGTTTGACTTTCTTTGCAAATAAAAAGATTCTGTAAAAGTGAAATGGCATGTTAATAAAATTAGATTATACAAGAGATGTTCAAGAATACATGACGTCGTAAATTTTTTTCTTTCTTTTATGAAGGCTAAAGTAAAAAAATAAAAAAAATTGAAATTGTAACACTAATTTTTGAATCGTCGAGAATTTAAAAGTTTAACATGATGGAGTTTAGATTGAATTTTTGAATGGACTTGGATGGGTCATCGACGTTCGTCCTTATTAGCCATAGTAGTAGCGGCGACAGTGAAGTAGTGGTCATCCCTGGTGTTTTACCGGCAAACAACGATGGGAAAAGGGGAGGGAAAGTGGTGCCGGATCCCATGGTTAAAGACAACTCCGTCTAAACACTTTGCCGGAAAGAATGGAAGAAAACTGTTTGGCTATTTTTTTTTTTCATTCACTGATTTGTCTCGATTTTCCTTCCTCTGTTCACTATATGTCACTATTTCTGTGTCAGATTTAACTATACACAATATCAACCCATGCAGTATTTAAATTTTCAGCATATTTATATTCAAATATATATATATATATATATATATATATATTCGATAACTTAATCGTATAATATGTTGTAACAACAAGTTCACATTATCAAACAATTATACATATCAAATAATACATGAAATCACTTGATATTTCCATTCATGCTTATTTACAACAAAGTTTATGAAATAAATAATACATGATTGAATAGAACCTGCAAGAAATTGTCATCGAAACTCGAATGAAGTTCAAATTCAACTTTCTCGAATGAAATTTTCAAACTCAACTTTTTCTCCTTTCTCTCTTTTGTTTATCTGATATTTTTTCTCTCTGCCTTTTTACTGTTTCTGATGTTTTTTGTCTGATGAATGTCCATTTTTTTGTTCTGGAGGTGAGAGAGTCTATTAATAGAGGGATTCTTTGGGGGGAACGGTTAAGGTTATCAGATAAGGGGGAAGGTTTGAAATTTAAATTAATTAATTAATTAATAATTTTTTATTTTCTTTTAAATAAAAGGTAATAATAATAGATAAAGATAAAAATAAATAAATAAAATAAAAACTAATTAAATTTTATATTTAACAAACTATAATAATAATTTATAAATAGATAAATATAAATATAATAAAATAATATTAAAACTATTAATTTATTTATAATAATTTTATCAAAGAATTTTTTTTAAATTTTGTATTATTATTTTAAAAATAAAAATAAAAATGAAAATAAAATAAAATATCTCAAAGTTAACTTTATTTAATTTTTTATTTTTTAACTAAAAATTTATTAAAATAAAAAATAAGAATCAAAATAATATATGATTAAATATATATATATATATAAATATTTAATATTGATAGACAAATTAAAATTTAGGAATGGTCAAAAATCATTGAAAAGATATTAAAAGATATCAAAATAATTTAGAAAGTCTAGTTAATAGAATAAAAATAATTAAATGATAAATTAAAAGATATTGAAAAGACATTTTTGTCTAAATAAGAGTCTTTTTAATAAAGGGTAAAAAGGTCAAATCACTTTTTCAAGGTCTTCACACTTTTAATATATTATAGATTATAGATTATAGATTATAGATATAGATATAGATATAGATATAGATATAGATATAGATATACATTATAGATTCGAATACAACTTTTGATTGATGATCATCCTTGTTATATGTTAAAAATTCAAATACAAAAAATAATAAACAACATGCACGGTTGTTTCTTTTTTCAAAGTAGTTAGTTTTAGGACGTCTTTTATTGACATAATGACAAAAAAATAGTTCAAACATTTGTTAAGTTTTGGAACTCATTTTTTTTCAATTTGGACAGAACGGAATATCTTTTTATATATAATTTCATTGTTAATTATTGATTTTTTATTTTCCATGAAAGATCTTTTGCAAATAGATTCAATGGTTTGGATGATCATCTTAGGCAAATTAAATATTTGTGACTGGAATACTTGTATGAAAAACAATACATTTCTTACTTTTATAATATAATTTCTTGGACCGAAGTATGTTAGGAGTCCCATATATTTTAGAAAGTCTAGTAGAAAGGAAAATATTAATTAATTCTCCTGTCAAATATTTTAGGAGTCCCATATATTTTAGGAAGTTTAGTTAATATAATAAAAATAATTAAATAATAAATTAAAAAATAATAAAAAAATAATTTTGTCTAAATAAGAGTCTTTTAATGAAGGGTAAAAAGTTCAAATCATTTACACTATAAGAAAAAGATAGAAAAGGGGAAAAAGATTCTCACAAAATGGACTTCAACAGGCCTCTAGTTCCTTTTCCAAAAGAAAAACAATCTTCCAGTTTGGTTAAGTACTGCAGGAACAATTCGTATCAATATTGTGAGATTCCATCATTATACATATTTAATTGTGGATCTAATATTTTCTTTATCTACTTCAAAATATTTTACCACATAACCATGAAAAATGATTAACTACAACAAACCATGTTAAATAACTCATTACATTTACTTTAATCAAACTTTACACATGCAACAAAACAAATTCAGAAGGAACAAAAATATAAGAGGTAAAAAGCTACACACGATATAACAATTATCTCTTAATTCCAAATCAAAAGTTGATTATGATAATAGTATGTATTTTATAACAATTCAGATTAGGTTAAATCTCAATAATCCTACTATATTCTTTTAGCCTTAATTACAATTTATTTTATATTTGAAAAGACAAAGTTCCCATCAATTTTGTACACCAAGCAGTACAAAAAATCAGGTAAATAACATTCTTCTTGATTCGAGATACAACAGAGCTTGTTAAAAGAATGTAAGGAATTGAATAAAACCTGTGATGTTGCCATCCGAAAATTCAAATGGAAATGTAAACTTCAACTCTCAATTCATCAACTTCAAAGAGATTTCACTATTTTTGCTCTCTCTCTTTTTCCTCGCTTGTTTTTTTTATACGTCTGCTCTTCAGAGTGTTTTTTTTTCTTTCCCCTCCCCTCTTCTGTCTCTGTGTGCGTGTGTTTATATAAAAAGTACGTATATGTGTTGTATGTGGATTATGTAATGGGAAGTTGAGGGAGATTAGGAGATAATGTGGGAAGAGGTGGAGAAGAAGTGGGATTGTGGGGGTGGTTTGGGTAGTTTAGGTATTTTTTCTTTTTAGAATCTTGTTTAAGTTAAACATAAAAATAATAAGAATATTATTTTGAACTGATAAGATATACAAGAAATTAAATAGCTAGTCCAAAAAATATGATTGAGAAAATATTAATATCACTAGATTATTTATTAAAAACTAAATAAAAAGAAAATATATTTTATTTTAGAAAAAAACTTTTTTTGAAAACTAAAATAAAGATAAAGACTTGTCCTAAAATGTGACTTCATTTTTGTACTTTTCAAAACTTTAAAACAAACTTAATAAAAATAAGATAAACTTAGAATATCTAATTTAAACCCTAAAAAAAAAAATTGAACACTGAAATGGCATAAAAACACTTAGGTTTGGTCAAAAATTAGGTATTTACACTAGGTTAGGAAAAGTAAACTTACCCTTTCCATGTAATACGTACGCATATCTGTCATACTTCTGAAGTCTTCGGTGGAAAAGGTACGGATGGGGTAATCTTTTGCGCGTTGCTTGGCCCGTCGCAGATCCCTCTTCTCTTTGACGCCAAGTTCCACGTATATGTCCACCTTCTTGAATGGCCCCTGAACTTCAACAGCTTTTGGAGAGGAAGGAGTTGCAATTTTTTGGATTTTCTATTGGAGAGTACTTGGTTAATTGCTTTTTTCTTCCTCTCAACCACCACTATAGAAGTGTATGGCTCCCTCACCTTCTTGGATGGTATGACGCCCTTCTTGGATTTCAATTCCTCAACAGCTTTAACAATAACCTCTACTTTTTCAAAGAATTTATCCTGGTTATACTTGCACTCTTCGCATTTGCAATGAGAACATGAGGGTAAAGAGGAGTGAGAGGGACCGATGTAAGGGTACGAGGGACCTTGTAATGGGGAGAGAACTTGTAAGAGGTGTGTTACCTGTGTAATGGGGAGAGAACCTGTGAGAGGTGTGTTTTCAAACAAATTTATTTTTTCTTGAGCATCAACATACTCAATATCACGACTAGCAGTAGCATCAGCTTGTCTACCACCAACATCAACTCCACAAGTAACACCCCTAGAAGAAGCACCCAGATCTATTGTAGTAGTTTGGTCATAAAGAGCCTCAACACTACGCTGACCTTGCCTAACTGCTCTTCTTATGGCTGTTTCTCCAGCCAATTTCTTCTTTATTTACTCCACCGTTGGGTCTGCAATTGTATCAACAAGATCTAGAGTAATAAAAGAAGATATCTCCAAATCCTTCTTAGTAGATACAATCCATTAATGTACAACTTATAAAAAAACAGATACATTTAAATCATATAATAATTTTCAGTCAGTTGGGTTACATGTTAACATAGACAACTTATGCAACAGATAATCTATCTGTCACAACAGCTGATCTGTATATCACAACAAATTAGTAATATATTGCATCAGATTATCTATCTGTTGCATAATTTGTAGTAGATGGGTAATTTGCTGAGTCGGGTTTAGAAACAAAGCAACAAATAGATCTATGGCAAAATATGGATCGTCTGTCGCAACAGATTACCCATCTGTTGCACTAGTTGAAGTAGATGAGTAATCCGTTACAACAGACGACCCATCTGTTGTAATAGATGACACATATATTTCAATATCTTTGTTTGATTCAAATTATTTTACTTGAAAGAAGAAGTACTGCGTCATCCAAAAGGTTAAAGAGATCAACCTCCTTAATTTTTGGGTTGCCCTTTGCAGCAAACCACCTGAGGATCCTTGGATGAGAAGCCTTATCTGGGTAATCCTTGAACTGCTTTTGCAGGTGCGGAATGACTTCAAATGCCCAAACCTAAAAAATTTACACAGGAGGCAAGAAAAAAAAATATCATTGTAATTATTCAATAAAAATTAATGGATGAGTAAACAAATAGTGATAAAATTTACCATGAAACCCCAAGAAAAGTTGTATAATGTGATCCTCTTTGGGGATAGCTCTGTTAGTAAATATTTGACAGTCAAGTAGTAGTTGTCATAACCCTAAGGATAATTGTTGAACTTATTAAAATCATCAGCAAGCTTCAACAAATCATCTTCTATAACTTTGTTGACGTCTTTTGCCAATATAACGGCATGGGCAAATCAAACCAAACACAACTGCTCTTTGTACTGATTTGATATGGTTTTATCCTTGAGATATTCTATCAACTCACTGGTTTTTCATCCATGTCTAGCAATGTCCAACAACCCATCTAGTTTTTCCTTGCGTTTGTTGGTTTTAGCGGGTGGTCGCTGGGATAATGCCTTACCACTATTTGATGGTGGCGATTTGGTTGTCCTGCTTTCCTTGGACCTTTTGCGTGGTGTTTTTTTCTTGGTGAGAGATTCTTCTGTACGATCGTATCTTAAGCCCATCAATATGGCAAACTCTTTCAAGCAAACTGGCATGCCACAGTAGTTGATCCAGATTTCATCCATCTTTTATTCCCCCTCCTCCGAATCTTTATTATCCCCCACGTACTTGATCTGTGCTTAAGAAGATCATATACCATGCTCATTTAGAAATGGACAATATGGTTTTTAGGCAGCGCAAGAAAGTATCCAAAGAATCTCTTCCTAAAAAGTCGGTCTATGTTTTCATTCTTCGTAATATTTCTAAATTCGTTAAAAGGTTTCCCCAACTGACATTTAAGAATAAAATCACCAGTTAGTTTTGTGGAGTTATCTATCGGCATCACAACTTGACACCTGTCAATACTAATAGTTTTAACAGCCTCATGCTGGGATATTGATATTAATTCACGCCCCATTGGTGATGCATTATCATCCTCTTTCTCACTTTTTTCTCCCTCCTCTTCTTGTTTATCTTCTTCTTTCTCCTTCTCACTTTTATTTTTCTTATCACCATGTACAAACCCTTGTCCACCTCCCTCAATGTCGTTTTCATAACTTTCCTCAACTACACTTTTTCCAGACTGAGATTGTTCGGAAAGATCCTTTGAATCCCTCTGTACTGTGGCCTTTTTTGTTAGGTGGTCAAAAGTTAATCCACTTTCACATTCTTTTTTTTGGGAGACATGTTTTACCTACAAATAATAGAAAAAGAAAAATTACATTACAATTGATGTATGCATTACAAACACCATCAATACCAACACCACCAATAGCCACCACAAACACCACAAACCCCACAAACACTACCAACCAATGCCACCAACAACTACCACAAACACCACTAGTGCCACCACGACGAGCACCGCCACCACAACCATCAATACCACAAACACCATTCAACAATACCACAATAGTCAACGGAACACTGCAATAAAAACTAGGGTTTTCTCAAGTTCTTCTTATGATTTTACCATTAAAACTCAAAATTGTAAATCCATTCTCGAAGATAATACAACTAAAAGTCTTCTTTTTCATAATTAACTTAGAAGCCTAATTTTTAGAAAAAATAACAAATATAGAAATCTTCTCGTAATCTGATACCTCAAAGACAGAGAAAACGACTGATACAAGCAAGAATGAAGTCAAAAATAATGCCTATGTGGTCAAAAATGAGAAGAAAATCAATCTGTTATGAAGGGTTGAGCAATTTATTGAGTAGTTGTTGTCTGTATTATTGAGAGAGAGAAAAGCGCGAGAACTTAAGATTTGAAATGATGAAACATTTTTATCGCAAGTGGATAATTTGTATGGGTCGATTTGTATTTTAGAAAAAAATGACAAGTTTTGAAAATGTTAATTTCGTTTGAATTGATCTGAATTATTTTTAAAAATTATAAAAGATACGCGTAATTTTTAACCCTCTCATCATGCAATTGTCAAAAGACTCAATTGAAGTTGTAGTTGGCCCTATGAACTCACCCCTAGTCCTACATTAATCAATTTAGGTATTGGTTGAACATATGAACTCAATTGAAATTGTATAAAAATAAATTCTCAACTTGTTGCAACAGATGACTTATCTTTTGGAATTTATCAAACAGATTAAGTTATTTGTTGCAATAGATTACCCATCAGTCGTAAATTATAAAACAGATTAAGTCATCTATTGCAACAGATTACCCATTTGTTGGAAATTATCAAATAGATTAAGTCATTTATTGCAACACATTATCCATTTGTTGTAAATTATCAAATAGGCGTTGTCATCTGTAGTAGTTGACCCTATGAGAACTCATCCCTAGTCCTAGATTAATCAATTAAGGTATTAGTTGAACATATTAGGTAATAAGAATCTCTTCAACCCAGAGTGATCGATCGAAGACTCTGGTCGGGAGGAACACAATACCATCTCATCATGTAATTTCTAAAAGATTCAATTGAAGTTGTAGTTGATCCTATGAGAACTCACCCCTAGTCCTAGATTAATCGATCTAGGTATTAGTTGAACATATCAGGTAATAAGAATCATTTTAGTTTAGAGTGGTCAATCGACAACTCTGGTCAGGAGAAATACAATACCATCTCATCATGTAATTTCCAAAAGACTCAATTGAAGTTGTAGTTGACCCTATGAGAACTCATCCCTAGTCCTAGATTAATAAATTAAGGTATTATTTGAACATATTAGGTAAGAATAATCACTTCAACTCAGAGTGATCGATCGATGACTCTAGTCGAGAGGAACACAATGCCGTCTCATCATGCAATTCCCAAAAGATTCAATTGAAGTTGTTATTGACCCTATGAGAACTCACCCCTTGTCCTAGATTAATAAATTTAGGTATTAGTTGAATATATTATGTAATAATAATTGCTTCAGCTCAGAGTGGTCGATCAACGACTCTGGTTGGAAGGAACACAATACCATCTCATAATGCAATTACCAAAGGACTCAATTCAAGTTGTAGTTGATCCTATGAGAACTCATCCCTAGTCCTAGATTAATCAATTAAGGTATTAGTTGAACATATTTAGTAATACGAATTGCTTTAACTCAAAGTTATCGATCGACTACTCTGGTCAGGAGGAACGCAATATCGTCTCATCATGCAATTGCCAAAAGATTTAATTAAAATTATAGTTGACCCTATGAGAACTCACCCCTAGTCCTAGATTAATAAATTTTGGTATTAGTTGAACATATTATGTAATAAGAATCGCTTCAGCTCAAAGTGGTCAATCAATAACTCTGGTCGGGAGGAACGCAATACTATCTCATCATGCAATTGCCAAAAGACTCAATTGAAGTTATAGTTGACTCTATGAGAACTCATCCCTAGTCCTAGATTAATTAATTAAGGTAATAGTTGAACATATTAGGTAATAAGAATCGCTTCAACTCAGAGTGATCAATCAATGGCTCTGGTCAAGAGAAACGCAATACCGTCTCATTATTCAATTGCCAAAAGAATCAATTGAAGTTGTAGTTGACCCTATGATAACTCATCCCTAGTCATACATTAATCAATTAAGGTATTAGTAGAATATATTAGGTAATAAGAATCGCTTTAACTCAAAGTAAATGATTGACGACGCTGGTCGGGAGGAACGAATACTGTCTCATATGCAATTGCCAAAAGACTCAATTGATATTGTCGTTGACCCAATAAGAACTCATTCCTAGTCCTAGATTAATCAATTAAGGTATTAGTTGAAAATATGAACTCAATTGAAATTGTATAAAAATAAATATTTTATCTGTTGCAACAGACGACTTATCTGTTGGAATTTATCAAACAGATTAAGTCATATGCTGTAACAGATTGCCCATCTATTGTAAATTATCAAATAGGTGCTACCATCTATTGCGACGGATGATCGAGCCATTGAAAATTTTTAAACAAAAATTGTCATCTGTTGCAAAGTATGACTTATATGTTTTAAGATCTTTTTTAATTATTATTTTAAGGCAATTTAGGTATTATCTTGACAATGAGGTAATAAGAATTGCTTCAACTCAGAGTGATCAATCGACGACTCTTGTCGGGAGAAACGTAATACAGTCTCATCCTGCAATTTGTAAAAGACTTAATTGAAGTTATAGTTGACCCTATGAACTCACCCCTAGTCCTAGATTAATCAATTTAGGTATTAGTTGAACATATGAACTCAATTGAATTTGTATAAAAACAAATGCTCAACCTGTTGCAACAGATGACTTATTTGTTGGACATTATCAAACAGATTAAGTCATTTGTTGCAATAGATTATCCATCTGTTGTAAATCATCAGACATGCACTGTCATCTGTTACGACAGATGACCGATCTTTGAAAATTTTTATACAGAAATTGTAATCTATTGCAAAGTATGACTTAGATGTTTTAAGATCTTTTTTTAAAAGCAATTTAGGTTGACAACGCCCAAGCGCACACGCAAGTATACATGGTCTACCAAGTAATATAGTGGCCTTCAAGAAAGACGAATATCGATCCTACATGGACTTGTGTCAAAAACTATCCAATTCTAGTTTAACAATTATGATAAAGTAACCAAGAAGAGTGTTGAATAATTGCAAACTAAAAATATAGTATGTAATGCATAAAGAAATGTCTTGGAACAATCAATGGAGTAAAACCCAGGGTTATATCACTTTGAACAATCATACTATGTTATTGAACTTCATTTGTTAATTTACTTATCTTGGTTGTTGATTCGTAGGGTTAATTGCAGGATCATAGTCTCCCGACCTCTAATCTTTTACCTAATATGGACATTACAGCTACATCATTGAGTGGGGATGTAATAATCCAATTAAGTTATTAAAACTATAATCCTACGTTTGAATCAAGTAAGGATGCTAAGTACATCCCTATCCTAGGTGATAAGTTCAATTCTTTATTTTATAAAAGAATATAAATCCAAAATTTGTTTATTTTCGTGTTCTATCTCCCTATTCCCTCTCCCGATATCAAAAGGTCGATAATATATGTATTATAAGGGTGATTAAGCTTCAAAATAGTTAAATCAAGAATAAACAAACAAACAATAATGATAATCAAATCAAACAAAATCAATTCAAAACAACCGTACTCATGTTCTTGGCTTTAACCCCAGAAAAGGAGTTTTTAGCCACTCATGGCCATAATCAACCTCCAAATAATTGTATGAATGATTAAAAACATAAAGAAACCTAAATTAAAGAAAAAAAAACTAAAAAGAAGTTATGGTAGCCTCCAAAGTTGTTCCAAGCGATCTAGGGATTCCAAGATGTCCAAAACGTGTTTTAAGACATTATATTTATAGTATACAAGTCATAAACCCACTTTGATTAGGTTTCCACATCGTTCTTGTTCAGAAAGACAAAATTATCCTGATTTTTCTCCTCAATGCGTCGTGCCATTGTGTCAAATGTCATCACTGGGAACTTTTCTCCCTATTTTGGTCCTCTCCGTGAAGTAGTGTTATCGTGTTGAGATACTATTTTTAGACAATTGTGAATTGAAATGACTCCGCAATGCAGTGTTTTACTATTTTTAACCCCTTCTGAATCCAATTGTGTGAAGCACGTGCCCATTGGACAATCACACACTTACACGCGCCCAAAACATTTCAGGGGTCCAAATTGCATCCAGCTTGTGTCTTGTGCTTCCGTGGTCATTTCCGAGCCTTTTCAAGTTGTTTCAACTTTATTTAAAACTTGTATGTCATTCATATATAATAATAATCCATTAAAAAAGCATCATATATCATTAAATACAACAATTTAGAGCTCAAAACAACACTACATCCAAAACAGTAGATCAAAAACACGAGCTAAGCATAGGCTAATTTCACTTTGATCTTTAACCAATTGTTTTGACCCTTGGCTTGATCCAATTGACCCTAAAACATTATAAACAAGTTGTTTCACATATAAATAAATAATAACAACGTTAGGAACTCGTTAAAACACATTAGAACGCAACAAGATAGACTAGAAAAACACCCAACTCCAGCTAATTGCACTAGTTTTCTCGGTTGACTTCTAGATGATCAATTTGAATCAAAACTCATGTGAAACCACCATTAAAAATTGTAAACACATACTTGGAAACACAAATTCTCATTTATTTTTTCATCAACCCATTAATCACATGACTCATCCTCAAAATAAGGCTAGAATAGTAGTGCTACAATGCATAAATACACCCAACATCACTACTCCAGACTTAAAGCCTTGTTCGTCCTCGAACAACTCTTAACTATAAACACCATGAGCTGAAGAGACTCCAAGATTATACTACAAGCAAGAAACCCAAGCTAGTACTACATTGACTACACAGAATACAAGTTCACAATACTAAGCATGTTATACGCAATTGAAAGCTCAAGAATCCTACTTCCAAAATATCCTAGTCTCAAGAATGGACTCCACAAGTGGAGAACTCATGCATATTGTTCAATTAAAGGCATCATACAAATCACCCACATTCATTAAACATGTGCCCCTCAGCACAAGAGAGTTACCCATATCACTCACAATAATGCAATTAGAACAAGATGGGTATAAGAATCAAGTTACACTCACTCTCACAAAGAATTCACAAGTTTCACATAATGAACCAAAGTCTTGACCTTAGTGTAGTACTCCACTAACATTAGAATGATGAACTTAGGATCAATTAGGTCTTTTTCGAGCTATAATGTAGGCTAAAAGATGGATAGGAAGTATTTAAGAATAGTGACAAACCTCTCTAAGAGATTTAAGACACTATATTATGCATTTAAAATCAATCTCCAACAACCAAATTACACTTATTCATCTACCCATACCTTTTTTATTTGCCCTATCTCTTTTAAGCATTTTCACAAACACTTGGTAGACATATTGTTTATGACCACATGAATCAATTTTTCTCTTTTTTCACAATCATGAAAATATTTCTAGCATAAATTACATCACACCTATCCACCACACATAACTTATAAACACCAATAACTATTACCTTGGGGCATCAATTTCACTTCTTTCTTCTTATTTCTCAAACTCCTTATTCAATTATTTTTTCATTAAAGTGCCTAGAAACTTTTTGGATCAAATTATGGTCTAGCATAAAAGGAATTAGTCTACTTATAAGGTTGCCAAATAAAAAAGATCAAGGCTCAACGGGGGTTAACTAGGATAATGCACAAGGGTAGGACAAATAAAAGGTATAAAACAAGGCTATCATAGAAATACCTATATCATCTCCTGAACCCACATTCTTTATTTTACTTCACACACATACTGAGAAAGTTCTAGAAATCATATGTAACAAGAAATATACAAAATTCTCATACGCACATGGCACATACTCAACTCAATAGGATCATCATAGACTCCCAACCAAACAATAGCATGAATTCAAAATTATGCCAACAAATACAAGAGTCATAAACATGAGCCTAGGAGTCTAAAAAATAGTAATTAATTCAATTAATCCTGCATTTACAAACAAATCCACTTGCATCATGTAATAAAAAATAGTACCAACAAGAATATCTTACACAAAAAAAATGAGCCAAAATTTGGGAATTTCCCCAGCCCACACTTAAGAATCTATTTTGACCCCAAAGTGAATTTAAAATTAAGAGATAGCAATACTCCCTGAGGCCTCTAGACCTAGCTAGTAGCATCTTTTTTGCATATATGGGATCCAAGAAATCCCGCACTTAGTCATTTCTATGCTCCTTAGCTCAGGCTTTTGATACTCAAACTTCTCATTAACCTACGACTCAATAAAAAACAATACTATGTAAAGTAAAAAACAAAAAACTGAAAAATAAAACATACCTAATTAACTTGGGTTGCCTCCCAAGCAGCGCCTAATTTAGTGTCGCGGCATGACCCAATCACAACTCAACCATATTCCTTCATATTTTTACTCCCTTTTGGAATTCATTTTCTAATTCATCTCTGACCTCTTGAGTTTGCACTCTCAAGGTCAATATCTTTTTCACTTTTTATCATATTGGGAAGCAGTAGTTTTGGCTTAGGCTGCTCAATCAGGTAATCTGAAGAGGTCTTTTGTAGACTAACCACCCCACACTAATCTCTTTCAACAACATTAATCATACACAAATATTTATAATGGGACATTATATTGGGTGCTTTGTCAACATCAAATACCACCTCTTTATTATCTACCCTCATTTTGAGTGTGCCTTCTCTAACATCAATCGACACTCCTCCAGTTGCTAATAATGGACACCCCAAAATGATTACTACCTATTTGTCTACCTCAAAATCAAGGACAATAAAGTCAGGAGGAATAAAAAATTTACCAACCTTTATGAGGACATCCTCAATAATTCCTTCTGGATAAACCATTGACCCGTCTGCTAGCTGCAAAACCACCTTGGTCAATTTACGCTTTCCCAAACCCAATGTATCAATAAAAGAAATGGGCATCAAATTTTTGCTCTCCCTTAATTCCTGGACCACTTTACTTTTAATTTGGATAGGGAGAGTAAACTTTTTCGGATCTCTCAATTTCTTGGGGATTTTCTATTTCAGTACAGTGCTACACTCTTCAGAGAGTGTTATTGTCCCCACATCCTGCAATTTTACCTTATTAGTAAATATATCCCTCAAGTACTTAGCGTACTTGGGCATAACCTGTAAAACATCTAACAAAGGTAAGTTAATGTGAAGTTTTCTGAACGTGTCAAAGAACTTCTTAAATATTGCATCCTCATTCGCTTTAATTTACCTCTGAGGAAAGGGTAGTGGAAGTGTCTTCTTCACTTCTGGTTCAGCAAATTTAGTTTTCACATACTCAGACTTCCTTAATTCTTTAATAACTTTCTCGAAAACCTGTGGAGTTACGTCCCCAGCATCTACCTCCTTAGTTACCTTTGGAGGTTCTTCTTGAAGCTCTCTACCACTCCTCAAGGTAATTTCCGTAACTTGTTTTGGATTCTCTGTATCTGTTGGCAGACCACCTTGGGACCTAGTATTCAATACTTGTTTTAACTAAATAATCTGCAACTCTAAATTTCTTTGGGCCACTTGCAAATTTTTCATATCCATAGTCAACTGTGCTTGATTAGCTAAAAGCTGCTTTAACATCTCTTCCATGTTGCTAGTTGATTGATTCTCTTATGCCTATGGTTTCTGAATTTGTTGTTGTTGTGCATTCCAAGGCTGAGTCTGCCAGCGTTACCATAATTTGTCCTTTGAGTATTTCCCACATACATTACTAATTTTGGATTTGAAGCACACATGGCTGCAGAATGTCTACTATTTCTGCATACCTCATACCAACCACTAGTTTACTGAATTGCATCACCACTGTTGTAGGCTGTGGAGCTCCCAATTTTAGGCTGCTAAATTGAGTGTTTATCATGTTTTGCAATGCCAAAACCTGAGCCGATAATGTAGTGTATTGGTCCACCTCTAACAAGACTGCAACTTTCTTGGTGGCACTCCTTGAATCACTATGCCACTCAAGATTTCCTAATGCTATGCGGTTCAACAATGTGTATAGCTCATCATAAGTGAATTCTATCACTTCACCACCTGCGGCTGAATCTAGTAAAATCTTCGTATTATTATCAAGTACTTCTACAAAAGTGTGAGCAAGTACCTAATTAGACTGTTGGTGATGTGGACAATACCGAAGCATATCCTTGAAGCATTCCCAAGTATGATAAAGATTCTCATCTGGCCATTGTTTAAAGCTTACTATCTCACTATAAAGTTTCGTAGTCTTGCCTAAAGGAAAAAATCTGATAAGGAATTTTCTGGATAAGCCGTCCAATGATGTGATTGAATTAGCTGGCTCCGTATTCAACCATCTTTTTGTTTCCCCCAATAGTGAATGGTTAAAAAATGTTAGCCTCACATAATCTGTATTTACCCAGTAGAAATGAATGTATTAGTAAGCTCAATAAAATTCTGCAAGTGGATTTATGGATCCTCATGAGAAAGCCCTGCAAACTGTCCACTATTGATAAGAAGTTGCACAATATTGTGTTTTAACTCGACATTCCCTCCAGCAGCTGGTCTTTAAACTGGGTAAGTCTAAGTTCATCAGAAGTGGGACTGCCACTTCCCTAATTGTCCTACGGGTTGCTTGTTGTTCAGCCATTGGAATAATATTCTCTTGGCCTTCTTAGATCTGAAGAATACAGGGAAGTAGGATTGCGCCTCTCCTGCTTTGATGGAAAAGTTGTTCAGGTATTGGGCTTAGTTTAACCAATCCCGATCCTTTGTCATATTATTATCCTACAACCTATTTCCTGAAATGAAAAAACCAAGACCAAGCATAAAAACACCAAATAAATAAATTCAAAAGTAAAACTAAAATAAATAGTTGCCAAATTTCAAGTCCCCGGCAACGGTGCCAAAAACTAGACAACGCTCAAGATCACAAGCAAGTATACATGGTTTACCAAGTAATATAGTGGCCTTCAAGAAAACCGAATTGATCCCACAGAGACTTGTGTCGACAACTATCCAATTCTAGTTTAACAATTGAGATAAAGTAACCAAGAAGAGTGTTGAATAATTGTAAACTAAAAATAAAGTAAATAATGCATAAAGAAAAGTCTTGGAACAATCAATGGAGTAAAACCCAGGGTTAAATCACTTCGAACAATCATACTATGTTATTGAACTTTATTCGTTGATTTGCTTATCTTGGTTGTTGATTCGTAGGGTGAATTTCATGATCATGGTCTCCCGACCTCTAATCTTTTACCTAATATGGACATTACAATTACATCATTGAGCGGGGATGTAATGATACAATTAAGTTATTAAAACTATCATCCTACATTTAAATCAAGTAAGGCTCCTAAGTACATCCCTGTCCTAGGTGCTAAGTTCAATTCTTTATTTTATAAAAGAATAAAAATCTAAACTTTGTTTATTCCCGTGTTCTATCTCTCTATTTCCTCTCCCGAGATCAAAAGACCGACAATATATGTATTCTAAGGGTAATAAAGCCTCAAAATAGTTAAATCAAGAATAAACAAACAACCAATAATGATAAGCAAATCAAACAAAATCAACTCAAAACAATCGTACTCATGATCTTAGCTTTAACCCCGAAAAAGGTGTTTTTAGCCACTCATGGCCTTAATCAACCTTCAAATAATTGTATGAATGATTGAAACTGTAAACAAAGCTAAATTAAAGAATAAAAAACTAAAAAGAAGTTATAGTAGCCTCCAAAGTTGTTCCAAGCGATCTAGGGATTCCAAGATGTCCAAAACGTGTTAAAGACGTTATATTTATAGTATACAAGTCATAACGCCACTTGGATTAGGTTTCCACATCGTTCTTGTTTATCAAGGAAAAATTATCCCAATTTTTCTCCTCAACGCGTCATGCCATAGTGTCAAATGCCATTACTGGGCACTTTTCTCCCGATTTTGGCCCTCTTCGCGAAGCAGTGTTATCACGTTAAGCTACTATTTTTGGATAATTATGAATTGACACGACTCCGTGACGTGGTGTTTTACCATTTTGGAACCCTTATGAATCCAATGGTGTGCATAACATTCCCATTGGACCATCACACACTTTACATGCACCCAAAACATTTCAGGGATCCAAATTGCATCTAACTTGTGTCTTGTGCTTCTGTGGTCATTTTCAAGCCTTTTTAAGGATTTTACACTTAATTTAAAGCTTGTATATCCTTAATATATAATCATAATCCATTAAAAAGCATTATATATCATTAAAAACAGCAATTTAGAGATCAAAACAACACAACATCCAAAATGGTGGATCAAAAATACGAGCTAAGAATAGCCTAATTTCACTTTGATCTTTAACTCATTGTTTTGACCCTTGTCTTGATCCAATTGACCCTATAACATTCCCAACAAGTTGTTTCACATATAAATATATAATAATAACCTTAATAACTCATTAAAATACATTAGAACCCAACACAATAGACTAGAAAAACACCTAGCTCAAGCTAGTAAAACTAGTTTTCTGAGTTGACTTATAAATGATCAATTTGAATCAAAAATCATGTGAAACAACCATTAAACATTGTAAACACATACTTGGACACACAAATTCTCATTTATTTTATATCAACCCATTAATCACATGAATCATCCTCAAAACAAGGTTAAATAGGCTAGAATAGTAGCGCTAGAATGCATAAATTCACCCAACATCATAGGTATTTCCTGTCCGAGATAAAAAAGATTAAACACAAAGGCGGTAAATAGTATTACTTAGATAACTCAAAAATCTCCTCATTTAGTAGTCGTTCTGGTCTTTTCAATGTCACCGTTTCCTCGTGCCTCTCAAAAGTTATTAATGAATATTTGAAATCCTGCCCCTCAAAAGTTTTTAACGAATGTTTAAAATCCATATCTAGAATACCCTTTCCATCAGCCATAAATCAACATAAATCATCTCTCTTTTTCATTCTTAATTCTCTTTCTCTCTTTCTTTGTCTCTTTTCTCTCTCCTTTTGGATGAGGATCCTTTCGGATCTCAACCGATCAATATTTTATCTTGACTGAACTGGATGTTTTGATCTCTTTATTTTTTTGCATTACAAGTACGGTTCACTATTTCTCTTTCCTTCTCATCTTTTTCTTTGTATGTTATTTAAATTAGATATTTACATCTATTGTTATTAACGATTTACTCATTACTAGTTTCATATTTATTGAGAAACTTGAAGGAAAGGTGAATTTTAAGTCTTGACTTAATGAACGATTGTTTTTATTAAAATATGCAAAAAAAAGTCATTTTTTGGGGAGAACTTAAAAAGTATTGTTGTCAATATATTATGTCTTTTGTTTTTTACTTTGGTGGTGGTGGTGTTGGGGGGTGGTGTTGGAACATGTGGTGTTTGTGTTGTTGATGAGGTTGGAACATATGGTTTTATTTATTTATTATTGATGTTGTTGTTAGTGGTGTTGCAACAGTTTCCTCAACTATTGTAACTGATGAATCAGCTGTTAGAATAGACGGAGCAACTATTTGAAAAAATCAAACCAGTAGCAAGGCTGGTTTGATTTATTCCAATAGATGACCCATCTGTTGCAAAATGTCATCCATCTATTGCAACAAATGCCTCATCAATTGAACAGATGGGGAATCTGTTGCATCAGATTGATCATCTGTTAATTTATTTAATTTTGTGTTACCCTTTTGTACTATTCTTTTTGTTCTCTTTTTTTGACATCAAATATGTTTCTCTTGTTTGCAGATAAAAAGAAGTGAAAATGGATCTACTTTTGCTCGACAAGCATTAAAGGCTAGAGTAAATATAGGTTCAGAGGAATAAGCTACTTGCAGATGAACCACTTCATATGTGGGAGGTATTTATTATTGATCAACCTAACATGAAAACACACATCCAGTACAATCATTTTGTGAATGTTGGTTCTTTACCTATTAGGCGTTAATCCTTCAAACAAGATATGGCATTTTATAGTTAAGATTGTTAGATTCGAACTAGTAAGGCTGAGGGACTAAGTAGGTGGTGTCGATACCCTGTTACGATTTAATGAAGATTTTGCTAATGTTTATGTGTCATGTTTGGAGAAGGGTTAAGGTTTTTGGTGGCAATGTAAACATTCAAATAGTGATTGCACTAACTTTAAGGGTTCAATAGACTTTTAAAAGGCCTTCAAAGCCTCACACTACTGCAAACAAGAATGGAAATAAATATAGGTATTGCTTTAGTCCAAATTTATATAGATGGGTTTCTCGAGGAGACTATTATACAGCAGAAGGTTATTGTACGTATACTTACACGGGAAGGGGGAGGTGGAGAAGACCATATATCAACTCATACCTTTTAAAGAAGAAACACAGAATGGGAAAGAAAGTGTAGCAACATTGGCTAATAAAATTGACATGAAAAATAAAAAAATTGAATGAGCTGTGAATGTGAAAGTGTATCCAAAAACAAAAATCCTTCAGTTGTTCTTGATAAAGAAAAATGCTCAAGAGGACTGGAGTTGTCCACTTTGTTAGGGGACTGCAACTAGCTAGCGTGGCCTAAATGAAGACCCACAAATACAGGATCGGAACTCTAAGGAAGCAGCTTTGTGAGCATGAAAAGTGGTAATATTGTCGGTCAGCATTGAAACCTGAACCAACTACTCCTGAATTAAAAATAAGGGATCAAGCCAAGGTGACAATTTATCAAGTTAAACTTGCATCCCAGGCCTACCACTTGTGGTTCTGGTCAGTTCAAAGGCAATGGAAACAAAAAGGCATGGGATTTATTCCCAACTTCAAACCTTTTTGTTTCTACTTCCATTGACCTAATCAGAACCACTGACAGAAGACATAGGATTCAAGTTAGAGTTCAGAAATTTACGTCTTGGCTTTCCTTATTTTTACTTCTAGATTTATTGGTTTGGGTTTCATTATTGACTGGAAATCTTACTAATTCTCTGTGCTCGCCAAGATGTTTCCTTAGAGTTTTGGTCCTTCACATTATGGGTCTTTATTGAGGCCACGCTCGCTAGTCACAGTCTAGGGTAAAGTGTCCAGCTCCAGTCCTCTTTAGCATTTTTCTTTTTCAAGAACGGCTGACGGATTTTAATATTTGGATACACTTCCACATTTGAGGATTATTTAGTTTTTTCATCTCTCAAGTCAATTTCATTGGCCATATTCGCTAGGAGTTCCTTACTTGACTCCCTGTGTTTCCTCATAAAAAAGGTCTGAGATGATATATGGTCTTCTCCACCTCCCCCTTCCCGCACAGATATTCTCTCAAGCACCTTTTGTTGTATAATAGTCTCCTCAAGCAACCCATTTATATAAATTTGTACCAAGAGAATTTCTATTAGTTCTCCATTGTTGCTTGTTGTAGTGCGAGGTTTTGGAGGCCTTTCAAGAAGTCCATTGTGCCATTAAAATTGGTCCAATCACTATTGATATTTACACTACCATCAAAATCTTGAACCTTTCTCCAAACTTGACACAAAAATATGAGCATAAACCGTCATTAAATTGTAACAGGGTATCGATACCATCGTTTTGTAACCCTTCGACCTTATCAGTTAGCACCTATCAAAATAAATTATAAAATATAGAATCTTATTTGAAGGATCACTATCTAATTGGTAAAAAACTGCATTCACAAAATCAGTGTACTTTATGTTTGTCTATTGTGGTAGCCTGATAATAATACATAACTCCTACGCATGAAAGTGACTCTATTTATCTACACGCACCTTATTCTTCCTACCCCATCAAGACATGTCAGACAATGTTTATTATTCACTTCCCATCATTATAGTGTACAAACTATAGATTCTCAAATGGTAACAACCATATTCAATGTCAGATGACTACTTGCTCGTAGATAGCTAATGAAGCAAACTCCCCATATGTTGCATTTGATGAATCAGCTGTTAGAAAAAATAAAAACATCTTCTCCAATAGATGGTCCATCTGTTGCAATAAATAATACATATGTTACAACAGATATCTCATCTGTTGCACATACGGACCATCTATTACAAAAGATGGGAAATCTATTAGAAGAAATAAGAATATCTCCTCCAACAGATGGTCCTTCTATCACAATAGATAATACATATGTTGCAACAGATGTCTCATCTGTTGCACATACAGACCATCTGTTGCAATAGATGGTAAATCTATTACGCCAGCGGGTTATCTGTTGTGACAGAAGGACGATAGGTTGCAACAGCTTAATAATAATTGTTGTTATTAAGTCAACCATTTTGAAAAGGTAAAAATTTTGAATGTAAAAGAGAAAGTCATGACTTTTCATAGAAAATAAAAAGCAAGCAATTTGAATGTAATTAATACAGTGGAGCTGAACAGACTTGCCTTTTTGCCTAACATATTCAGCAGATTCAATCCTCAATAAATAGATTGTCCCTCCTTAATCTTCATTCTACTCCACTATTATTTATTTCTTACATTTTGTCTTTTCGTATTACATCTTCAACCACTTTTATACAAAGAGCATACTCCTTTCTCATTGAGGTAGGTAAGTTTTTTTCTGTGTAAATCTACCAGTTGGTGGTATACGTTGTATTACATTCGAACTCTTTTCTTTACTTTTGTGTTTACTTTTTTGTCAATTCATGTGTGTTCTAGATATAGTTGGTCCTATTTAGGACATTGTTATTCTACATGACACCATGAGAGAACTTCAGAGGTAGGTTAACGACCTACAAAGGGAGTTGGTCACCATGAGAGCAAGGATATTCAGAGAGATGCAGAGGCTGATGAGGGCCTTGCTATGGCTAGTTGACGACTGGTCGGCGGGCAATAATAATGATGATGATAATAATTAGAATGTGTTTTTTCTTTTAGCGTATGTATTTTAATTTTTCTATATTGGATCTATACCTAATGTATTTTTTTTATTTAATGAAAAATTTATTTTTGGTCGACTTTGACTTTTTAATTCTTATTTTATTTAATTTATTTCTTCTTCTAAACATGTTAACATGTCGACGGTTTAAGGTAAGGAGCAATTTTGAATCCAATAGAAATAGCAATTTTGACTTTTAAGTTTCAACAGATGGACCATGTGTTGGAATAAATTGGTCATCTATTGGGTTTCTATCAATAGACTATCTATCTGTTGTGATATATTCGTTATCTGTTGGAGAAAAATATTCCAATTTGATGAACTGCATTGTGTTCTTTCAGCTAATGTCTATCTGTTGCAACAGATGAGTAACCTGTTGAAAATAATTTTGTGGTCTGTTGTATTTAGTTCATGTTTTGCCTCTTTTTATTGATGCACAAGTTATTAAAAAAGATATTGTATTTATTAAGTGATAATATTTTTGTTCACAACAATGAGTTAAATATATAAAAGCCCACAACAAACAACAACACAAGTTTTTTCAATTACAACGATCATAGTGGATTACGATTCAGGCATGTAGTTCTTTTGTGGCCAGCACTCTTACATACAGACCACTTGTTTCTTCTTGATGGAAATGATTCACCAATTCCACGCCTCATCTTATATCACTGTCTTCCCAATTTGATAGTGCTTGGGTCAATATATGGAGGAGGTATTAATCTCTCTAAAAGCTTTCGAGGAACAACCAGAGATTCTTCGGGAGGCACCAGAGTAATATGCCCACAATATTTCATTGCATATTTTCCCACCAAATAATATGGAGAAGAGTGCTTGTAAATTTTAGGTCCATATTTTGCATCGTATTGAGTTCGAAGTGCTTCCATAATATGTGGATAGGGTATTTGGTCCAAGTCAAAAACTCTGCACGTATAAGATCTTGTTTGAAGATAAACCGTGGCAACATCACCATGATCGTTGATACTGAACTTATAATCTACAATTTGATGAGATGATAACCTACTCCCCAAACTGATGTTCGTTGATATTATTTTTCTCGCTTTTACAAGAAATGGGGTTTGTGGTTTCTCTTACTATACACACCATTCGTAAAAAAATTGGTCATACTTCTTGTTTATTATTTCAAACAAAGCCTTGATGGTAAATTCTCTTTCATCACCAAACAATGAATTTATCGATTCAGCTATGTTTGACGTTATAAAAATGTACCTATACAAAATAATCACTTAGTACGACGTCATACTAAACTTGTAACTCAAACAAGACATTAAATTCATAAAAATGTACCTATATGCCGGGGATAGAATGCCCGTATCCATCTCTTAAAACCGACACGTACTATATGTTCTGCTACCTTGGGATGCATATCTACTATTTGATTAAAATGGTCTAAAAACTCCTCTGTACTATATGCTCTAGTTGCTTTATAAAAAAGGGTCACGACCCTTTCGTTGTGAAAGTTGGTTCGAATATTCTCTCCAAGATGTCTGATGCAACAACCAAAGTAATCTGAAGTAAAAAAATTGAACCCATCTTTGGAATACTTAGATGTCTATCCAAAACAAAACACAACACTTTGGTATCTTCGATGCGGCTTTGTAGTTGTTCAAAAAAAATCCATAAGAGGCATCACCTTCCTTGTCTACTACACAAAAAAAGACGGGAAAGATATGACTCTCCGTATCCTGTGCCACTACTGCTAGCAAAACTCCATTATACCTGTTCCTCAAGAAACTACCATCGATGACCATGTCTTTTCTCAAATATCAAAAACCTTTAATACAAGTACCATAGGATAAAAAAAAGTACTTGAACCTTCCATTTTAATCAACATGCAATGACGTCTTACTTTCGGGATTTGTGGACTCAAGCATGTAACGGTAGGCATCGAGGACTGCATACCCATACTTGTGTGTCCCCATAACCAAGTCCTTGGCAATCCCTATGGCTATATATATCTTCCAATAACTGACTAGGACACCCAATTCCGTAAGGAGTTGATTGGCTATAACCCTTGTAGAAGGGCCTTTGCCATCGGACAAACTATTCTTTAAATATTAACCGAGGACCTTTGTCGTGGCGTGAGGATTTTGGCCCAAAATGTGCTCCGAACCACTTGTGTGATACTTTTCATGTTTATGAATGACAAATCTGTTAGAACTTGAGTACTTCACCACTCTCAACCAACATTTGCAGTTTGGATTAGCACATTTGTAGCAAAACACTTTTCTCGAATTAATCACTTTCATTATTCTGAAATCTATTTTCAAGCAAGAAATAGATAAAGCAGTAGATAGTTCTTACTCGTCCTTGAATGACATTCCCTTGTAAAAGTTGGTTGCATCATCTTGACAATTGCTAGATTGTGTCAATCGAGAAGAACTGCTCACCGTATAGGTCACATCAATGGGCGTAGGTGTTTGATCATCATCTGGATTGTTCATGTCTAGATCATCCAACTTATAATCAAAGATGTCTTGTTGTGTTGTTCTTCTATATTTTAGTTCTCATTCTCTCTCATCTTTTCAACCACGTACACCCTTAACACCGGCCTGGATGAATCACTAAGATAAGCACGCAACCGAACCTAATTGGTTATCTTGAAAGGCAGTACCCTCTAATATTCAAAAGAGTTGTACATTTATCTGATGATGAGTTCTTTCGGTTGACAATTCAGTCCACAATAGTTGATGATTAAGTTCACAAAATTATCAAACGAAACATCACTTTGGACTGTCATAGCTATCATCTCTAGCACTTCACCCTCCTTCCAATGTCATACATATTGATTGCTCTTCTTGATCCATTGGCCATAACAATTCACCCCTATTGTTATTGACCCCTCCATTAGTGGTACCTAAATAAAGTCATTTGTTAAAAAAAAGTTAATAGTGATTACATAGTGACGTAACATGAATTCTGACAAATGCGTAACTTGTTGCACCAGGTAAGTGATTAATCACAACAGATTACTTACCTGTTGGGATTCATGTTACGCTCTTGAAGTTGATTTCAATAGACGAGTCATCCATTGTAACAGGTGAAACATCTATTGCAACAGACTATATATTTGTTTAAACAGACGACAAGTCTATTGGAACGGAGTACAGGTTCTATTATAATAGGTTATTAATCTGTTGCAACGGATAATTAGTTTATCAAAATCGAGTTCAGGTTTTATAGTAACAGGTCCCTAATCTGTTGCAACAGATATTTACCCCTGTTGCAACAAATAACTAGTATGTTGCAATAGATGATTCATATTCTCGATTCAACCACAAACATGAATCCAACACATCTCTTCCATTGCAACAAATGGTTCATCTGTCGCAACAGATTATTGATCTATTTAAACAGATGTCTCTTATGTTGCATTCATGTTCGCGTGCTATCTAGATGACAAATTCAACTAAAAATCATAATTTAACTTACCATAGTCTCCTGTGAAGTAATGCCAAAGTGGAAAGAGATGTATGAAACAAAATTTAACCTATGAAATTGGTCAAATTGCTAGCAGCAGTAGCGGTAACAACAACAACAACAATAATGGCCAACAAGAAAAAGATGGAGATGATAATGAAGTAGAAGATGATGATAATAAAGTGATGGATGATGAATAAGCAACAACAACAATGAATAGCAAAAATCGCTAAGAGAGAGAAAACAACAATGGATGAGAAGAGAGAGAAATGCTCCTTTTCCCCCTTCATTTTCTGTTATATTAGGTAAATATTTAGATCAAAGTGTAAATTTAAAAACTTTTAGGTTATTTTCAAACTTACCCAACTTTCTTAATCCATAATAAAGTAATTGTCACCTACACTCAATTATTAACACTTGAGTCACCTGCACCTCATTTTAAAACTATTTTGTCACCTACAGCTCAAGCCCCCAAGTGGCTTCAGTCACCACTCAAAGTAAAATAGGGAAATCATAAAACAAATTTTAGTTTGTAAAGATTTGGGAAAATGAAATACAAATTTTACTCGACCAAGGTAAAATTAAAAAGAAATTATTGTAGTTTCAAAAGCTTCTAGAAGTGTGAAAGAAAATTTTAAAAAAAATTGTTTTACCGAATCTTTTTCAAAAATTAATAAGAACTAGGATAGAAAAGAAAAAATCAATTACTATAAATACACTAGTCAGTACCCTACCTCACCTCTCAACATATTATTCTCTATACGTTTTTTGAGCTTTTCTTCAAAACAATTTATTCCTCCAGAAATATCAATGGCATCATCATCATCAGAAACTAAGGGTGTCAACAGGTCGGGTTGACTCGGCCCACCTAGTCAATCCATACCAATCAGTCCAAGGGCTGTAGGGTATTGGGTCCCGGACTAGGTTATTTTTTGTTTTGGGCCCAGTTAACCCGACCCAGACCAAACCCGATCCGGTTCCGCTGGTTAATTGGCCCAGTTTAAAAAAAATTAACAAGTGTGCCCAAAGCAGTCGTTGGCCCAACGGCTATATAGCCGTTTTTGGGTCCAAACAGCTAATTTGGCCATTTTAAAAAAAAATCATTTAAAATTAATTTTAACTCCAAAATAATTCCTATAAATACCCTACACTTTCTAATCATTTTTTACACAATTGTTCATTCTCTCTCAAATCTCAATTCTCAAATGTTATATATATTTAATTTCCTAAAGTGCTCACTTTAATTTTTTGATTTTGCAATTACAAAGTACGAGTGGAAGCTTCTAAATTCGCAACTTTCTGATACTTCTAAAATTTGGTATTGTCGTTCCATCTCTTACGTTTAATTTTTAATTTGTGTATTAATTGTTGAATATTTAATTTTATTATATTTGTATATTTTGAATTTTTTTAGTTTAATTTATATTATGGATAAATTAAGAAATCTCGCCACTAAAGGTGTTAAAAAAATTATCCCAGAAGTGATAGTGGTAGTAAAAAGTGAATTACTAGTGGTAAAGGTACTTCAACTAGTAGCTATATCTGTGTGCTTCCGCCTCCGGTACCGCTTAACAACTTTTTGAGGAAGAAATAGGTGTAGGTACTCACGATATGAATTATGTAGAAGCTCAGAAAAATTACGGTATAGAAGAAGAAAATGAAGTAGATGCGGTTAATTTATATAAAGATGATAAAAATATTGGTGAGACACCCGCAGTAGGAAATGCAAACATCAGATCCAAATTGGTTAATCTCCCTCCCCATCCTCTCCGTTCCCCAAAAGCTCGTAAAAAAACTAGAATTACATGGCAATTTTTCGAACGTATATCAGATATTGAGTTACAATACAATATTTGACAACAAATGTATAAGCATAAAAGAGGAGGCAAGTAAGGGGGTATGTAACGCCCCGAAATCTCATCCTGGAGCGTCACACAGTGCTTAAGACTACAAGTAGCCCCAAGCTAACCCTTCAAGCCGTTTACTATCTCTATCTCTCACTATGGGATATCAAGTCAAGAAATAAGACTATAATATATCATCTGAAGCTTGAAATAACTTGAAAACATAATCTGAAATATAAAATACTGAAAGTCTAAAACACAACTGCAAGTCTAGTCTGACAAAGCCTTTACTACTCAAACTAGAGAGCCATTGGGACAGACCCCCACATAACTTGAACTGATATGAAAGTAATAAAAACTAAAAATCTGAGAAAGTAGGCCCTCAAACCATGAGGACTCACCAACTGTGGGATGTAGGCTAGGCACTCAAGAATCACAGTCACTGCTAAGACTGAGTACCTGAACCTATATTATAAGACAATGTAGCATATAGACGTATATGGATCAGCACTTTGAGAATGTACTGAGTATATGGAGATGTATGTATTTACATCAAATAATATCAATACTCTTTAATAAAATCATGCATGCAAATAGGAATGACTCGCATAGCTCGAATAAGTCTAGAATATAAAATTCATAAATCATGAATAGTTAAACATGTAACACAAATTTCATGAGTCATTAAACTTAACTTTAAAATCTATACTCTCCTCTTATTCTCAGTGCTTGAAGGCTAAAGGAAGCTTTAAAAATAATCTCAAACACATGCTTTTATCTCATGGAAAGTAAGACTTCTTTAAAACTTAAAAACTCAGAACTTTTAAGAACTTTTTAACACTTGAGAACTCTAGAACTCTTTAAGACTCGGGACACTTGGAACTCGGCATTTTCTTCTAACCGACATAAACTATCTGAGCTACATGGAGTCCAACGTCTTACCCACGTTGGGGAGAGTTGTTCTATCCTTTCCATCGGAGTAGAACCTCATATTTAGTGATCACTATCTCGGCCTTGGGCCCATAAATTTTGAACCTACGATGGCACGTAGTTCTGGGGTATGAGACCTTGGAATCATACCCAACTCGGTGCTAAATACTACTCCCACACTCAGCTCAAAACTGTTAGGAAATCCACCTCAAAATAACTCAAGGGTCTATAATGAAGACCAAGACATATTTCTATTTTCTTTAAATCATACTCAATGTGGATTTCAACTCTATTATGACCAAAAGGCCAAATCTTTCTCAAAAATCTCAAAGTAGTCAATTCATGGGTGCTTGTAGCACAATAGTTCATAAAATTGCAAATCTCAAGTAGGACTTAATGACCCATAATCAAATCTCAAGTTAAGACTCATCAAAAGCATACTAAATGTCATAAGGATTCATAAATCATATAGAAAATTAGTAATTTTCAACATTTTGCCTTAAAATCTCAACATACTCATGTACTTCAATTTCTAGAACATTGGAACTATTAAAATCTCAAGGAATAACAACATAGGGTATAAACCCATACTTCAATTTCATAAGAAAACATAAAAAATCATATATTCATGTAATTAAAACAACTTTTGGGCACCAGAACGAAAGAAGTGTCCTTGTTCAAATCCCACATACCTTAGATTATGACTTGTAGGTAAACAACTTTCTTGAGACTCTCTTTAGAACTCTCTTAAGTGAGGGTTTTTGAAGCCCTTGACTTGGGAATCTTGATTCTCAACTCAATTTGTAAAATCTAGGGTGGATTCTTGAATTTCTTAGAAAAGAAAATTTGGGTTTGTTCTTGAGGAAGAAACCCGAGCTTTGAGATGCTTTGAATTAATAATGAAGCCCTCAGCTTCGTTCTGGATATATTAGAGTATTAAAAAGATGAGAAAAGCCCTTTTTAAAATGACTTAAAGTTACAGATCAGGATATGCGATGGTGGGGTAAGATGGTCCGTCGAGGGGCCGCCGGTCCTGACCGTCACACCTGAGCTAGAACTTGGTTCACTGACTCGACCATGACGATGGGTGCGATAGTCCGTCGAGGTTCTGATGGTCCATCAACCTTACCATCGTGCTTAACTAGAATGGGGTCTCACTGCCTTCTCTGCTACGGTTTGGGTGACTGTCCGTCGCAAGCTCGACGATTCGTCGGCCCTCTCCGTCGCCCCTGGGCGATTTTACTACTTTTTGTAAAATAGCCATATCTTTCTCCTCTTATGTCGGATTTTGAAGAAATGGGTATCATTAGAAATATAATTCAATTTCCCACACGATAAAAAGTCATTTTTAGGAAAATTCAATAAGGTTTAAACACTAATCACTTTGGAAGTCACTCTTTAATCTTTTAGGGACAGAATTATGCTTCACTTGACATGCTCTAAAGGCTCAGACTATGAGGGAACTTTGCGGGGTCTTATAATATCTCCCCCTTGGAAAGATTCGTCCTCGAATATCGCTAGTTAGACTAAGAACATAGGAAAAACTGAGTACACATAGCTGAAGCACTTTGTTAAACGGGCTCCATATCTTTCTAAAACTCTCAAATACTTCGAAAATCACAAGAACTCATGTAAGAATAGATACATAGCTGAATTTTAGAATAAAATGGCTGAATTAAGGAAGAATAATATCTTCGGCTTGATCTGAACTCACGGAGAAGAGGTGTGCGTACTTGGCTCGCATATCTGCTTCTGTCTCCCAAGAAGTGCCCTCAACTGATTGGTTCCGCCATAAAACTTTGACCAAGGGAACCTAGTTGTTCCTAGGTCTATGGATCTATAAATCTAGGATATCAATGGGAATATCATCAAATAAAAAACTGTTCTAAATATCAGCACCCTCTGAAGGATCCACTACAACGGAATCACCAATATGCTTCTCAAGCATGGAGACATGAAAAATAGGATGGATAGCTGACAACTCTGCGGGCAACTCAACTTCATAGGCTACTTTCCTAACATGTATTAAAACTCTATACGGGCCAACATAACGGGGACTAAGCTTCCCCTTTCTACCAAACATCTTCACCTCTTTCCTGGGTGAAATCTTTATGTACACCAAATCACCCACCTTAAACTCAAGATCTCTTCTCCTCATATTGGCGTATGACTTTTGATGACTCTGAGCATTTTCTAGCTTTCTCTAATCATTTTCACCTTTTCCATAGCCTCAAATACTGCATCAGGTCTAATCAAAGCAGCTTTACCCACTTCAAACCAGCTTATGGGTGATCTACATCTCCTTTCATACAAGGCCTCAAATGGTTCCATCTTGATGCTAGCATGGTAACTATTGTTATAAGCAAACTCTATCAATGGCAAATGTTCATCCCAACTACCTTTGAAGTCAAGAGCGCATTCTCTCAAAATATCCTCCAAAGTCTGGATGGTCCTCTCATCTTGCCCATCTGTCTATGGATGAAAAGCAGAACTCAGGTGAACTTAGGTGCCAAGACCCCTCTGAAAAGCTCTCCAAAACTGCAAAGTGAACTGAGTAGCCCTATCCGAAATGATAGACAGGAGACTTTATGCAACCTAACTAACTATCGGTTATACAGTCTAGCATAATCCTCAGCCGTATAAGACATATGCACAGGCAAGAAATATGCAAAATTAGTAAACCTATCCACAACCACCCAAATAGAATCATGATGACGACGCAAAAGAGGTAAACCAGTCACGAAATACATATTCACCTCTTCCCACTTCCAAGTGGGTATACCAAACTCTTACATCACACCACCAGGTCTTTGGTGATCCACCTTAACCTGTTGGTACGTTACACACTTCGTTACAAACTCAGTTATATCCTTCTTCATACCACTCCACCAATAGATGTCTCATAAGTTGCGGTATATCTTGGTAGCAACGGGATGAATAGAATACCGAGTGCCATGCACTTCAGCCGTAATCCTCTGCCTCAGATCATCAACACACGAAACACACAATCTAACCTACAATAACAACACGCCATCTCACCCTTTGGATAAAACCTCTACCTTTTGGTCCTTTACTGACTCCTTCAGTCTGACCAAACTAGGATCCCTGTCTTGCTTCTCCTTCACTTTCGAAACTAAAGAGGATTTGGAACTACTCTGCACCAAGATACTCCCCTCAGCTGAATCAAGCAACCTAACACCCAGTCTATCCAAATGATGCACATCATGAGCTAACTCTTTCTTACCTTCCTCTATATGAGTGACACTACCCATAGACAACATGCTAAGGGCATCTGCCACTATATTGGCCTTGCTGGGATGATATAGCACACTCATATCATAATCTTTTAGTAACTCTAACCTCCTCTGTCTAATATTCAACTCTCTCTGAGTAAATATATGTTGTAGGCTTTTGTGATCAGTAAACACATCAACATGAACACCATACAAATAGTGTCTCCATATTTTCAAAGCAAAGACTACATCAGCTATTTCAAGATCATGGTTTGGGTAATTCATTTCATGCGGCTTCAACTGTCTAGAGGCATAGGCTATAACCTTACCTGTCTGCATCAATACACAACCCAAACCAACTCTAGAGGCATCACAATATACCACAAAACCATCCGTACCACCAGGAAAAGTCAATACAGATGCTAAAGTAAGTTGAGTCTTCAACTCCTAAAAACTCTTCTCACAGGAATCTGACCAAAGAAACTTAACTTTCTTTTGGATCAATCGGGTCATGGGGGACGCAATAGAAGAGAAACCTTCAACAAAATGGCGGTAGTATCAGCCAGACCTAAGAAATTTCTAATGTCAGATAGAGAAATAGTTTAGGCCAATTTCTTATAGCTTCTATCTTTTAGGGATCAACTTTAATGCCTTCGGCTGAAATGATATGACCCAGAAAAGCTACGAACCTTAACCAAAATTTACACTTGTTGAATTTGGCGAACAACTAGTGATCTCTAAGAGTTTGCAAGACAATCCTAAGATGATTTACATGGTCATTCTCAGTACGAGAGTACACAAGGATATTATCTATGAACACTATGACAAACATATCAAGATACTATTTGAACACTCGATTCATGACGTCCATAAAGGTTGCTGGGGCATTGGTTAGCCCGAAAGAAATGACTAGAAACTCAAAGTGACCATAACGGGTTTGGAAGGCTATTTTTGGGATGTCACACTCCCTTGCTTAAAGTTGGGGATAGCCGGATCTAAGGTCTATCTTGGAGAAATAACTTGCACCTTGCAACTGATCAAATAGGTCATTAATTCTCAGAAGAGAATGCTTATTTTTTACTATAACCTTATTAAGTTGACGATAATCAATGCACATACGCAAAGAACTATCTTTCCTCTACACGAAAAGAATAGGTGCACCCCAAAAAGAAATACTGGGCCTTATGAAACCTTTGTCTAAAAGATCTTTGGGTTACTCTTTCAACTCCTTAAGCTCTGTAGGTGCCATACGATATGGCGGAATAGAGATGGGATATGTGTCGGGAAGAAGGTCAATCCCAAATTCTATCTCTCTATCGGGAGGTACCCCTAGGAGATCTGTTGAAAAAACTTCAGGAAACTCATTAACAATGTTGACTGACTGAATAGTTGGAATCTCGAACTTAATGTATTTAACTCTAACTAGGTGATAGATGCAACCTTTGGATATTAGATTTTTGGCTCTGAGATAGGAGATAAAATGACTCTTGGAATATACTGAACTCCCAGACCACTCAAAAACTGGCTCATCAGGAAACTAAAACTTGACCACACGGGTATGACAGTCTATAGATGCATAAAAAGAATGAAGTCAATCCATACTCAGAATAAGGTCAAAATCTACCATGTCTAACTCAATCAAATCAGTAAGTATGACTCTATGAAGAACAGTAATAGGATAATTTTTATACACTTGCTTAGCAACAACTGACACCTCTACTGGAGTAGAAACTAGGAAAGGCTCAGGAATCTTTTCGGGACCCATTTCAAAATTCACAGCAACCAGTGGGGTCACATAAGAAAAACTTGACCCGGGGTCCAACAACACATAAACATCAAAGTGGAATACACAGAGCATACCAGTGACAATATCGGGAGATTCCTCCTACTCCTGATGGGATGGTAAAGCATATAATCTATTCTGGCGCTAACCGCTAGCAGTGCTAGTTGATGCATCCTGAGCAAGGATGGGATGGGCTACAGAAGCTGGTGCATTAGTAGCCTGTGTCTAAGGTCGGGTATCTTTATTCCCTTGTCTAGCATGCGGACACTTTCTAAGTTTATGGCCCAACTTGCCACAACCAAAACAACCCCTCTGGTCTGCTAAACACTCACCGGGATGGTCCCTACAACACTTAGCACATGGAGGATAATGAGGTTTGTTACTTACATTGTTTTGCGACCTAGACATAAAAGACCTGTTCCCTTGCTCCTGCCTGTTTCTAGGTATGGGAGCACTAGCTGATGAAGGCGCTGGCATAGAAGAACAGATCTAGAATTGTGGGTGTCCCTCTATGGAACCTAGCCTAACTATACTCATGTTGCTCAGATCTAGCCCTCTTGTTACCCCTCACTCTATCTCTCTCCCTTATCTTGTCTGCCTTTATTTGTTAAGAATGTATCAGCAACCTAGACAGATCCATATTCCTATTCAGCATAATCGTCCTACACTCTTTCAGTACCAAATCATAAATACCTATCACAAACTTGCCCATACTAGCTCGGGTGTCAGCAATCAAATTAGGATCATACTTGGCTAACTGGTAAACTTCAAGCAGTACTCCTTAACAGTCATGGAGCCCTGCCTAAAGTTTATAAACTCCTCAATCTTCACTTCCCTCATCTCAAGTGGGAAGAACTTGTCCAAGAATGCATATTAGAACACCTACGAAGACACCAGCTCAACACTTTCTTCCTCAAAAATATGCATCACATGTGTGATCTTCCTCACCTCCTTGAGGTATAACTGTGGGTCCTCACCTACCTTAGACCTATAAAACTCTGGCAAATTCATCCGCATGAAATCATAAATCCTAGTAGCAGCTAAATCACTCTTCTGCTGCTTCAGAATGTGGCCTGATTATTGGCCTGAACATTGGCGGTTACTACTCGTGCTAACGCCTAAAAGGCCGCTTGAAACTCAGCATGAGACATAGTCTCATTCAAGGGATCAACAGGCTGAGGTTGCTTATTATTGTTTCTGCGAGAATTCGCTCTTCGGGGTGGTATTTTCTAAAATAAGAGAGCACAAATTAATAGATGAGAGGGACAACTGTAGGCACTTTAGAATTTGAAAGAAAAAATTACTTTTTCCTAAAATATCTTGTAGCCTCTTGCTCATAGATATGGCGCGCTACACACTGATGATCAAGACTCTACTTAACATGGCTTGACAGACTCCCTAAGACTCCTTAAACCTTAGGCTCTGATACTAAGTTTGTAACGCCCCAAAATCTCATTTCGGAACATCACACGGTGCTTAAGACTACAAATAGCCCCAAGCTAACCCTTCGAGCTGGTTACTATCTCTATCTATCACTTTGGGATATCAAGTCAAGTAATAAGACTATAATATATCATGTAAAAACTGAAATAACTGGAAAACATAATCTGAAATATATAATACTAAAAGTCTAAAACACAACTGCAAGTCTAGTCTGACAAAGCCTCTACTACTCAAACTGGAGAGCCATTAGGACAGACCTTCAACTAACTCAAACTGATATAAAAGTAATAACAACTAAAAATCTAAGAAAATAAGCCCTTGAACCATGAGGACTCACCAACTATGGGATATAGGCTAGGCACCCGGGAATCACGGTCACTTCTAAGACTGAGCACCTGAACCTACATTATAAGACAATGTAGCACATAGATGTATATGTGGATCAGCACTTTGAGAATGTACTGAGTATATGGGGTGTATGCATTTGCATCAAACAATATCAATACTCTTTAATAAAATCATGCATGCAAATAGAAATGACTCACATAGCTCGAATAAGTCTAGAATATAAAACTCATAAATCATGAATAGTGAAAAATGTAACACAAATCTCGTGAGTCATTATATTTAAATTTTAAATCTATACTCTCCTCTTATTCTTAGTGCTTGAAGGCTAAACGAAGCTTTAGGAAATACTCTCAAACTCATGCTTTTATCTCGTGGAGAGTAAAACTTCTTTAAAACTTACAAACTCAGAACTTTTAAGAACTTTTTAACACTTGGGAACTCTAGAACTCTTTTAGAATCGGGACACTTGGAACTCGGGAGTTTCTTCTAATCGACATAAACCATGTAAGCTACATGGAGTCCAACGTCTTACTCATATTGGGGAGAGTTGTTCTATCCTTTCCATCAGTGTAGAACCTCATATTTAGTGATCATTATCTCGGCATTGGGGCCATAAATCTCGAACCTATGGTAGCACGTAGTTCTGGGGTATGAGATCTTGGAATCATACCCAACTCGGTGCTAAATATTATTTCTACAGTCAGCTCAGAACTCTTAGGAAATCCACCTAAAAATAACTCAAGGGTCGATAATGAAGACCAAGACATATTTATATTTGCTTTAAATCATAATCAATGTGGATTTCAACTCTATTATGACCAAAAGGCCAAAGATTTCTCAAAATTCTCAAAGTTCATGGGCGGTTATAGCACAAAAGTTCATAAAATTGCAAATCTCAAGTAGGGCATAATGACCCATAATCAAATCTCAAGTTAAGACTCATCAAAAGCATACTAAATGTCATAAGGATTCATAAATCATATAGAAAATCAGAAATTTTCAACATTTTGCCTTAAAATCTCAACATACTCATGTACTTCAATTTCTAGAACATTGGAACTATTAAATTCTCAAGGAATAACAACATAGGGTATAAGCCCATACTTCAATTTCGTAAGAAAACAAAGAAAATCATATATTCTCGTAATTAAAACAGCTTTTGGGCACAAGGATGAAAGAAGTGTCCTTGTTCAAATCCCACATACCTTAGATTATGACTTGTAGGAAAAAAACTTGCTTGAAACCCTCTTTAGAACTCTCTTGAGTGAGGGTGCTTGAAGCCTTTGACTTGGGAATCTTGATTCTCAACTCAATTTGTAAAATCTAGGAAGGATTCTTGAATTTCTTAGAGAAGGAAATTTGGGTTTGTTCTTGAGGAAGAAACCCTAGTTTTGAGATACTTTGAATAAATAATGAAGCCCTCAACTTCGTTCTTGATAAATCAGAGTGTTAATAGGGTGGGAAAAGACCAATAAGCCCTTTTTAAAATGACTTAAAACTATTGATCGGTGGGGTGTGATGGTCCGTCGAGGGCCCAATGGTCCATCGGTCCTAACCGTTGCACCTGGGCTAGAACTTAGTTCACTATCTCGACCGCAACGATGGATGCGACGGTCCGTCGAGGTCCTGACAGTCCGTCGACCTTACCGTCGTGCTTAACTAGAACGGGTTCTCACTGCCTCCTTTGTGATGGTTTGGGCGACGGTTCATCGCAAGCTCGACAGTTCGCCGGCCCTCTCCGTTACACCTGGGCGATTTTACTGCTTTCTGTAAAATGGTCATATCTTTCTCTTTCGATGTCGGATTTTGACGAAATTGGTATCGTTGGAAAGATAATTTAATTTCTCACTCGATAAAAAGTCATTTTTAGGAAAATTCAACAAGGTTTAAACACTAATCACTTTGGAAGTCACTCATTAATCTTTTAGGGCTAGAATTACGCTTCACTTGACATGCTCTAAAGGCACAGACTACGAGGAAACTTTGCGGGGTCTTACAGGGTACTGGTACATTAATGAGATATATAAGTGATAATCACGAAAGAGAGTTAAAAATACACAAGGTGGTGCGGATGTTGGTGGGCCAGCACAAACTAGAATGGACCCAGCAACCGGTCAGGTAATGAAGAAGTATAATAAATTAAGGGACCGGGAAGAAATAGCTAAAATGGTATTTATGGGTTGTTTGCCTTTTAGTTTTCCTTCTTCTGATGTCTTTATTCATTATATTCAAGCAATTTATAATCCTTTGTTTAATGGTATTCCTAGAAGTACTTGTAAGGCCGATATTTTTAGACTTCATTCACAATATTATTTTTATTTATCAAGATTGCTAAAAAATATTTAATGTAGAATGTCCCTAACTTCTGATCTTGGTCGTGCTGTAAATAAAAATGATTATTTAACCATTACTTGTCACTGAATAGATAGTAATTTTGTTATCCAAAAACGCATTCTCGCTTTTTTATATGATGGAGATCGTAAACATACTGGAGATTTTATTGTTGATTCAATTGCTAAAGTTGTAGAATTTTATGGTATTAAAAAAAATCTTATGTATTGCTTTTGATAATGCTTCTAACAACAAGACTATTATAACAAAATTAAAATCTAAGATATCTCCGTCGTTACCTGAAATTTTCATGTTAAGTGTGCTTGTCATATATATAATTTAATTGTAAGAGCTGATCTTGAGTTTTTTGAGCTTTATATTGAAAAAATTCGGCTTGCCATTGATTTTATTCAGGAAATAATCGTAGAAAAAGAATTAAAGACTTTAAACTTAAATGTGAACAAAATGGACTTGCACCGATATTGATGCCTAAAGAATGTGAAATTAGATGGAATGCTACATATGATTTTTTTAAACCTTGTTATAAATATAGAGTTCCTATTACACTATCTTTTAACCAACATTGTGGTTTGTTTGCTAATTCTTCCCACTGCATGCTAAATGATTCTGACTGGACTGTAATTAATGATCTTGTTAAGTTTTTTAAAAAAAATTATATAGCTACGGTTGAATTTTTTGGTGCTTATTATCCTACTGTTTGTAATATTTTGGCATATATAGCCGATATTTCTGGTTTGCTCAAAAAATATAAAAATAAAGAAGGTTACAAAGAAGCTGTTGGTGCCATGTTTGCTAAATTTAAAAAATATTTTTTTTCGATTCCCCCTATTTACTTGGTTGGTGCTATGCTAAATCTATGCATGAAATATAATACTATGTGTCACTTTAGTACTATTATTTATGCTAACTTAGAAATAAATACTAACAATGATTCTGATGATGAAGAACAAGAACAACCTGATTTGTGGACGGCTATATCCGATGCGAACGCTTACATAGATAAAGTATATAACAACAATGTTGATTTAGTTGATTTAGCTGTACCGACAAATATCACTCCAACCGTCGCTCCTCGTCCTTCCGAGGAACCATCATCTTCTAAAAGGCCGGCATATAGTGATTTTTCTGATCACTTTTATGATTTACCTTGTGGAACAGTGTTGAGGGGGGAGCTTACACAACAACTTATAGAGAATAGCTGAAGTATTATCTCTGATCGCCGCTAGAGGATCGCAGACGACAGATCAACACGTTGGATTGGTGGAGGAATAATGAAGTGCAATATCCTATGCTTTCAAGATTCACTAGAGATATCCTGAATGTTTCAATGTCAACTGTTGCATCGGAGAGCGCTTTTAGTCAAGGACGACAACAGCTTGGAGACAACCGACATTCATTGGGAAGCAATGTAATGAATGTTCTAGTTTGCCTTAGAGATTGAATTAGAGCCGAACGAAGAAATCAAGGAATGGAAGCGGAGTCGAACAATGAGCAAAGACTTGAAGAAATTATGACTTCACGGGAGAACTCAGCAGAATCAAGTCCAATGCATGATTTTGCCCCCGTTGACTTTGACTATTCTATGCAAGTTTCTGTTAATATTAACATGAATGAGTTGAAAAAAATAATGCAAAATTTGTAGATTTTTCATCCATGTAAATTATAAATTTTGGATCATTTTGCAATCAATAAAATTCAACATTCATTCACTCCTTAGTCCTTACTTTGTAATTTTTTCAATTTAATGATTTAAATTGAATTTTTAGTTTAAATTAAATACTTAATTTTAATATATTACTAATTTACTATAAAGTATTATTAATTTATTATATAAAGTAGCATATGTTTTATTTAAAGAAGTACATATATTTTATATGTATACGTATATATTGAATGGTACGTATATATGTGTGTATATTTTCTAAAGTAGTATATATTTAACATATACATGTGTATATGTTTTATAAATTAGTATATAACTATATATATAGTGTGTGTGTATATTGTAGTATATTTTACTTAAAGTAGTACGTATATATTGAATGGTACGTATATATGTGTATATATCTTCTATAGACGTATATATTTAACGTATACATGTGTATATATTTTATAAATTAGTATATAACTATATATTTAGTGTGTGTATATATTGTAGTATATGTTTTATTTAAACTAGTATGTATATATTGAATAGTACGTATATGTGTGTACATCTTCTAAAGTAGTATATATTTAACGTATACATGTTTATATATTTTATAAATTAGTATATAACTATATATGTAGTGTGTGTATATATTGTAGTATCTATATTGCAGTATATTTTATTTAAAGTAGTACGTATATATTGAATGGTACGTATATATGTGTATATTTTCTAAAGTAGTATATATTTAACGTATACATGTGTATATGTTTTATTAACTATATATTTAGTGTGTGTATATATTGTAGTATATGTTTTATTTAAAGTAGTACATATATTGAATGGTACATATATGTGTGTATATATCTTCTATAGACGTATATATTTAATGTATACATGTGTATATGTTTTATAAATTATTATATTTATCATTATACTGTAGTATATATCTTGTAGAATATGTTTTATTTAGAGTAGTATATATATTTAACTAACGTATAGTCGTATACACGATTAAATGTGTAATTGTGTATAGGTATTATGTGTATATATTTTTAAAATTCTAATGTAGTATATACTATATATATAGTGTATATATATTGTTTAACGTATTTAAAATGTATATAGGTGGGTATATATAATATATATTGGAGAGAAAAAAATTGGTTTTTGATCGGATTTTTAATCGGTTTTGATCAGATTTAGGTGGGTTGAACCGAGTTGGGTTAAGTGGACCGGTTCAGGATTTTTTAAAAAAAATTTACTATTGGGACCAGAACCGGACCAGTCCGTTTACCAGGCCCGAATCCGGACCGGCCCATAACCCGGCAAAATTTCACGGGCCAGTTCAGGAATGATCTGGCCCGACCCACTTAACACTCATATCAGAAACCAAACCAAAAAAAATGTTAATCTTGCAATCATCAGACAAAGATAATTTGAGATTGAAGAATCGATCCCGATTCAATCAGTAACCATAAAAAAATGGTGGAGGACGATTTCACTTTCATCCCACTCCCCAATGTAGATACAAAAATCCTAATTAAAGTTATCAAGTTCATAAAGAAGCGTGCAGAGAAGATAGAAGAATCAAATGAAGAAGAAGTCAAAAAATTCTACAAGGATTTCGTGAAGAAGACGTTGAATGAACTATTTGTTCTACTTACCTTCACATTAGGAGTTTAATGGACCTGTTATGTTATTAGATTGTTAATATACTTCAGGACAAAACACCAGAGGCTATTCGAAAGATATTTAATATCCCATGTGATTTCACACCAGATGAAGAAAGAAAGATTATTGAGGATAATAAGTGGGTACATAGGGAATAGATATTAATGGAAGTTGAGCATTAGAAAATCAAGCATCCACCAATCTAAACATGTAATCGAAGCAAGTTAGATGAGTATCAATCATATTCTCCCATTAGGCAAATCGATTTGTTCGATAATTTAATGTACATCTCAATATTTATAGAAGTATTTTCTTAATAGAGTCTTATTTTAGGAGTATTTTTCTAATTGAACAACAGAAAGAAAAATATGAATTAATTCTCCTACTATATATTTTTTTAGGAAGTACAGTAGAAAAGAAAATATTAATTAATTCTCCTACCATATATTAGATTATTAGATTATAGATTATAGATTATTTATATATATTTATAATATATTAAAAGTGTGAAAGCCCTTAGAAATGTGATTTGAACTTTTTGCTCTTAATTAAAAGTGTTTGTTTAGATAAAATCATCTTTTCACTATTTTTTCTAATATTTTATATTTAAGAATTGAAAATTAATTAAATATATTTATGGTAAAACCTTTCCATATTAGAAGTCATCATAATTAATAACAACTAAAACTTTTTTCGCGAAACTATTTGAGTAAAACTATATGGTAAGAGAAAATAAAACTATTTAAGGAGTAAAATACAGCTTCCCATGATTTGTTTATGTTCAAAATTATTCTATACCGTTGTCACACCCCTTTTTGCACGCGTACTCCAAAAACATGGAGTATTTTTAAGTTCGAAAGGGTTTAATTATTTTAAGTGACAAGAAATAAAAATTTGCTTCGAAAAAGGAATTATTTACATTTTTTTATTCAGAGTCGCCACTTGACATAATCCGGTGTGCCAAGTCACCTTTGGAAAGTCCCGTTTCGAAACAATTGACTCTTAAACCGGTTTGCGAACAGAGATTCCGACTAAGGAATTCTGTTGATCGAGGGGAAAGTGTTAGGCACCCCTCGATCCCGTGGTTCGACCACGGTCGCTTGGTGAAGTGTATCGACTATTTTTTTGGCATTATGAAATGTATAAATCACACAAAAGAACACAAAAGAACAAAACAAGACAGTCCAAAAACATAAAAATTCAGTCCAATTATACAGTCCGAAAAATAAAAAAATACCAAAAAATGTAAATCCTAGTCTAAACCTAAATCTAAGCTCCAATGACCTACCCGACGCCGCGGGCCTTCATCACGATCATTTTCGCCAACATGATACGTCGGGGCATTCCCCGGTAAATAAATACAAATCCTTCGGGGCATTCTCCGGCCAAATGAGTACAATTTAAGCTTTTCGTGCAATAAAGTAGAAAGTGTCGTTCAAACACATATCCAAATCATTCCAACAAAACATTTATTTCTAAATTTGCCTACCCGACCTGCGTTTGCCTATGCGTCCTCGACTAAAGACATAATTCCAACGTTGATTCATACCAACAGTAAATCAAGTTAAACCGAATTCACTTTAACGATTTTTAAACTCGCGCCCCGAATTTCATTTAAACGACATGATTAATGCATGCTTCGATTTTTCAATCACATCTCATAATCCGAAACCAACATCAAACACAACACAAATAACAAGGATTCAAACCAAACACACGACAAATAAATCATTCACATCCACCACATCAATAAAAAGTCAACATAAATTAAAGATTCGGTTAAAAGAAATGGACCTCGATGGAATTAATCCCTGTCGATAATAGAGAAAATCCGAAGACCCAAATACTGGAGAACCTCACCACGAGCAAACCAAACCCGGTATTAGAAAATGAACTCCGATCAAATTTCCAACAGTACGATTCAAACTCCGGTGAGCCGCCGGTGATGACTATGACCAGAGCAGCCAGTCACCGGCCGGATTTCGTCCGGAACCGAAGGAAAACAAAGGCAGTTTAGTCGTTTATACGCTCTCGGTCGACGGAGATAGTGACGACGGATCTATTCGACGGAGATAGCGACGACAGATCTGGTTGACGGTGACTGCCGTCACCGGAGGGAGGGAAGGACGGCGGTCGGAGCTGCGACTGCCGGCGGTGACGAGACTATCAGATCCGGCCATTCGTCGACTAGGGATGGTGGCGGTCGTGGTCCGGCGGCGGAGAAGAGAGAAAGAGCGCAGCGGTGGTGGAGGCGGCGCTTGTGCCAGTGGAAGGTGGGGCTCCGGCGGTTGGATGATGCTGAGAACGGCGTCGTCGCCGCCGTCGTTTGGCCGACGGTGGTGTCGGCAATTTCTTGGAGAGAGTGAGTTTTTGAGAGAGAGGGGTAGAGAGATAGTACTGATTTTTCTTCGATCCCCCCTTGTTTCTTCCTGTGTTCCCTTTTTAAAAAGAAAACATACCAAGAAAAGTTTTTCATCCCCCATCCCACTCTCCAGACAAAATCCCTTAAATCCCACCATTTTCAAACACAATCCCTTAAATTAGGGATAAAGTCAAAAGTTATTTATTTATTTATTTATTTTTTAAAAAAACTAGTGAAAGGTCTGTGTATGCGTGGAAAAGATTGAAAAAGATGGAGTGTGTTTTCTTATTGCACGTGAATATGTGAATGGATATTCTTGTGAGTAGTGGAATATTTGGTGGATTACGTAGAAATAATAATGGAGATGATGATGTGAATGGGTGGTTGGATAGTGGTTATATTTTTTGGGTAGAAGGGAAAGGTAAAAATAAGTAGAAATTAATATTTGGGCGGACAAAATTACGTGTCTACATCATGCCCCTTTTGGATGTAAACACACATTGTTTTTAGACAAAGAAGTAGACAACGAGACAGAATTTTGTCCCGACCATTATTCAAAAGAAAAAACAGAAAAAGAAGGACTATCGGAGTTTTGAATTAGGACAGCCTACCCAACCAAGTTACGAGAGGATCGAGTGACAAGTATCTCAACTTTTGGAAGGCGGTGGACTATACCGTGTTGGAGAGTCGGGTGAGGTTCCGTCGAGGTTTCGGTCCGCAGCTCTGTTATTACATCAAAAATGAAAATTAAAAGCTAAAACATAAAGGAAATTACAAAAATCCTATCTATACAACTTTTGTTGGCTCTTGACTCGACTTTTATCACCCAATTCTTCAGGCGGGCTCCTGAATTGCAATTTCATCACTTTGTTGCTATGCTTTCAACTTCTTCACCCTGTTCTGCAGGCGGGCTCTAATTTTGCTGAAATTACTCGAACAAGAAAGTGTGTCTCCTTACAAATGTTGCTGGATTTACCAAATAAGGAAATCCCATTCTTCAGGAGGGTCCTGAACATAAAATAAAGTCCCATTCTTCAGGAGGGTCCTGAACATAAAATAAAGTCCCATTCTTCAGGAGGGTCCTGAACATAAAATAAAGTCCCATTCTTCAGGAGGGTCCTGAACATAAAATAAAGTCCCATTCTTCAGGAGGGTCCTGAACATAAAATAAAATCCCATTCTTCAGGAGGGTCCTGAACATAAAATAAAATCTCATTCTTCAGGAGGGTCCTGAACATAAAATAAAGTCCCATTCTTCAGGAGGGTCCTGATCATAAAATAAAGTCCCATTCTTCAGGAGGGTCCTGAACATAAAATAAAGTCCCATTCTTCAGGAGGGTCCTGAACATAAAATAAAGTCCCATTCTTCAGGAGGGTCCTGATCATAAAATAAAGTCCCATTCTTCAAGAGGGTCCTGAACATAAAATAAAGTCCCATTCTTCAGGAGGGTCCTGATCATAAAATAAAGTCGCATTCTTCAGGAGGGTCCTGAACATAAAATAAAGTCCCATTCTTCAGGAGGGTCCTGAACATAAAATAAAGTCCCATTCTTCAGGAGGGTCCTGAACATAAAATAAAGTCCCATTCTTCAGGAGGGTCCTGAACATAAAATAAAATCCCATTCTTCAGGAGGGTCCTGAACATAAAATAAAGTCCCATTCTTCAGGAGGGTCCTGAACATAAAATAAAATCCCATTCTTCAGGAGGGTCCTTAACATAAAATAAAATCTCATTCATCAGGAGGGTCCTGAACATAAAATAAAGTCCCATTCTTCAGGAGGGTCCTGAACATAAAATAAAATCCCATTCTTCAGGAGGGTCCGGAACATAAAATAAAATCCCATTCTTCAGGAGGGTCCTGAACATAAAATAAAATCCCATTCTTCAGGAGGGTCCTGAACATAAAATAAAGTCCCATTCTTCAGGAGGGTCCTGATCATAAAATAAAATCCCATCGGTGTGCATCTCCAATGGTAGCTGAATTAAGTAAAGCGAATCCGCCCCTGTTTCAATCAAAGAAAATTTTGTCAATTAAAAGCCTAGTGGTGGCTTACAGATCTTGGCTTCTCAGGTGTCTGCTCCAGTACTTGTTCCTTTCATTTTTGTTCCGAATTGCTAACACTTGCCCTGTCTCGCCGCATCATTGACCCGGACCCTTATTGAGAGGAAGTAAGTTCTGACTCGAACAATGGGTTTCTATTTTATCATGCCCCTGAGGTGCACTCTTTTCCCAAATCTGAATATTTCTACGAATCCAGTAGCCTGTTGGTTGATAGACTTCCTTTGCTTGTTGAATTACGATCCTATTTCTCCCCGTGTTGTTCCTTGGCTTTTGTCACATAATTGGAAAGACTGCTAGTAAATTTTGAAATTCTTTCTCGCTTGTTTTGACACAAACTTGACTTAAAAAAATGTAAAGAAAAGATGGGGACTTTTACTTTTGTTAAATGTAACAAAAAGACAAAAATCATGAATATGTAAATGAAAGAAAAGGGCAATGTCCCATATTCAAAAGAAAACTTATCTGAATACGACAACCAACCCCAGTGAGCATGACATGCATTTTGGATTGAGCTGCCTGATCTTCCTATCCAAACTCCCCGTTTGTTGTTAAGTTCATGCCTTTGCTGCTGAGATGCTTCTTCAAATCCATTGGACTCAGACATCACATTCGACCGACGACATTTCAAAGAGTTTTGCCAACAAATCTCTTTCTTTTTACTTTTCGCTTTCCTTTTGAACTCTCCATCGCCTTACGGTCCCCGTGAGGGTTCTCCCCAATAAGACTCTCATTTTATCTCTTTTTACTCACCATCGTCTTATGGTGCCTGCAAAGGTTTTCACCAATAAGACTCTCTCATTTTTATTTCTCTCAACTCACCATTGCCTTATGGTGCCCGTGAGGGTTTTCACCAATAAGACTCTCTCATTTTCATTTACTTTTCCTGATTTCTCATGCTGAGGGAGACAAACGGTACTTCACAATATATCATGATATCCATTGCATGCTTAGCCTTAACATTATCAAAAATTGATCTAAAGGGCTTTCCTCGGTTGTAACTTGGCTTTTGGTTGAGGTTAGAAAAGATGGTAAGAGGCTCAAACGACACTTGAGGTGGGGGTGGGACTTACAACTTTCGGAATCGACTCAAACAACACAATAACTCATGCCCCAGTTTTGTTGACTGGGTGAATCTTAAAATTTATTGGGTTGGACCGAGCCCAAAATAGGGCAGCCTACGTATCTCACTCCCGCGAGAGAAGAATCAGGTCGCACGTAGTTCCATCAGCTTGCTCTCTGTTTTTATTTGATTTTGATTTTTTTTTATTTTTATTTTTTTTATTTTTTTTTTGAACTCTTTCTTTTGTTCTTATTTTCTAGACATTTATCTTTGACTCTATTTTGATTCCAAAAGAGGGGTATGAAAAAAATAAAACAAAGCTCAAATGGGTAAGCAAGGGATGACACAATGTTTGGATAGAAGAATAAAATGCATTCATCATATCAATCTTCAAAAATGCTAGTATTAAACATGCAATAAAATCAACAAAGGATCCAATATCATACATAGTATCTTTTGACCGCATCAGCATTGATAGCCATTTCTACCATTTTACCTTCAATATCGGTCAAATATAAGGCTCCATTGGGCAACACGTTTTTCACAATAAAGGGCCCTTGCCAGTTAGGGGAGAACTTGCCTTTCGCTTCAACCTGGTGAGGAAGGAGACGTCTCAATACCAACTGACCAACTTCAAAATTCCTAGGACGGACCCTTTTGTTGTACGCTCGAGCCATCCTCCTCTGATACAACTGGCCATGACACACAGACGTTAGCCTCTTTTCCTCAATCAAACTCAAATGTTCCAGTTGGGTTTTTACCCATTCGTCATCGTTAATCTCTGCTTCTACGATGACTCGGAGAGAGGGAATTTCAACTTCTGCAGGGATGACCGTTTCTGTCCCGTACACCAATAAATATGGAGTTGCCCCTGTTGAAGTACGAACAGTGGTGCGATAACCCAGCAATGCAAATGGCAACTTTTCATGCCACAGTCTAGACCCTTGTACCATTTTTTGCAGTATCTTCTTTATATTCTTATTAGCAGCTTCTACAGCACCATTGGCCTTTGGGCGATATGGGGTAGAATTTCGATGTGCAATCTTAAACTGTTGACATACCTCTTGCATCAAATGACTATTGAGATTGGCGGCATTGTCTGTAATGATCATCTTAGGAATTCCAAATTTGCAAATGATATTGGCAGGAACAAAATCTACAACACAGCCTTCTTTGTCACTGACTTGAAAGTCACTGCTTCTACCCACTTTGTGAAGTAATCAATGGCTACCAAAATGAATCTATGCCCGTTTGATGCCTTCGGCTCAATCGGTCCAATCACATCCATTCCCCAAGCTACGAACGGCCATGGAGCGGCCATTGCATGCAACTCAACAGGAGGAGAACGTATCAGATCACCGTGTACTTGACATTGGTGACACTTCCGAACCAATCGGATAGAATCCCTTTCCATAGTAAGCCAGTAATAACCTGCCCGAAGGATCTTCTTTGACAAGACATAGCCATTCATATGTGACCCGCATACTCCAGAGTGTATTTCAACCATGATTGTCGAGGCTTCTCTTGCATCTACACACCTCAAAAGTCCGAGATCCGGGGTTCTCTTATACAAGATTCCCCCACTTAAGAAAAATCCACTAGCCAAACGCCTAATGGCCCTCTTTTCATCGTTGGTGGCATATGCTGGGTATTCTTCTGACTGAATGTACCACTTGATATCCAAAAACCAAGGTTCTCCATCGAGCTCTTCTTCAACCACATTACAATAAGCATGCCGATCACGACTCTGTATATGCACTGGATCGATGTAGGCTTTGTCAGGATGTTGGAGCATTGAAGACAAAGTGGCTAAAGCATCAGCAATTTCGTTACGGATCCTTGGAATATGCCTAAATTTTACCAACACAAACCGTTGACATAGCTTTTGCAAGCATTGTCGATACGGGATAAGCTTCAAATCTCATGTCTCCCAATCGCCTTGAATTTGATGGACGAGCAAATCCGAATCTCCTAACACCAATAATTCCTGGACCCCCATATCAACAGCTAACCGTAAACCAAGAATGCAGGCTTCATATTCTGCCATGTTGTTAGTACAAAAGAATCGAAGTTGTGCTGTTACCGGGAAATGTTGTCCCGATTCAGAAATAAGAACCGCACCTATTCCAACTCCTTTCATATTGACAGCTCCATTAAGAATAACCTCCAAACTGGATCAGCATCTATAACGACTTCATCGACACATGACACTTCTTCGTCTGGAAAATATGTCTTTAATGGCTCGTACTCTTCATCGATGAGATTTTCAGCAAGATGATATGCCAAAGCTTGGGCTTTCATGGCGGTTCGAGTAACATATACAATGTCAAACTCGGTAAGTAATATTTGCCACTTTGCCAAACGACCCGTTGGCATAGGCTTCTGAAAGATATACTTCAAAGGATCCATGCGGGAGATGAGATAAGTAGTGTAGGAAGAGAGATAATGCTTCAACTTCTGTGCTACCCAAGTTAGGGCACAACACGTCCATTCAAGAAGAGTATACCTGGCCTCATATGCGGTGAACTTCTTGCTGAGATAATAAATAGCCTACTCCTTTTTGCCTGTAATATTATGTTGACCTAGGACACAACCGAAAGAGTTGTCCATGACTGATAAATATAAGATCAAAGGCCTACCAGGATCTGGGGGTACCAACACGGGTGGATTTGACAGATATCCCTTGATTCGATCGAATGCTTCCTGACATTCTTCAGTCCATTTTACCGCCGCACTCTTTTTCAACAACTTGAATATGGGCTCACAAATGGTTGTGAGTTGAGCAATAAACCTGCTAATGTAGTTCAGTCTACCAAGCAAACTCATCACCTCCGTTCTATTCTTGGGCGGGGGCAAATCCTGAATGGCTTTAATTTTTGAAGGATCCAATTCAATCCCCCGACGGCTGACTACAAACCCCAACAGCTTTCCAGATGGAACTCCAAATACATATTTTGCTGGGTTGAGTTTGAGATTATACCTGCGAAGCCTTTCAAAGAACTTTCTTAAATCTTTTACATGGTCGGCCTGACTTTTTGACTTAATAATCACATCATCCACGTAGACCTCAATTTCCTTATGCATCATGTCATGAAACATAGTAGTCATTGCTCTCATATATGTTGCTCCAGCATTCTTCAAACCGAACGGCATCACTCGATAACAATAGGTTCCCTATGGTGTGATAAAAGACGTCTTCTCTGCGTCTTCGTCATCCATAATGATCTGGTGGTATCCAGCATAGCAATCCTCAAAAGAGGCAACTTCGTGTTTAGCATAGTTGTCTAACAGAATATGGATGTTGGGCAGCGGAAAATCATCCTTTGGACTTGCCCTGTTCAAATCGCGGTAATCAACACACACTCGAATTTTGCCATCTTTCTTTGGTACGGGAATAATATTGGATAACCACATTGGATAACGAGCCACTCGAATTACTTTGGCTTTAAGTTGTTTTGTGATTTCCTCCTTGATTTTAATACTTACATCTGTTTTAAACTTCCTCAACTTCTGTTTGACAGGAGGGAATGTGGGATCCGTTGGCAATTTATGAGACACTAATTCAGTGCTTAAGCCAGGCATATCATCATAAGACCATGCAAAAACATCCTTATACTCCACTAACGCTTGAATCATTTCATATTTTAGTTGGGGCAAAACATGTACACTGATTTTAGTTTCCCTAACATCTTTTTGATCCCCTAGATTTATTGGCTCAGTCTCATTCAAATTAGGATTCGGTTTGTCTTCAAATTGTTCCAACTCTTTGCTTATTTCTTCTAGAGCTTCTTTTTCATCGTATTCCTCATCCTTCTCCATTACGTCCGAATTATTTTGGACTTTAAAATCAGGCTGAAAATTCCGCATGCATGTCATGTCATTAGAATCAGCATAAAGAGAACTGTGTAAGAAAGAAAACAAAATATATTAGATACGAGATAAAAGGAACATTTCCTTTCATTAAATAAAATATATAAGGGTTTGAACATAGACACCAGTATAACATAAACAAACTAGAATCTGAATTACAACTCTGAAATAACTCAAATAAACAGAAAGAAAAACAAAATAAACTACCAAAACTCCCTCCTAACGGGGAGAGGAGTGACTTCCCAATTATTGAGCTGGACAGTTGGACCTATGAATTGCACATCTGCCTCACTGGTGCCTTCTCCTGCTTCAACCATATCAATTTCAATAAAAAGGTTCTGGAGGTGATCAACCAATTCAACTTCAGATCCCACATGCTCCGCAATATCGCCTTTAACAAATGACTCACTGAGTAGTGGCATTGGGCGAGGAAGTGACCATATTTCCTTCTTTCTTCCCCTGACTTTCTTCATATCTTCAGCTGTAGGCTCAAATCCCAGACCAAACGTGCCCACATTTTCCTTTGGGCATACAGAATGAATTATACCATGGAGAGATGCTCCCAAACCTTTTCCTGGCTCAAATCCGTATTTCCAAAGTTCACTCACCATCATGATGGAAGCAGAAGACAATTGTGGTCCCGTTATAGCTTGTCATTCAGGGATGCGACTCACTGGCACTGTATCAAAGATTTGATAGACAAATGTCTCCTCTACATTATTTGCGTCAATGAGGGACAAGGGATAATCTGCGTAGGCGGATAAATCTCCTTCACCATGAATAACTATTTCCTGCCTGTCATGCTCAAACTTAATCATTTGGTGCAGCGTAGATGCAACCGCCTTGGCCTTGTGGATCCACGGCCTTCCTAACAACAGATTGTAAGAGGATTATACATTCAACACTTGAAACTCTATGGCAAACTCAACAGGTCCTATTGTCAGCAACAGTTTTATTTCGCCGATGGAATTTGACTTAGCACCATCGAAAGCCCTAACACATACATTGTTGGGCCTGATCCTATCAACACCAATATTCAGCTTTTGCAAAGTAGAAATAGGGCAAATATTTGCACCTGAGCCCCCATCGATCATGACATGAGTGACGTAGAAATCCTCACACTTCACTGTAATATAAAGGCCCCGATTATGCCCCGTACCTTCAGCAGGCAATTCGTCATCAGAAAAGCTGATCCGATTGACCTCAAAGATTTTTTCCACCATTTTCTCAACCTGGTTGATTGTAATATTCCCTGGAACATATGCTTCATTCAATACCTTTAGCAAAACATCACGATGCTCCTTGGAGTGCAACAACAAAGATAAAAGAGAAATTTGAGCGGGAGTTTTCTTCAGCTGGTCCAATACTGAATACTCTGGCGATTTCATCTTCTTCAAGAATTCTTCGGCTTCCTCTTCAGTGATAGGCTTTTTGATAGACGACGGTCCACTCACCGTCGGCTTGGACCTTCTTAAGCTTTCAGGTACGAAACACCTTCCTGACCTAGTCAAACCTCCTACCTCATCTACATCTTCCACAACTTCTTTCCCGTGATAGGTCATCACAGTCCACCCATAATTCCAGGGAATCATCTTCATATCAATTATTGGAGGTTGGGTCACTGGTTTGAGGACAATAGGCGATGTCAGTGCTCCTTTCACCGTCAAGATAGGCTGACTTAGAGCTCCCACCACGGTCAACTTGGGTTTCTCCTGTTTTGAATCAACGTGCCTTCTGGCGCCTTGTACTATGATCAGGGGCTTCTTCGTGCTTTCTTGGGCTTTATCTTCTCTTATTCCTTCCTGGTTCAACGACATTGCTTTCAGAGACTCCACTATATTTACCGATTTCTCTTCAGTGGTCTTTATCTTGACAATGGGCTTATAACCCCTTGAAGACTCTTTCCCATCATATATCAATTCTAGCATATTGGTTTCAGCATGGGTTGGGAGTGGATTCTGATTAATATTTGGACCTTCCGAGGCCTGGACCAACATCTGATTTGTGTCAATTAAATCTTGGATAGCTTTCTTTAAATACCAGCATTTCTCGGTATCATGTCCTGGCATATCAGAATAGTACGCACACCTTAAAGAATAATCGAGATTCCTCGGCGGTGGGTTTGAAAGCCTTCCTTGAATTGGGCTTAAGATCTTCAACTTCCTCAACCTATCAAACAAACTAGCATATGACTCCCCAAGAGGGGTGAATTGATTTTTTACCGCCTTCTCCTTCTTATACTCGGTCTTAGACTGGAAATTGGGTCTGGAGGTGTTATGGTAATTTGGTGGAGCGAATGGGCGATTTTGTGAAGCTTGCGTACGCCATTGCGGGTGAGAAGAGGTTTGGGCATATGGTTGTGCGCTGTATACTGGGTATGGTGGTGGTGGAATAGAATACCAAGGGCTTTCTGGAGGGTAGTAATGGTGGGAAGGAATATGTGGAGCTTGGGCATGGACTTGGGCCTGGGATTGTGGATAGGGGTGAGGGGGTCTTTTGGGATAGGAATGGGTTCTAGCCACGACAGTCGCCACGTCCTCTTTCTTCTTTCTACCTCCGAATGCACCCGATCCACCTTGAATTGCTTGTGTGGTGGCTTTTAATGCGGCAAAACTAACTATTCGGCCGGTCTTAATTCCATCCTCTATCATCTCCCCCATTTTGAGGACTTCCATAAAAGATTTTCCCATTGCTGGAAGCAAATGCTGAAAATAGGTCTCGTCTTGTGCCTGAATGAAAACCTCTACAAATTTACTTTCTTTCATTGGAGGCTTTACCCTGGCAGCCTGTTCACGCCACCTTATCGCGTACTCCCTAAAGCCTTCAGTGCTCTTTTTCTTCATGTTGACCAAGGACTTTTCGTCCGGAATCAGGTCAATGTTATACTGAAAATGCTGGACAAACTCAGAAGCCAAATCATCCCAACTATTCCATTTATTGATATCTCGATCGATAAACCATTCTGAGGCCAGATCTGAAAGACTCTCGCCAAAGAAGGCCATAAGCAATTCTTCTTTTCCACCTGCAGCCCTCAACTGATTACAGTATCGTCTCAAATGTGCGACGGGATCGCCGTGTCCTGTATACTTTTCGAACTTAGGCATCTTAAAACCGGGGGGAAGATTGATGTCTGGGAACATGCACAGATCTTTATAAGAAACACTCCTGTAATCACCGATCCCTTGCAGATTTCTCATAGCCTGCTCTAAACTCTTCAGTTTCCGAGCTATGACATCCTGTTCCTCCGTTGCGACAGGTTTCTCCGTATCAAATGGAAATGCGGGCGGTTGAGTGTGCCCATACGGTTCATTCATTTGCAAAGTAGGTTCTGGGGCATAATACTGACCATCTGAAACCTTCAATACTGGCTCACTGGAAGACCTAGGAAACCTCATTAGGGGACGTGCAGCATATATAGGAGTTTCCTATGGTGGCGGAGCCACGAATACCGGTGTGATAGGCGGTGCTGGCTGAGCAGTGGGTCTTGACTGAGGAGCCGCCAAGGGTACACTAGAACTACCAGGATAATAGTGTCGCGGAGTGAATCCTGGCGCGTGGTCGGGCGACTCAGTAGGAACCGAGAATTGCGCCTGAGAGGGAAGTGGGCAACTAGAGATATTTCCAAGCCCTTCAGGGAACGGAGGAGGAGGCATTCCACTGGCGCATGCTCGATGCAAATCTATCAGGTGCTGCCTGAGCCTTACCACTTCATTGTTGTGTTCAACACTCTCTTCCCTATGCTCCTGATCCGGGTCAATAAGCAAATTTTCCATTTCGCTGTTACCCATGGCGAACTTTGTTTTGGACCTGGTGAAGTATGCGTGACTAGCCAGGGCGCTGCAAACCTACCACTGTTATCTGAAAGAACATGCTCATCAAAGACGACATCCGTTAGAATTAGGCACACAACAGGCGTGGGAATCACATTGATAAAATTGTCCTAAATTCATGCTCATTTCTACCAAATTTTGAGAATAGCGAGGTCATTTAACATCATCCTGATTTTTCTCCACACTTATTTATATCTTCTACACTTAAAATTTTCTTTCCCTCTCTCTTCTCTTTTTTTTTTCGTATCAATCTCTGCCCTTTTCTTTTATCTCGTTATCTACCTTTATTTTATCATTCTTTATGGCTTTTGTTTTCTTTAAAAGAGGAACAATGAAAAACAACGGAAAAAATGTTTAGATCGAACCCCAAAAGTAGGTTGCCTACATATCATGTTGTACATGAATCAGATCTTGCGTAGCTCGGTTTTTTTTATTATTATTATTAGAAATTTCAAGAAGAAAAGAAAAATAACAATTTTCATATCCTTGTGAAGAAAGAAAGCAACAAAACGTATAAAAGTTTGTGACCACTGTAAAACTAAAACAAAACGAATGCGAAACAACATTATAGACCACTAAGACGACACAGGTGAAATTACTAATAAAGACTCTAATACCAAAAACAACTTGACCTCGCCTTAAAACAAACACCACCCTACAATGACAGACACATAAAAGACTCCAACTGAATAAGGATAAGAAGTGCTCTTTCAGACTGGTGCTCTGCGCGATGACCCTGGCTGATATGGACCCGTCTCTGAAGTTCTCTTTCTCCCATTCAAACCTCGTAGCATATCTTGTAAAGATACCCTGATACCGGGGAGGAAGCTTCGGGCCCGTATTCCTGCTTTATGAGGAGTGCATTTAGAAAGATTATTCTGACACCTTTCTACCATCTTAAATAAATCTGCTAACTGAACTCTCAGCGTTTCCACTTTGGACTCTACACTTTCATACTGATGATCATTCGCTATACATTCTTCCTGTATTCTCCATCTAAGTTGTGCTGGTAAGGGTTGACTGGTACCCCAAGGGACAGATTGAAGCCAGACCTCATATCCCCGAGTGTGGCCCGGATTATCCAAACCTTCTTTGAGTGTGTCCACACTTAGCTTTGTGGCATGCTTCCAAAACTGCTCATACCTGCTCTCACCTAAGGCTTGATCCCTGAAGTACTCAACATCCTGCAGAAAATCTACTGCTGGTGGCACATCATGTAGCCTACCTAACTGGCGCATTACCCTAGAAGGATTGTATGGTCTAGTGCAATTGAGCCCTAACATAACTAAAGGGAACCGTGTCTGACAACCCACCAATACTACTTTTGGTCGAAGCCACAAATAAGTCCACAAAATGTTATCCCTGGTTCTTGATTCAAGAAATTCAATCCAAGCCTTGACTCCTACAGGTAGCGCGAATTTGTCCAAACGCAACCTGGAATCCATGGCTTTCACTCGATTGGGAATACAACGATCTAACACATCTGATCTAATTAAAGAAGGTGCATGCAAGTGCTCCATCATCCATAACTGCAATATCAAGTTACTGCCCTCGAAAAATCTCCTCCCCATTTTTACTTCGGTTAAAGCCTTATATATTTCTGTTAAGATCATGGGTATGAGAGTGAACCTGCCCTTTTTATTAATGCCCTTGTCGTTTTGATCTTTATGAAATAGGGTCATCACCACAGATTGCAAGCGGGTATTAATATGTCTTTCTTCTAGTGGAAACACTAAAGTTCCTAGCAAGGCGAGGGTGAAGACTTCAAGGCGCTTTTTCTCCCACTTCTCCTTAGTCACATGAAATTCTTCCCAAAAGCAATCAAAACCTTCCGAGTGCCCGAATCTATCGAACAAAAAATCTAGGGAAACCCACGAGTCACTTAAACAACCCAAATGGATACCCTTACTTTTTAGACCACAGGCCTGCAAAAATCTCACGCCAGTATGATTTCGCGCTCGGATCATATCCTTTTCGATATAGGGCAAACGTAACAAACTGGATATTTCTGCCAAAGTGGGGGTCATTTCACATTCCCCAAACCTGAACACCAAACTACTCGGGTCCCAAAAGGTTAACAAGGCTTCTAATAGATCTGGACGAGGAGTAACATGCAGAAGTTCTGTGAGGTCACCTAATATTTTAACCAGTTCCTGCTGGTCAACATAATTAAACATTTCCCACCATCTGATTAACTTTTTGGGCACTTTGACAACCATTAGAACTCTAGACTTGGTGGACAGCTTCATCCTGTAATAACACACAAGACGTTACCTCAGAAATTCGACAGGAGTAGAAGATTCCCAACCCTTGGGATTTTTACGCCAACATCTGTCGATGGGACAGACTTCGTTCATGACTCCAATTTGCCGAACAGAAGTATTGAGCGAAATCAATCTACTTGGAAAACGGTCGAGAGACCTAAACTAATACTAAGACAAAGACCGACCAAGGAGATTACCGGGCCCACCGAGGGTCGCCTACGTATCCCAACTCGAGGGAAGGGAATCAGGTGTGCGTAGTTTATTCAAATTGAACAATTGACGAATTAACTAACCAATTAACCCCAACTTAAGAGACACAATCTAAAACAAACGAATAGATCTCTTAAAACCAAACGCTCAACCAAGACTAACACCACCGATTAAACAGATTTTTTTTTTCTTTTTTTTTTCTTCACGCTTTTGATTTTGACAAATAAAAAAAAATGCAAAACTCTTCTTTTTTTTTTTAGAGAGAAAAACATGAGGAAAATAGATTTATGATGTCACAAGACAGTAATAAACGAATTCACAAATGAAGTAATTTTCTAAAATGAGGGTAAATAAAGAAAAAGGATCGAAAAGGCTCAAACTATATTTTAACCTCTCCCAAAACAAAACAAAAGAATAAGAAGAATTTTTAGTCCTCAATTTATCGCAAAAATTAAATCCCAAGAGAAAGAATAAAAAGAAAAGAAAATTTTGGGTAAAATATTATTTTTGTTGCATGTTATCTTCATTTAGGTTTACCCTTTTTTTACAAAAAAAGAAAAAGAAAAAAAAAACTTCGTTTTTACCATTAGAACATTAACTTGGTCTTGGGCCAAAAAAACAAAGTGGGCCATGATTTGGGCTTTTCAAGTTGGGCCTGGGCTTCTAAGTAAAAAGACCTCAACACTTGAGCTTCTAATGGAGAAACACAATGGGCATGCTTGAACTTACGGATTTTACCAAAAATGTAAAAATATATATATACATACATATATATATATATATATATATATATATATATATATATATATATATATATATATATATATATATATATATATATATATTATTTTTTAATTTTTTTTTTTGTTTTTTTTTTTTTTTTTTTGAATTTCGGGATTGTGAAAAACAAAAGCCATAACGAATTCTAAAATAAACTCCGACACTTTTTTTTTGTCGACTCACCCTTTTTTCTTTTTCACTTTTGCCTACACACCTTACTCTTAAGAAATTAATTAATTTTTTTTTTTAATCAGTCCGTCAAATAACCACGTTACCTTAAAAATGCAACAGTTAGCACATAGAGATGCTTTAAAGGTGAGTCTCCTAGAAAGGACACAAGTGGGCCCCACTAGGTCTCAATATGATGCACATAAGTATGACCTAAAGGCTGACCTACGTTGTGTTTTTACTAATAAGGCTGTTCGGGGGAGCGTATGGTCGATAGTGGCTGCTTTGCTTTCCACCTACTCCATAACACCGACGGCTCCCCCCCTAAAATAAGGGTGACTCAACTAGAGGTTGTGTACAACACGTGTACTACAGACTTGTTGCAGAAAGAAGGCCGGGGGGCGGACTCATGATGACAGATATAAAAGCGGTAACACATGAGATAAATACTATAAACAAAGAGCACGAAAAACACACAAAAGTGAAAATAACATCAACAATAATCACAAACAATGTTTATACACTCGTAATGCCAAACAAAGCCGATACGACTCCAAAAATAGCTCGAATTCTGAAAAACCTTTTTTATCCCCAGCAGAGTAGCCAGAAGATGTCACACCCCTTTTTGCACGCGTACTCCAAAAACATGGAGTATTTTTAAGTTCGAAAGGGTTTAATTATTTTAAGTGACAAGAAATAAAAATTTGCTTCGAAAAAAGAATTATTTACATTTTTTTATTCAGAGTCGCCACTTGACATAATCCGGTGTGCCAAGTCACCTTTGGAAAGTCCCGTTTCGAAACAATTGACTCTTAAACCGGTTTGCGAACAGAGATTCCGACTAAGGAATTCTGTTGATCGAGGGGAAGGTGTTAGGCACCCCTCGATCCCGTGGTACGACCACGGTCGCTTGATGAAGTGTATCGACTATTTTTTTGGCATTATGAAATGTATAAATCACACAAAAGAACACAAAAGAACAAAACAAGACAGTCCAAAAACGTAAAAATCCAGTCCAATTATACAATCCGAAAAATAAAAAAATACCACAAAATGTAAATCCTAGTCTAAACCTAAATCTAAGCTCCAATGACCTACCCGACGCCGCGGGCCTTCATCACGATCATTTTCGCCAACATGATACGTCGGGGCATTCCCCGGTAAATAAATACAAATCCTTCGGGGCATTCCCCGGCCAAATGAGTACAATTTAAGCTTTTCGTGCAATAAAGTAGAAAGTGTCGTTCAAACATATATCCAAATCATTCCAACAAAACATTTATTTCTAAATTTGCCTACCCGACCTGCGTTTGCCTATGCGTCCTTGACTAAAGACATAATTCCAACGTTGATTCATACCAACAGTAAATCAAGTTAAACCGAATTCACTTTAATGATTTTTAAACTCGCGCCCCGAATTTCATTTAAACGACATGATTAATGCATGCTTCGATTTTTCAATCACATCTCATAATCCGAAACCAACATCAAACACAACACAAATAACAAGGATTCAAACCAAACACACGACAAATAAATCATTCACACCCACCACATCAATAAAAAGTCAACATAAATTAAAGATTCGGTTAAAAGAAATGGACCTCGATGGAATTAATCACTGTCGATAATAGAGAAAATCCGAAGACCCAAATACTGGAGAACCTCACCACGAGCAAACCAAACCCGGTATTAGAAAATGAACTCCGATCAAATTTCCAACAGTACGATTCAAACTCCGGTGAGCCGCCGGTGATGACTATGACCAGAGCAGCCAGTCACCGGCCGGATTTCGTCCGGAACCGAAGGAAAACAAAGGCAGTTTAGTCGTTTATACGCTCTCGGTCGACGGAGATAGTGACGACGGATCTATTCGACGGAGATAGCGACGACAGATCTGGTTGACGGTGACTGCCGTCACCGGAGGGAGGGAAGGACGGCGGTCGGAGCTGCGACTGCCGGCGGTGACGAGACTGTCAGATCCAGTCGTTCGTCGACTAGGGATGGTGGCGGTCGTGGTCCGGCGGAGGAGAAGAGAGGAAGAGCGCAGCGGTGGTCGAGGCGGCGCTTGTGCCAGTGGAAGGTGGGGCTCCGACGGTTGGATGACGCTGAGAACGGCATCGTCGCCACCGTCGTTTGGCCAGCGGTGGTGTCGGCAATTTCTTGGAGAGAGTGAGTTTTTGAGAGAGAGGGGTAGAGAGATAGTACTGATTTTTCTTCGATCCCCCCTTGTTTCTTCCTGTGTTCCCTTTTTAAAAAGAAAACATACCAAGAAAAGTTTTTCATCCCCCATCCCACTCTCCAGACAAAATCCCTTAAATCCCACCATTTTCAAACACAATCCCTTAAATTAGGGATAAAGTCAAAAGTTATTTATTTATTTATTTATTTATTTATTTTTAAAAAAACTAGTGAAAGGTCTGTGTATGCGTGGAAAAGATTGAAAAAGATGGAGTGTGTTTTCTTATTGCACGTGAATATGTGAATGGATATTCTTGTGAGTAGTGGAATATTTGGTGGATTACGTAGAAAGAATAATGGAGATGATGATGTGAATGGGTGGTTGGGTAGTGGTTATATTTTTTGGGTAGGAGGGAAAGGTAAAAATAAGTAGAAATTAATATTTGGGCGGACAAAATTACGTGTCTACAACCGTAAATAGTATATTAACATTGTATCTTTAATTTGGTTTGGAGTTTTGAGTAGTTGAGTTTAGAATTCTTTATACCATAAATCTATACCTACACATAATCTCTCTATAGATATAGATACCATATAAGTTACCATAAAATTAGGGCAAAAAACTCGAATCACATTCCTAAGGGCTTTCTCACTTTTAATATATTATAGATTATAGATTATAGATATTGATATAGATACCATATAAGTTACCATAATTAATAATTAAAATATGCAAAAAAATCTATAAAAATATATACTAAGGTAATAAATCCTAACCTAACATTAATTGGGAATTGGGGAGAAAGTAGGAAAAGGAAAAAGGAAAATCAATCACTATATAAAATATAAATACACTACTCCGCCACACCCCTCGACTTATTATGCCTTTTTGAGTTCTTCTCCCAAAACAATATCAATGGCATCATCATCGAAAACCGAACAGAAAAAGGTGTTAATCCTCAAATCGTCTGAAGAAGAGGAATTTGAGATTGAAGCATCCATCGCGGTTCAATCTGGAACAATTAAAAACATGATGGAAGACGATTTCAACCTCATCCCAATCCCAAATGTCGATACAAAAACCCTAACATGAAGAAGTATGGAGAGAAGACAGTCAAACGAAAAAGATATAGAAGAATTTGACAAGGAATTCGTGAAGAAGAGCTTCACAGAACTCAAGGAACTTGTATTGGCTGCAAATAATCTTCACATTACTAGTTTGATCGATCTATTATGTCAAGCATTTGCCGATAGAATTAAGAACAAGTCAGTCAAGGTTTTATCTTCCTTTTTAATGAGGTAGCCTATATGCATATTGTTAGAGATGGGTTTTTAACGAGGCATATTATATATCAATTAGACATTCAAGAGAATGTTATAAATATATTACCTTGTAAATGTATACTTTACCATATATAGTGAATGTCTACTTTATCATATATAGTGAATGTATATTTATAATATATTAAAAGTGTGAAAACCCTTAGAAAGTGATTTGAACTTTTTACCCTTCATTAAAAAAACTCTACAATAGACAAAATTGACCTTTCATTATTTTTCTAATATTTAAAACATAAAATTCATTTAAATTAAGTTATTAAACCTTTCCTTTTTTGATTTATATACCTTAAATTTTAGACTTTCAAATTAATGAAAATATTACCTTAACTAAATCTTTAAAAGAAAGTCAATTAGTTGAAAATTCTAGAGCAATTAATATTGTGATACAACTTACGTAAAATACCATTGTTTTAAAGTATACCAAAAATAATCTATATATAATCTCTCTCTCTCTCTCTCTCTCTCTCTCTCTCTCTCTCTCTCTCTCTCTCTCTCTATATATATATATATATATATATATATATATATATATATATATATATATATATATATATATATATATATATATAAAATATTATATTATATTATAAAAGTGTGAAAATCTTAGAAAAGTGATTCGAACTTTTTACCTTTCATTAAAACTCTCTCCTTTAAACAAAATCATCTTTTTTATATTTTTTTAATTATAATTATACATAAATACAAATAATATATATTTTTGGAAAAATAAAAAATCACCATTATTAAAAGAGCCCTAATTATAGTACCTTCTATTTGGCAAATAAATATAAATTTGCCAAATTTGAAATAGAATTCAGCATATACACTAACATAATAAATTTGTCCATTTTTGGACAGTTTCTTTATTTTTGAAAAAAAAAAAAGGTCTAAAAATGTGTATAAATTATTTTAAACTTGAATTCAACGTGTGTGTATATATGTGTATATAAATATATATAGTTTTTTCTACTTTTACTATATTTTCTTATTTTATTTTCATTCAAGTCGGCCTTTAGGATCAAAATTTCCTCTCAACAAAAATTGAAAGGTTAGTTTTAATTGCATTATTTTGATATCTTTATTATCGTATTATTTTAGTTTAATTTACAGATAGTAGATGAATGTCGATCGGCTTTGAAGATTTTTTTTGGGTAAAGGTTGGGTTTAACTATATTATTTAAAGATCTCTATTAGTGTATTATTTTGTGATAGTTTATAGGTCATAGATGATAGTTTACAGGTCGTAGATGAATGTCAATCAACTTTGAGAAATTTTTGTGTGTAAAGGTTAGGTTTAATTGTATTATTTTGATATTTCTTTTATCGTATTGTTTTGTTATAGTTTACAGGTAAAAGCTAAATGTCAACTGACTTTGAATATTTTTTTAAGGTAAAGATTAGATTTAATTATATTATTTTGATATCTCTGGTTGAGAATTTTTTTGGTTAAGTCTAGATGTATTGTTTTGATATCGCTATTTTCATATTATTTTGTTGTAGTTTACAGGTGGCTGATGAATGAATGTCGGCTTTGAGGAATTTTTTTTGTAAAAGTTAGATTTAATTGTATTGTTTTTATATATCTTTATCATCGTATTTTTTGTTGTAGTTTATAGGTGGTAGATAAATATCGATCGGCTTTGAGAATTTTTTGATAAAGGTTAGGTTTAATTAAATAAATTTTCCATCATTACATATTTAAAAGATGTTGAATTTAATTATTATACTCATCTTTATCAATTTAAATAAATATCCTATTTAGTGTAACATTTGAATTTCATTAAAATGAGATACGCACGCAAAGCGCGTATACCTAAATTAGTTTATAGAAAAATTAGAAATCCCAAAATTAGTTTTCCTTTGCTTTTTTTTCTATTGTAATTAACCCCATCAAGAACTTTTCAAGAGAACTAATAATCACTCTTTCTCTCTTCTCTGTCCTTCTATTATCAGGGAATTATAAAATATACATGGAAACATAAATTAATTACCAATCACGTCATTAAAAATATTAACTTCCATTGCGGATTCTAATATACAAATGATTGGGTTCGAGTCACGCTAGAGGAGAAGTGTGGAAACACTATTGATCCTCCTGGGGAAAGAAAAAAAAAATAATAATAATAATATATATATATATATACAAATGATTAGTTGCTGAATATAATTGATTGGAATGCTTTTCTTTTTTCCCTAATATACAAAGAATCAATTATGGCATTTAAATTTCTTCTCCATTAACTTTCACAGCAAATTCTAGCATACATCTTTTACTTGGATATATTACCGTTAACTTTCACAGCAAATTCTAACATACATTATCTTTTACTTGGATATATTACCTTTGTGACTGTTATTTTCTTTTATTTTCTGCATTAATTTCACCACAAATTTGCTTTTATTTTTGTCGAAGTATTTCATTTAGCTGAAGATCATTGTACATCGCACCCTTGCTAAACTTCACCACAAAGCACAAATGTTGGCCGAATATTTGAATCTAGAATCTTTTAATTTTACAAAATAAAATTATAGGTGTTAGAGAATTATGTAAAAGATACCATATAAGTTACCATAATTAATAATTAAAATATGCAAAAAAAACTTATAAAAATTTATAAAGGTAATAAATCCTAACCTAACATAAATTGGGAGTTAGGGAGAAGGTAGGAAAAGGGAAAAAGAAAATCAATCACTATATAAATACACTACTCTGCCACACCCCTCAACTTATTCTGCCTTTTTGAGTTCTTCTCCCAAAACAATATCAATGGCATCATCATCGAAAACCGAACAGAAAAAGATGTTAATTCTAAAATCATGTGAAGAAAAGAAATTTGAGATTGAAGAATCCATCGCAGTTCAATCTGGAACAATTAAAAACATGGTGGAAGACGATTTCACCCTCATCCCACTCCCAAATGTCGATACAGAAACCCTAATCAAAATTATCGAGTACATGAAGAAGCATGGAGAGGAGACAAAGTCAAACGAAAAAGATATAGAAGAATTTGACAAGGAATTCGTGAAGAAGAGCTTCACAGAACTAAAGGAACTTGTATTGGCTGCAAATTATCTTCACATTACTAGTTTGATCGATCTATTATGTCAAGCATTTGCCGATAGAATTAAGAACGAGTCAGTCAAGGCGATTCGACAAATATTCGGTATCCCAAACGACTTCACACCGGAGGAAGAAGCAAAGGCTTATGAGGAACATAAGTGGGCACATGAAGGAGGAAAAGAACAAATTGATCATTCTGCTGATTAGGTTAATTTAATTTCTCTTTTTTTTAGCTTTAATTTAGGTTTTCTAATTGTGGTTTTCTTTTTTGTCTTTAATTTTATGCAGTTAAGGATTTTGGATTTTGAGTTTTACACAGATAGCAATTCTAATTCTATTCTGCTTTTAGCCTTTTTATCTTTTGTTTACTACACCATATATAATCCTTGATATAACAATGCTTCCTTTCTGAATACTCCTCAATGTCCCGGCTATAACGTATGATTAATCGTCTGCTTCCAAAAGAAATCAAAGAATTTCTTGGGAATTCTACAAGATTAGTTCATTCTTTTTTCGCTATAGATGGTCAGAACTTTATCTGGGTTTGAATCCTACCAAGAGGTCCACTAGAGATCATAAATTATTGAAGTTAACTTAGTACACACTTAAACTTGTATAAAATTAAAGATACGTGCGTCCTCTGGGGATTACAAGTTCAGGCTTCCAAGGAAAGTTCACCTACAAGGGAAAGTTCAGGCAGCCAATTATACAAGTTAACTGACACATTTATATATTATGCCTATCAATTATGGTGACTAGTGACAGTTTAATAGTTAAGTTAAATAAGTACATAGTTAATTTATCGTGCACGATTAATACTATTAGTTAAGTACATAACAGAATATGATCAAAGATAATAGCACTAGGTCATATAATTGCTCTACCAAAATGTGGAAAGAACGAACATGGTTATTAATTAACCAAATACATATAAACAAACACTTGGAATTAATATTAACTTCATATAAATAATTTAACTATGTTAATGACTAATGTCAGAATCACAGCCAACAACTGTCACTGGCGTTATAAGTATAATCAGTCCATTCAGAATTTCCAATGCACAAGTATTTTCTACGTACCTATCGTTATTAAAAATCTATTCAAACTTTTACCTGTGATATTAATTCATGTTAATTTGAATTTTGACCTAGATTTTTCTTGATTAACGACCAACAAATCAAGAAGTGACGGCCCTTCCACTCAACAGCGTTGGATCACTAAGTCAACTTTTAACCTTGCTCAATGGGTGGGTCTTGTAGTCAAGCTCCTGCCTGTCTTGTAGTCAAGCTCCACTACTAAAACAAAGGGAAAAATCAACCACACATTATGGTTGGAAAAAACAATGATTTTTTATTTTTTATTTTTTATTTTTAAAAAAAAAAAAACGACCACATGTGGTCGCTTTTATATTTTAAAATTTCAAAATAATTATTTGAATAATTTTTATATTAATTATTATTTATTTTATATATATAAATTAAAAAAATAACAAAATCGACCACTTGTAGTCGATTTTTAAACTCACTAAAAAGCTTGCTAAACAGAGAGAGAGGGTGCAGAAGAAGGAGGAGGAAACATCATCACAAATCAAGACGCTACAGGAGCAGTTCATCTGTTTTATTCAGACAGCAGGGGAATATATATATTTAATTAATTTTAAAAGAAAACCTACCATTTGTGGTCAATTTTATTAAAATCAATTAATTAATTTTAAAATAAAATCGAGCACTTGTGATCGGTTTATTTTGAATTTTTTATTTTTAAACTTATTTTTTCTATTTTAATAAAATAATAATGAATTTTAAATATATATATATATTTTTAAAAAAATGACCACACGTGGTCGGTTTTTAAAAAGCTACCACAATTTTACCGACCACATACTTTGATCGGTTTTGTGGTCAGAAATTGAGGAAAACCAACCACTGATGGTCGGTTGATTTTTCTCTTTTTTTTAGTAGTGCTCCTTCTGCCTTAGCACTCGAGGGTCAATCTCCATTCGACCTGAGGAAATCTTTGCATGCCTTCATTACCTTTTGGGAGGTCTATACCCATAAAAATTGTCTATCTAATATTGTCAGGATGGAAAGGTGAATATAAAAAAATAACAAGTATTTTCGATCTATCAGCACGTCCCTATACTCTTGAACAAAATGGAATAGTCGAACGGAAAATTCTAATACATTTTATCGTCTTTATGTTTTTGAAAAAAAAAAAAAAAAATTGAAGCAAAGTGCTATGTTGATCAATATTTTACCTAGCAATGTTCTTAAGGCTTAAGCAATAAGCATAAAATTTCGTACAAATTATTACTTTCAAAAGGAGTCAAATTCCTTTTCTTTTAAACCGTACTTTAATTGATTGTGAGATATTTTCACTAAATTTCATTAAATAATTTCATCATATTTGGTTCTCCTACTGTCATTTGTCATTCCAAAACAATTTGTCCACCAACAAAGTAAAATAGAGAAATTATAAATCAATTTTTTGTTTGTAAAGGTTTGGGAAAATAAAATACAAAGTTCACTCGGCTAACGTAAAATAAAATAAAAATTAAGCTTCTAGAAGTGTGAAAGAAAACAAAAAAAGAATTTTTTTCTCCTTTTCTAGGATCTTTTTCACAAGTTAGCAAAGAGTAGGAATAAAGAACAAAAATATCAATCACTATAAATACGTACTACTACACCCTACCTCTCAACATATTATTCTCTATACGTTTTTGGAGTTTTTCTTCAAAACAATTTATTCCCCAAAAATATCAATGGCATCATATCATCAAAAACCAAATCATCATCAAAAACCGAATTGAAAAGATGTTAACCTAGCAATCATCATATAAAGATGTATTTGAGATAAGGGTGTCAAGTGGCCGGCCTGACCATGTCACGCCCCAAAATCCCATCGGGACGGACTGGCACCCGAAGTCGAGAAGGCCCGGGAGAACCCGTTCAAATACCTGTACTTTCACTTACATGTCACCAAAAATTTGGGCAGCATTTCGTTGCATATAGAAGGGTCTAATTTCCTGTATCAGCACAACACGCACAAATATATATATATATATAATACTTGGCCGTCGGGGCCACCACATATACAAATATAACATCACTATATAAACTTCCATGACTTTACCCTTCCTTATGTCTACAAAGCCTCTAGGATATACATGACATAACTAGGACGGGGGTTTACATGACTCCTGTACAATAACAAAACATAAGGAACCGACTCGGAAAGCTCCGAAGCAAACTGGAGCTCACCAACAATAGTTGTATGACCTGACTCCTATCTATGCTGTGAATGAGATGAAGCACCTGTGCCTGCAGCATGAAATGCAGGTCCCCCGTGAGGGACGTCAGTACGAAATATGTACTGAGTATGTAAAGTTGTAAATAATCATATGTAATATGGGGGATCAAGAAAATCAGACGCAAGTGAATAAATCATAATAGAAGTGAACCACACTTCATAAACACTTTTAGGATCATGTACATTATCATTAATCTGAATTGAGTTCTTGAATTCAAACACATTTGTGGAACGGTATACATTCGTTTATTTCATTCTTTACAATTATCATTCGCCATTACCTCCTCCTCCCGAACCTCCAACCACCTAACAATAATCAATACTGTACCGTACTGTGACCATTAGGCTGCCCCCAGTACATATCAACTGGGATCGACCCATGCTAGGCTTATGCCCCTGAGATACCACCCACACGTATATCAAGTAACACACATAAGAGATCTTAGTTCAAAAGCTTTGGAGATTATTACCTTAGTGTTCATGCCAATATAGTACCTTTGGAACAATGATACATCAATAGGAATCAAGTAATAGACATTCTATACAATAACGATGTAATAAAGACTCATTGGTACATCAACAATGTGTTTCAGAATCATCAATATCACAACAATGAAATAGGAGCCTTTTAGTATATCAATGAAACATTTTGACACTTTATAGAATGGAAACAATTTCGTTGGTAATGTAGAACAATACATGTTTTTGGACAACCTCGGAATCTTACTTGACGGAACATTGGTATTTTCATGCCAAAGAACATCGTTAGAGTATGCTTTACATACCTCGTTGTAGATTTGGATACCAATTCAACACAACTTCCCGCCTTTACAAATCACTTATCTACAATGAAATGTTTGGCATCTAGTATTAGCAACCCAACACCACAATTCTCTTCCATAATTCCATACAACCAATGTTTGCAAAGCATTCCAAAAACCAACTTGAACAATAGGTTTATGTGTGTATATATATATATATAATCATCATTTCAATACCACATCATCACACCAAATCCCTTCACAATTCAACATAATCCAACCATGCACAAGAATAATCCAACATCATTTCCAATCATCTTTCAACAACAATCAAATAACATACTTCTTGTGCTCACATGCATATATATATATATATATATATATATATATATATATATATATATATATATATATATATATATATATATATATATATATATATATATCCATATAAATAACACCAACATAATTTACATCCTTACCATAAAATGGCCCTTTTGATTTCGAAGTCCTGTTGGCACAAATAAGGGGTGCTTCTCGAATCCCTCGAGACGGTGAACACAACTACGGAATCAATTTGAATTTTCTACGGTTGAATCACAAGACAATTGGAGTTGAAATTAGGCTAGGGTTTCTTATTTTCAATAATTTGATGATAAATGATGGATATGAGGCTAATTATATGTATATAATGACCAATTTTCGTCCATGAGGTGATGGAAAATGACCATATTGCCCTTAAAATTTAAGTAAATCCGAATCTGTCCATGGTGGACTGTTTTGATAGGCTAAAGTAAATCGACCATAACTCTTTGCTCCGATATCGGATTTGGGTGAAATTGGTATCGTTGAAAAGATAATTCAAAGGACTTTCATTTCATATAAAGTAGGCCACCCAGTTCGTCATGTACAAGGAGTTATGATCGTTTGAAGTTGACCCTAAAAAATTGTTTTGAGAGGCTGAAGTAAAACGAGTATAACTCCTTACTCAGATGTTGGATTTGGATGAAACCAATTGCATTAGAAAGAATACTCTCGGGGATTCTCATTGATATATAACAGATCACATAGTTCATTTTGTACAAGGATTTATGATCGTTTAAAGTCGACCCAAAAATCTGTTTGGCTGCAGTACTTTTGTATGCAGAAAATTTCTGCACATTTACTGTTCATTGCGTTCACCGTTTTCAAGTTTCGAACATGCTCGCTTATATCCGATACTCATCTGTTTTCAGAAATCTTTATATCATTGGAAAGCTAACTCGATAAACTTCGCATAGAAACTTCGACGAGCAAATTCCGGTATAAATAAAGTCGATTCCTATACACATATAATCAAACTATACACTTGAAACCATCTCAAAGTAATCAATACTCATACTTAAACTCATATATACCTAACTTATGATCAATACATATACTCCAACACATATAACCATGGCTAATGCACGTAATTAAGTACGGGGTGTTACAGACCTGCTCCGACCCGATCCTTGTAACTAACCCGACCCGGTTTGACCCAGCCCGATAAGCCCTAGGGCTTTAGGGTTTCGAGTCCGGGGCTGGTTATTTTTTTAAAATGGGCCTGGCTAACCCGGCCCGGACCAAGCCCGGTCCAAGCCTGTCGGTTAACCGGCCCGAATACCTTTTTTTAAAAAAAAAAATGGGATTTTGGGCCAAATTAGCTGTTAGCCAAACGGCTATATAGCCGCTTTTGGGTCCAAATTGGGCCCATTTATTAAAAAAAAAAAAAATTTAAAAAATAATTTTTAATCCCAAAAAAATTTCTATAAATACCCTACAACTTCAAATCATTTCTCACACAATTTTTCACTCTCTCAAATCTCAATTCTCAATTCTCAAATATTCAATATATTTAATTTCTTAAAGTGTTCACTTTAATTTTTTAATTTTTCGTTTACAAAGTACGAGCGGAAGTTTCTAAAGTCGCAACCTTCGGATACTTCCAAAATTTGGTATTGTCGTTTCATCTCTTACGTTTAATTTTTATTTATTGTATTAATTGTTTAGTATTTAATTTTATTATATTTGTGTATTTTAAATATTTTTAGTTTAATTTAATTTATATTATGGATAAATTAAGAAACCTCGCTACTAAAGGTGTTAAAAATTTTTGTCCCGGAAGCGGTAGTGGTAGTAAAAAGCGAATTACTAGCGGTAGAGGTAGTTCAAGTAGTAGATATACCCGTGTGCCTTCGCCTTCGGTACCGCTTGGTACACCTTTTGAGAAAGAAATAGATGTAGGTGCTCACGATATGGATTATGTAGAAGCTCAGAAAAATTACGGTATAGAAGAAGAAAATGAAGTAGATGCGGTTAATTTAGAAGAAGATAATGAAAATATTGTTGAGACCCCCGCAGTAGGAAATGCTATCGTTAGATCTGAATCGGTTAATCTCCCTCCCCGTCCTCCCAATTCCTCAAGACCTCGTAAAAGAACTAGTGTTGCATGGCAATTTTTTGAACGTATATCAGATATTGAGGTGCAATGCAATATTTGTCAACAAATATATAAGCATAGAAATGGGGGCAAGCAAGGGGGTACGGGTACGTTAATGAGACATATAGCTGAAGATCAAAAAAGAGAGTTAAATATTGCACAAGGTGGTGGGGATGTTGGTGGACCAACGCAAACTAGAATGGACCCAACAACCGGTCACGTAGCGAAGAAGTATAATAAATTGAGGGACCGGGAAGAAATGGCTAAAATGGTAGCTGTGGATTGTTTGCCTTTTAGTTTTCCCTCTTCTGATGTCTTTATTCGTTATTTACAAGCAATTTATAATCCTATGTTTAACGTTATTCCTAGAACTACTTATCGGTCTGATATTTTTAGACTTCATTCACAATATTGTTTTTATTTATCAACATTGTTAAAAAATATTCAATGTAGATTGTCCCTAACTTCTGATCTTGGTCGTGCTGTAAATAAAAATGATTATTTAACCGTTACTTTTCATTGGATGGATAGTAATTTCGTGATGTAAAAACGTATTCTTACTTTTTTATATGATGAAGATCGTAAACATACTGGACAATTTATTGTTGATTCTATTATTAAAATTGCCGGATATTATGGTATCGAAAATAAAATTTTATGTACTGCTTTTGATAATGCTTCTAACAACAAGACTGCTATAAAACAAAAAAATCAACGCTATCTCCACCCTTGCCTGAAATTTTTCATATTAAGTGTGCATGTCGTACATATAATTTAATTATAAAAGATGATTTTGAGTTTTTTGAGCTTTATATTGAAAAAATTCGTATTGCCGTTGGTTTTATTCAAGGAAATAATCGTAGATCGAGAATTAGAGAATTTAAAATTAAATGTCAAAAAAATGAACTTACACCGATTTTGATGCCTGAGGGAATTGATACTAGATGGAATTCTACATATGAATTTTTAAAAACTTGTTATAAATATAGAATTCCTATTACACTAGCTTTTAACCAACATTGCGGTTCATTTGATGATTCTGCTGATTGCATGCTACATAATTCTGATTGGGTTGTAATTAATGATCTTGTTAAGTTTTTAGAAAAAATTTATGTAGCTACGGTTGAATTTTTCGGTGCTTATTATCATGTTGTTTGTAATATTTTGACATATATAGCCGATATTTTTGATTTGCTCAAAGAATATAAAAATAAAGAAGGTTATAAAGAAGTTGTTGGCGCCATGTTTACGAAATTTAAAAAATATTTTTTCCCGATTCTCCCTATTTACTTGGTTGGTGTTATGCTAAATCCGTGCATGAAATATAATAATATGTGCCACTTTAGTACTCTTATTTCTACTAACTTAGAAATAAATACTAACCATGATTCTGAACAAGTACAACCTGATTTGTGGACGGCTACGGCTGATGCAAAAGATTACATAGAAAAATTATAGAATCACTATGCTGATTTATTTGATTTAGACGTACCTACAAATATCAATCCAACTGTCGCTCCTCATCCTCCAGAGGAGCCATCATCTTCTAAAAGGCCGGCACATAGTATTTTTTCTGATTCGTTTTATGATTTAAATTGTTGGAACAGTGTTGATGAGAGAACTTACACATCAACTTATCGGGAAGAGCTGAAATATTATCTTCGAACGGCACTAGAGGATCGCAGACGACGAATCAACACGTTGGATTGGTGGAGGAGTAATGAAACACAATATCCTGTGCTTTCAAGATTAGCTAGAGATATCTTGAATGTTCCAATGTCAACCGTTGTATCAGAGAGCTCCTTTAGTCAGGGACGGCAGTAGCTTGGAGACAACCTACACTCATTGGAAAGCAATGCAATGAATGTTCTAGTTTTCCTCAGAGATTGGATTAGAGCGAAAAGAAGAAACCAAAGAATGGAACCGGAGCCGAACGACGAGTTGAAACTTCAAGAAATTATGACTTCACGGGAGAACTCAGCAGAATCAAGTCCAATGCATGGTTTTGCCCCCGTTGACTTCGACTATCCTATGCAAGTTCCCGTTAATATTAACATGAATGAGTTGGAAAAAATGATGCATAATTTATAGATTTTTCATTCATGTAAATTATAAATTTTGGATCATTTTGCAATCAATAAAATTCCTCAAATTCATTCACTCCTTAGTCCTTGCTTTTTATATTTTTCCATTTAACGATTTAAAATTTTAAATTGAATTTCTAGTTTTCTACTTTAAATTAAAAACTTAATTCTAATATATTATTAATTTATTATATTAAGTAGCATATGTTTTGTATATTGGTGCATATATCTTCTATAGAAGTGTATATTTAATGTATACATGTGTATATATTTTATAAATTAGTGTATATCTATATATATTGTAATGTATATATATTATAGTATATTTTATAAGTAGTAGTATATATACATTGAATGGTGTGTATACACGTGTATATATCTTCTATAGAAGTGTATGTTTAACGTATACATGTGTATATGTTTTATAAGTTAGTATATAAGTATATCTATATATATATTGTAATGTATATATATTGTAGTATATTTTATAAGTAGTAGTATATATACATTGAATAGTGCGTATACACATGTATATATCTTCTGTAGAAGTGTATATTTAACGTATACATATGTATATGTTTTATAATTAGTATATAACTATATCTATATATATTGTAATGTTTATATATTGTAGTATATTTTATAAGTAGTAGCATATATACATTGAATAGTGTGTATACACATGTATATATCTTCTGTAGAAGTGTATATTTAACGTATACATGTGTATATGTTTTATAAATTAGTATATAACTATATCTATATATATTGTAATATTTATATATTGTAGTATATTTTATAAGTAGTGGTATATATACATTGTATGGTGCATATACACGTGTATATATCTTGTATATTTAACGTATATATGTGTATATGTTTTATGAATTAGTATATAAGTATATCTATATATATTCTAATGTATATATATTATAATATATTTTATATGTAGTAGTATATATACATTGAATGGTGCGTATATATGTAATTGACTAATTGTGTATATGTGTATTTATTTTTTAAATTCTAATGTAGTATATACTATATATATAATGTATATATATTATTTAACGTATTTATAATGTATATAGGTGGGTATATGTAATGTATATTGAAAGGAAGTTTTTTTTTATATTTTTGACCGGGTTTGACCGATTTTTTAACCGGGTTTGATCGGGTTGGGTTAAGTGGGCCGGGTTAGGATGGGTTTTAATTTTTTTACTGTTTGGCCCGGCCCGGCCCGTCTAGCACCAAAACCGGCCCTTAACCGACCCTCAACCAGGTTAAAATAGAAGGGCCGGTTACGGGTTGACCCGGCCCGGCCCGTTTGACACCCATAATTTGAGATTGAACAATCGATCACGATACTGAGAAAAATGTTAACCTTGCAATCATCAGATAAAGATGTATTTGAGATTGAACAATCAATCATGATTTAATCAGGAATCATAAAAAATATGGTGGAGGACGATTTCACTTTTATCCCACTACCAGACGTTGATACAGAAATCCTAATCAAAATTATTGAGTATATGAAGAAGCATGCAGACAAGAAATTCAAAGGAAGAAGTTGGCTGCAAATTACCTTCACATTAGCAGTTTATTGGAGCTGTTATATCCGTCGATTGTTGATAGAATTAAGGAAAAAACACCAGAGGCTATTCGAAAGATATTTAATATCCCATGTGATTTCACACCAGATGAAGAAAGAAAGATTATTGAGGATAATAAGTGGGCACATGAGGGAACAGATATTAATGGAACCCTTGATTACATTTATTTATTTTTCTTTAGGTTTGATTTAATTAAGGGTTTTTTTGGTATTTTGTTTTCTGTTTAGGTTTGTGAGTTTTACTACAAACCTTAATTCTATGTATTTTTTTTTTTTTTGGTTTAAATCACCCAGTGTTCGGTACCCACTTTTTAGGAATCCGACTATATCCGGATTCGCCCCTCGTCGGGCCCCATTTGGGGAGGAGAGCTCCCAACAGAGTGTTTGTCTATACTCAGGGTCGAACATTCGACCTCTGAGTAGGTTGGGGCAGCCCCTTTTCGTTGTACCACCACTGCTGTTGGTAACTCTATGCATTTTCTTTATACTGTCCTCTTCATGTAATTACATTAATGAAAATTTGTTGAACAATTTACCTTATCCTTTGTAGAGTTTTTTTTTTCTTTTTAATTGATAGGTAATGTGGGATGCTAAGGCATATGTATTGTGTTTTTTTCTTTTAAAAAAATGCATTATGTTCCGTCGGCATAACTTGTGGGATATTACATTGGATATTATGTTTAGTGTTAGGAACATAATTTGCTATGACTTTTAGGACATAACTTGTGGTATATTATGGCACAAAAATATAAATTTGTGTCAAGGACCTCAAATTTCAAGGACAAAATTAAAATTAAACATCATGACAACAAAATAGGAGCTTATGTGCAAATATCCAAAATATTCATATTGTTTCAATTAAAATAGTGTATTAAGATAGAGTTATTACATTTAATCTATTTTCTTAAGCCTATTAATGTTTAGGTTGACTATTCACACACCAAAAGTTAATTCAGAATAAGCAAAGATTGTTCGAGCCCTATAAGAAGTTTAAGGATCCGAATAAGATGGGCCACATTAAATGGTTTGAACTCCAATATCATGTCAAATTGGGTCTTGGAACTAATTTGCGCCCTAAAAATTAGGTCAAATGGATGAGAATTTCCAAGCCATAAAAGGAGTCGAGGAATCTTATCCCTCATCGATGCGATACATTTCTCTTCAATAATTAAGGAAGAGAATTGCTTCTACTCTCATTTTTAATATTTCTATTTGTATAAGGTGTTAGTATGATACAATTGAGACGTTTCTTGAAAAGCCTCAACCAACAAATCGCGTGAGTGACACACATCCTACATGTCAAATTGGGTGAGATTAGTCATGTAAGACGTGTAGACATGTGCACAAACCTTATATGACAGTTTAAATATCTATTTGTGCACACTAAAATTGAAGGACATAAATATCAAGTTAAAGGGTACGTTTATGCATTACTGCGGGGTGAAATTGAGAGAATCTTAGCATTATGAGTTGATTGATCATAAAATATCAATATGATAACTCAAATAATGAGTTAATTTAACAATGGTTAAACCTATCGATAGGACCTCTAAGTTGTCTCGAAAATTCACATAGGTCCCTAAACTAAGGCTTGTATCTATCAGGCACCTCAAGTGCTAAAATTGTTACACTCTCCTTGGGCGCATGAATAGTAAAATAAAAAATACTTTACTTTTATTTTTATTAAAAAAATTTATATTTAAATTATTTGATTAACATAATTTTTAATTATTATAATTTTTTAATTAAAAAGAAAAAAGAAAAGCACCCCCACCCCCACCCCATTCATCATTGTCTTCATCAACCCCCACCCCCAGATCGTCCCCAACCCCCAACTGCATTCATCGTTGTCTTCATCAACCCCCCACCCCCAACAAATCGCCGTCAACCCCCAATAGTACCAGTACAACCAAGAAAGAAAAAAAATAAAAAGAAAGAAGTGCAGCAGCTATGGCGGATATGACGGAAATAGTAGAAGAAGAAAACCCAATAGTAATAAATGAAGAAGAAAAAATAATACAACATTATTCTTCATTTCATCAAATACTTTTAGTTGGTGATGGAGATTTTTCATTTTCTCTTTGTTTAGCAAACTTTTTTTGATTTTGCTTCTAATATTGTTGCATCGTGTCTTTAATTTTGTTGCTCAAAATTGTCAAGAATGGAGAATCGAACTTAGAAAAGTTGAAATGCACCCATTTTGCATGATTTTACTGTATTTTCTTTTTGGGTTGGTTTGATTTTGCTTAATGTATAATGGGTTTTTTGTTAAATCCAAAATTTTGATGGTTTACTATTTGCTCTTGATGATTTTGGCTATCAAGAATGAAAAATATCAAGATTTTTGCTTAATCTATGATAAATTTTTTTGTAAAATTTGACATTTTACTGATTTACTATTTGTTATTTTGATGATTTTACTTATCAAGAATGGAAAAATTAAGACGACGAAGGAGGGGGATGAGGACGATCTCTGTGTGTGTGAAGACGAAGGGGGTAGGGCGTGGGGTGAGGGGGCTTTGTGTGTGAGGATACTCTGTGTGTGTGTGAAGAAGAAGGGGATAAGGGGTGGGGGTGGTGATGAAGACGACTGGTGGGTGGGGGGTGCTTTTTTTTCTTTCTTTTTTTTAAATTAAAAAACTATTATTTAATAGATAATTAAATAGAAAAAAAAATCAGCAATTTTACATATATTTATTTTTGCCACGTGTTTTTTTATTGGATATTTTTATTACGTCACGCGAGTGTAACACACTCTCTATATTCATTTTGCTGATTAGGCAAAAAATACCCAATTGGAACAAAATTGTGGGGGGGGGGGGGGGGGGGGGGGAGGGGGGATTAGGGATTTGATAGGTATAGACCTTAATTTACAGACCTAAGTAAATTTTAGGGACAAGTTTGAGGGGTTATCGATGGGTTTGGACTTTAACAATAGTAAGCACAAAGACAAATACAATTAATATTATTATCTGGGCTTATTATACAACCTGAACCATATAATTTATCTTTAAAATTTCAGAAATAGCAATTCTGTAGCCTTAATTATAACTTTTATAGCAACAGTTTCATAATTACGAAAAATAACAAATTGTATTTATATTTAAGTAAAATATTGCTATATAAATACATATACATATATATATTTGTATTACTCATAAATACATATGCACAACTGAAAAATACATATTCTTCTATTACTATAAAGTGGGTAAAATATTGTTACTTGCTATAAGTTGTAATTTTGAAAAAGTATTGTTATTTATTATAATTATAGTCTTAAGGATGCTAATTTCTCTAATTTTTCCATATTTATCCATACAGCTTGGCATACAATCTTCCTTCACCTTGCATTTTATGTTGGAAATTGGAGTAGCACACTGCAAATCATTAACTTGGTCATCTTCAGCAATCATCAGGTTAAAAACTACAAGAAAATTAAAAAAAAAACAATTGTATATTATTACATTCAATTAATAAATTAAATAATTCAACCCAATTGGAGATTGTAGATTATACAATTGTTAATTATTATGTTTTTGGCAAATTAGCATCTGCATCATTTTTAGAAATTACACTTTATTATGTTCTTTAATTTCTATTTTCGATAACGAGATTATTCAAATATTTTGTACTCAATAACTCAAGGTAAGAAAAGAACAATAGTATGATTAACTGTAAATTATTAAATAATGGAATCAATTATCAAACAAATAATTATAGTCTAACTTGAGACTTTAACATTGTCACTTACAAAGAAATTTTTAACCTTTAACAATAGAAGGCACAAAGACAAATACCCAAAGGAGCATTAGGTTTCATTATACAAGAAACACCATATAATTTATCATGATATTTATCATTGCACTTGATCAGACAATCTTCCTTCATCTTGCATTTTAAGTTGTACATTGGATCAACACATTCTGAACCATTGACTTGATCATCTTGGATAAGTACTATAACAAAAAAACATAAAAGTATTAACATTATTAAAATCAGTTAAATAAATCCAACTGAAGAAGATAATTTATGTGATGTAGTTTGACTAGAATTTGGATGCAACACAGGTAAAATCATTAAATACTTATTAAGAAATGTGTCATTCTTTTTAAGATTGATTTTAAAAAAAAAAAAAAAAAGATGTTATATAAATTGTAACGGTGGAAGTAATGCTTTCCTATATTATGTCTTTTCATCGGTGATTTGTACAACAACAATGTATACATTATAACCCCGTAATCACTAGTGAAATCTGAAGAGGGAGCGTCAGGGGTGGACCCACATGTGTAGGTGGGGGTGCACCTGCACCCGTTAACGTCGAAAAAATTGTGTATATATATGCATATATACCTTGAAAAATTAGGATATAGCTAATAGTTCACCCTAAGATGAATGGTAGTGCACCTTGATATTGGGATATAGCTAATAGTGCACCCTAAGATGAATGGTAGTGCACCTTGGTATGTTGGTTGAAGCCATTCCGTCCATGCAACCAGGATCGATACCTGGGTCACACAACACCTTAGTTTTTATTATACTAACAACAAAATTGCTGGAATAGGAATTTGAACTCGCGACCAATCCGTAAGGGGAACCCTCCTTGACTATTGAGCTACCACATTGCTTATTACTGTTAAAAGTAAACTTCATATTATAAGAAAGTAAAGTTATTAGCTTAAAACTCTTATTTGTTCTATATAGTTATTTTTCCAGTATTGTTCATGTCTCTAGCGATCAATTGAATATAATAATATTCCTTAATCGACACCGAAAGTTTTTTTAACGTCTTAAGATGATATTGGTGCTCCACAATATTATCAAAAGCAATAAGCATAAAAAAGTTTCAAGATCTATTGTGTTTAAGCACAAAGTACAAATAAAGTGTGACTAATAATAAAGACTTAAAGGTAGAAAAGATATAAATATATGTCTAGTCCAAGACTAATAATATAAGTATGAATGACAAATATATGAACAAAAAAAAATAAAATTTTTTGATAAAGTGAAATATCAATTGTTTAGTTTTCGTCTCCTCAGAAAGCCTCATTGACAAGGGAAAGTATGTATCAGAAATTAGAATCTATGTTGCACATTAAGCGAGGCGAGCGCTCAACATATTTTAAGTCTTACTTCGAGGCTTATGCGCGTCTTTGACAACACTGATGCACCCACAGACTTCAAATCTTGGGTTCGCCTCTGATGAACGTTACCCCCTATCTTGTGGAACCCAAAAATTGTATCGGATAAATCTTTGGTTCAAGAAAACAACACACTAGTTAAAAGTAAAACTTTTCAACAAGAAAATTATATATTAAAATGCTTCTTAGAAGAATTTATGATTGGAGAAAAAGATAGTACTTATTAGCTAGAATAAATTAAGAACTAAAAAGCTAAAATGTTGTAAAGAAAAAAAAACTGATTTAACTTTATTTTTTAAAAAAATGAATGCGTCAATGCACAAACCTGACAAAAAAGTGATGATAAGAAGAAGACAACAGCAGACTGAAGCTTTTGCCATTTAAACTTGATTATTTTTGTGTCTGCTCTTTGGGAAAATGTTATAAATTATTTACCCAAGGTTGTAATATGTGTGTATATACATATATATATAAAAAATTTAAAAAAAATCAGATTGTGATAATCCAGTGAAAAATAATGGGTATTAATATTAGAGGTGTCAAACGGGCCGGGCCGGGCCAATCCGGAACTGACCCTTTCATTTTAAACGGGTTGCGGGTCGGTTAAGGGTCGGGTTTGATGTTAATCGGGTCGGGCCAAACAATAAAAAAATTAAAACCCACCCTAACCCGGCCCACTTAACCCAACCCGGTCAAACCCACCAAAACCCGGTCAAAGCCGGTTAAAAACCAGTCAAACCCGTTTAAAAAATAAATAAATAATCCAATATACACTCCAATATACAATATATATTTTTAAAAAAATATATAAACAATTACACATATATATGTACCATTCAATATATAATTATATATGACTATACGTACTACTTTAAATAAAACATATGCTATAATAGTATAATATATATATATACACTACAATATATATATATATATACTAATTTATAAAACATATACACATGTATACGTTAAATATATACTACTTTAGAAGATATATACACATATATATGCACCATTCAATATATATGTACTACTTTAAATAAAATATATACTACAATATACATATATATATATACAACAATATGTATATATATATATAGTTACATACTAATTTATAAAACATATACACTTGTATACTTTAAAGATATACGTCTATAGAAGATATATACACATATATACGCACCATTCAATATATATGTACTACTTTAAAAAAAGTATATACTACAATATATATACTAATTTATAAAACATAAAGTAATGTATACGTTAAATATACACATCTATAGAAGATCTATTCACATATATACACTCTATTCTATGTATATGTAATACTTTAAATCAAATATACTATAATATATATACATTACAATATATATTTGTATAGTTATATACTAATTTATGAAACATATACAGATGTATACGTTAAATATACACGTCTATAGAAGATCTATTCACATATATACTCTCTATTCTATGTATAATTGTATATGTAATACTTTAAATGAGATATACTACAATATATATACATTACAATATATAGTTATATACTAATTTATAAAACATATACACATGTATACGTTAAATATACACTTCTATAGAAGATCCATTCACATATATACACTCTATTCTATGTATATGTAATACTTTAAATGAAATATACTATAATGTATATACATTACAATATATATTTATATAGTTATATACTAATTTATAAAACATATACACATGTATACGTTAAATATACACGTCTATAGAAGATCTATTCACATATATATACTCTATTCTATGTATACGCATCATTCAATGTATATATACTACTACTTATAAAATATACTACATTATATATACATTACAATATATATAGATATACTTATATACTAATTTATAAAACATATACACATGTATACGTTAAATATACACTTCTATAGAAGGTATATGCACAAATATACAAAACATATGCTACTTAATATAATAAATTAATAATATTTGGTAGTAAATTAATAATATATTAGAAGTAAGTTTTTAATTTAAAGTAGAAAATTAGAAATTCAATTTAAAATTTTAAATCGTTAAATTAAAAAAAAAAAAAAAGGACTAAGGAGTGAATGAATTTGGGGAATTTTATTGATTGCAAAATGATACAAAATTTATAATTTACATGAATGAAAAATTTATAAATTATACATCATTTTTTTCAACTCATTCATGTTAATATTAATGGGAACTTGCATAGGATAGTCGAAGTCAACGGGGGCAAAACCATGCATTGGACTTGATTCTGCTTAGTTCTCTCGTGAAGTCATAATTTCTTCAAGTTTCAGCTCGTCGCTCGGCTCCGGTTCCATTCTTTGGTTTATTCTTTCCGCTCTAATCCAATCTCTGAGGCAAACTAGAACATTCATTGCATTGCTTCCTAATGAGTGTCGGTTGTCTCCAAGTTGTTGTCGTCCCTGACTAAAGGCGCTCTCTAATGCAACGGTTGACATTGGAACATTCAAGATATCTCTAGCTAATCTTGAAAGCACAGGATATTGTGTTTCATTACTCCTCCACCAATCCAACGTGTTGATCCGTCGTCTGCGATCCTCTGGTGCCGTTTGAAGATAATATTTCAGCTCTTCCCGATAAGTTGATGTGTAAGTTCTCTCATCAACACTGTTCCAACAATTTAAATCATAAAACGAATCAGAAAGACCACTATGTGCCGGCCTTTAGAAGATGATGGCTCCTCGGGAGGATGAGGAGCGACAGTTGGAGTGATATTTGTAAATATGGCTAAATCAAATAAATCAGCATAGTGATTATGTAATTTTTCTATGTAATCCTTTGCATCAGCCGTAGCCGTCCACAAATCAGGTAGTACTTGTTCAGAATCATGATTAGTATTTATTTCTAAGTTAGTATAAATAAGAGTACTAAAGTGACACATATGATTATATTTCATGCACGAATTTAGCATAGCACCAACCAAGTAAATAGGGGGAATCGGGAAAAAATATTTTTTAAATTTCGTAAACATGGCGCCAACAACTTCTTTATAACCTTCTTTATTTTTATATTCTTTGAGCAAACCAAAAATATCGGCTATATATGCCAAAATATTACAAACAGTAGGATAATAAGCACCGAAAAATTCAACCGTAGCTACATAAATTTTTTTAAAAAACTTAACAAGATCATTAATTACAACCCAATCAGAATTATGTAGCATGCAATCAGCAGAATCAGCAAATGAACCGCAATGTTGGTTAAAAGCTAGTGTAATAGGAATTCTATATTTATAACAAGTTTTTAAAAATTCATACGTAGAATTCCATCTAGTATCAATTTCCTCAGGCATCAAAATCGGTGTAAGTCCATTTTCTTGACATTTAACTTTAAATTCTCTAATTCTCGATCTACGATTATTTCCTTGAATAAAACCAACGGCAAGACGAATTTTTTCAAAGCTCAAAAAACTCAAGACCATATTTTACAATTAAATTATATATATGACATAGACACTTAATATGAAAAATTTCAGGCAAGGACGGAGATAGCGTAGATTTTATTTTTGTTATAGCAGTCTTGTTGTTAGAAGCATTATCAAAAGCAATATATAAAATTTTATTTTCGATACCATAAGATCCGGCAATTTTAACAATAGAATCAGCAATAAATTGTCCAGTATGTTTACGATCTTCATCATATAAAAAAGCAAGAATACGTTTTTGCATCACGAAATTACTATCCATCCAATGACAAGTAACGATTAAATAATCATTTTTATTTACAGCACGACCAAGATCAGAAGTTAGGGACAATCTACATTGAATATTTTTTAACAATGTTGATAAATAAAAATAATATTGTGAATGGAGTCTAAAAATATCAGACCGACAAGTAGTTCTAGGAATACCATTAAACATAGGATTATAAATTGCTTGTATATAACGAATAAAGGCATCAGAAGAAGGAAAACTAAAAGGCAAACAATCCACAACTACCATTTTAGCTATTTCTTCCATGTCCCTTAATTTATTATACTTCTTCGCTACGTGACCGGTTGTTGGGTCCATTCTAGTTTGCGTTGACCCACCAACATCCCCACCACCTTTGCAATATTTAACTCTCTTTTGTGATCTTTAGCTATATGTCTCATTAACGTACCCGTACCCCCTTGCTTGCCTCCACTTCTATGCTTATATATTTGTTGACAAATATTGCATTGCACCTCAATATCTGATATACGTTCAAAAAATTGTCATGCAATACTAGTTCTTTTACGAGGTTTTGGGGCATTGGAAGGATGGGAAGGGAGATTAACTGATTCAGATCTAACGTTAGCATCTCCTACTGCGGGTGTCTCAGCAATATTTTCATTATCTTCGTCTAAATTAACCGCATCTACTTCATTTTCTCCTTCTATATCGTAATTTTCCTGAACTTCTACGTAATCCATATCGTGAGCACCTACACCTATTTCTTCCTCAAAAGGTGTACCAAGCGGTACCGGAGGCGAAGGCACACGGGTATATCTACTACTTGAACTACCTCTACCGCTAGTAATTCGCTTTTTACTACCACTACCGCTTCCGGGACAAAAACTTTTAACACCTTTAGTAGCGAGGTTTCTTAATTTATCCATAATATAAATTAAATTAAACTAAAAATATTCAAAATACACAAATATAATAAAATTAATTATTAAACAATTAATACAATAAATAAAAATTAAACGTAAGAGAAGAAACGACAATACCAAATTTTGAAGTATCCAAAGATTGCGACTTTAGAAACTTCCGCTCGTACTTTCTAAACGAAAAATTAAAAAATTAAAGTGAACACTTTAAGAAATTAAATATATTGAATATTTGAGAATTGAGAATTGAGATTTGAGAGAGAATGAGATTTGAGAGAGTGAAAAATTGTGTGAAAAATGATTTGAAGTTGTAGGGTATTTATAGATTTTCTTTTGGGATTAAAAAATATTTTTTAAAGTTATTTTGTTTTTTTAATAAATGGGCCCAAACTAGCCGTTGGCCCAACGGCTATATCCAACGGCTAGTTTGGCCCAAAATCTAAAATATTTTTTTTTTTAATTTTCTCGGGCCGGGCCGGACCGGTTAACCGACGGGCCTAGACCGGGCTTGGTCCGGGTCGGGTTAGCCGGGCCCATTTTAACAAAATAACCAGTCCGAGACCCGGAACCCTAAAGCCCTAGGGCTTACCGGGCCGGGTCAAACCAGGCTGAGTTAGGTACTAGGGCCAGGTCAGGCCGGGTCGGCCCGGCCCACTTGACACCCCTAATTAATATTTAATACAGATTATATTGCTTCTATTCCTTTTTGGCCTATTAATGTTTTGGGAGGCTGTCAATAAATTTTTTGGTCAAAATATGTATTTTCTGATCAGATTTGTGTTTTACCTAGATTTTAATTAAATGATTTTTATGTGGCCAAAAAAAATCTTTTGTGATAAAAGTTTTTACTTAGATGATCATCATTTTAAAAAAAAAAAAATCTTCAACTTCATGAGCAAGAAAACATTTTGGTAGATAGTTTCTGATAATAACAAAACTAATCTTTAAAGCGCAAACATTTTGATGTAAATTTTAGCAAGGTCGATATTAAAAGTGAAGGTGTAAGCTATCTTGGATATGAAAGCTTTTAATCACCTACAAAAAGCTTAAAGTAAAGATCTATTAAAAGAATTTTTAAAGTCTAATGCTTGACAAAAAAGTAGAAAAAATAAATAAATAGAGTGATAATTTGATTCGTCTTACTCGTAATAAATAGGAGAGGAAATCTAATTTAATTCTTTTGATTTTATTAGATACTCTACATAGAACATGCTCAAATATATTTATGAGCTAGGTAAGTGGTGACTATCAGTGGAGTCATCAAGGGTTTTGGGTCATTATTTTAATAGTTATAAGTGAGGACTTTTTAAAAATATGGAAGGACGACTTCAAAATCAGGGATATTCTCAAGTAATTAATTTTTTATAATTTGATTATTCTTGTGATTTGAATATTTTTGTAAGAGCCGGGGGTATATCGGAAACAACTTTTCTACTTTTTTAGAGGTAGAGGTATGAACTGCGTACATCTTACCCCCAAACCCCATTATGTGAGAATACACTGGGTTTATTGTTGAATATTTTTGTAAGACTAGGATAAACTATCTTTAAATTTTCTTATCAGGATAGTTCGGTTTTGAATGAACATTTGATGTTCAAACTTCTTTGTGAGTTTCTAGAGAAATCTTATTAGCTCTTCAATTGAACTCTCTTGATTATTTGAATAAACGTTTCATATATGAGTTGAATTTCCTTTACCTACAAATTACAATCATTTAATTGAATGCTTGCTTTTACTTTTATTTAACCAACTAAATTCTTTTTCAACTTTAACTATACAAGCATCCAATTACCCTCTTATTTTCGTTCGAAATACAACTAGTACCCCTTAAAAGGTGACATGACAGAAAATGTTTTCACCTTAAAATATGTGCCTAAGTAAGAATAAAAATTTTAAAAATAATAAAAATATGTGGGTATCAGTGTTTAATTGGATCTTTTTCTAATTACATCTCATTACTCTTGATTAATTGTATTTTAATTTAAGTGTGTTGACACCTAATTTTTGTCCTCCACGATTAAATTTAATCTTGAGTTTCTTTAGTTTTTAATAAACTAAAATAATTATTTCACTTAAATAAAATAAAAACTTAAAATATTTTTCGTACATGATTTTGTCATTTTAAGTAACGATTATATACTATCGTGTTCAGCTATACGAGATTATATAATTTGTTACTTAAATATTTATTTTACAAAATATCGGATTTAAGTAAGGCTTATCTTGAAAATAAATTCAAATGATTAAAATCTTAATTTAAATATAATTTATTCTCAAAAATAATTTATTTGGATAAATATGCATTCATTTTATTAAATCAAGAAGCTGGGGATTAAAAAAAAAAGGTATTAATTCGTATCGAATTTTAATTTAATTTAGCTAATCTATTAGATTTGACCATAATTGAAAATTGATCATAATTGCAATGCAATTCATCAATTAATTTTTAATTTGATCAAAATAAATAAATATGACTAAATTTTAAATTACAATTGGGGTTATATTTTAAATAGCCCCAAAATTCTCAAGAATTCTCATAACTTTTACCAAATTCCCACCAAAAAATAAATTCAAATTGTACTATTTCCTCCAACTTTGTCCTTTCCAATTTTGAAATTCAAATATTGTACTACATTGTACTATTTTCCCCCACATTATCTTCTACTACACCTTATCTTTAATTTTTACATTTCAAAAATCCCCCTAAATGCTTTTTCTCCCACATTGGTAGATGACAAGAAATAAGTCTCTATCTTTTCCTATGAATACTTTTTTCTCACATTGAATACTTTTTTCTCACATTGGTGGAAAAGGAAAAAAAATACCCCATTCTCTCCTATAAATACTACCACTACTTTGGTAGAGATAGGAGGAGAAAAGGAAGAAAAAAAAAGGTTAGAAAGGTGAAAAAAATCCTTTTGAGCAAAATAGTTATTTTTATTTAGTAAAAATTTTTGTTTCATAAAGTTGGTCGGCTAATCAAAATTTTTGAGTTGCCGGCGAAGTTTTTCGGTGGTAGTTGATTCCGACGAAGCTCGTAGTCTCGTTTTGCTGCCCCCAAAAGGTAAACACACCTTTTTTTTATTTTAGTTTTTATTATTGTTTTCTTCTTCATTTTTTTTCTTCTTCGTAGTTCGTAGATATAATTTTGTTTGCTGGGATTGTATATTGTAGATGGCCTTGAAGGCCCTAGGACGTTGTGGTACCGATATTCTAACTATTTTCATGTTCATGATATAAAAATGAGCTAGCAATAGTTGTATGTGCCTTTTTTGACTTTATTCTTTGATTATTTTGGATAAAGTTTCAATCTTTGCTTAAAAGATGTATTTATGCTTTGTTTAAACTCATTGTTGTTGGATATATTTGTTTTTAGTATGTAAAGTTATTTTTCTTTATATTTAAAAGAATAGTTAATGTTGAATGATTTGCCTTTTCACCTTATTCTTTGATTATTTTGGATAAAGTTTAAATCTTTACTTGAAAAGACATACTCATGTCTTGTTTAAACTCATTGTTGATAGATGTATTTGTTTTTAGCATGTACAGTTGTTTCCTTTATGTTGAAAAGAATAGATAATATTGATTGTTTTTTTTTTTTTTACTTTATTCTTTGATTATTTTGGATAAAGTTTAGATCTTTACTTGAAAAACAATACTCATGTCTTGTTTAAACTTATTGTTGGTAGATATATTTTTTTTAGCATGTAAAGTTGTTTATTTTATGTTGGAAAAATAGTTATTATTATTTGTTGCGCCTTAATAAAAATAGTAATTAGTTAAGTTAAGAATTTGTCATTTGCTTACTAATTATTTTAATGGATTTCAAAACTCTCATATAAGATATGAAGTGCTAACTTTATTTTTCATCCAAGATGTTTATTCCTTTTTGTTGCATGTTGTCTTTTCAAAATGATAAGAAAGTTCGAACTTTCGCGGCTAAAAAAAATTATTTGGATATTTTTGATTCATGCATAATATGATTGTGAAACGATATTTCACTTTTAGAAATTCTAAACTTTTATTCTTATTTTCTTACTTCGGATTGTTATATGTGCTCTTTGTGTGTGTAAAGACTTGATTCATGTCTCTCTTTTATTCATAATGTCAAAAGAGACTCAACGATGTCTTAGAAATAAAAACCATAGGTCGTTACTTATTTTTCCATAAAAATGTTGATTGTGATTTAGATGTATGAATTTTCGTTAATGTCGCCTTAATTGAGATTTAGGATTCTCTTGCTTGAAAAGTTGAGCTTTATTTTCTTTTATTATATGGATTAGTATTTATGTTTGTTCAATTTTAGAAGTCATGAGTATTTCCCTTGTTGCCTCATCCCTTTACTTTCGCAAGCTTACGTTGTTTGTTTCTTGTATTAATTCATTGAATATGACCTTCTTCCTTTTACCTTTATTCATTCTTGTATGAACATAAATCATGAGGCATGTAAGTGGGTGTCTTTGCTTTGCATTTTATTAGTTGGCTCTCATTCTTGTGCCAGTGTGCTTATCATTGTCATTTAAAAATTGGTTCTTGATATTTTCTTTTTCTTTGAAATATGTCACTTTTATGCCTTGAACGTATATTAATTTCTTTACCTTTTCTTTGCTTGCAAAAAATGTTTCGAGTCCAAATGGACTCCTCTCATCTTGCATTTCATAATGGGTAAATGAGGCTCACCCCTTCGGGTCAAGTTCGAAGTTTAAACCCAAGGTCCACTACATGGCGTGCGGGTGCTAGAAGATAGACGAAGAAGGAAAATGGGTCAAAACCCATTGATGACATCACTAAGAGACTTGAAAAGTCTCAATTTTTATTATTGTCTTCTTTTTATTTATTCATTTAGTCATTTATTTATTCATTCATTTCAGCCTCGAAGCCAAAGTTGTACTTAATACAGGTGGAGCAAGACTCGAACCAAAGGCTCGAAAAATAGTTTAGGACAGGTGAAATAGGTCGGAAGCCCAACTAAACTAGGACAGGTCTCGTTGATTTGGGCCTAGTGACCTAAATCCTTTACTTTCTCCTCCCTTCTCCTTTTATGTGTTTATTTGTTTATTAGTTTTGTTTAGACTAAGTTAAAATCCCTACTAAGTTGCCTAAATCTATTTTACACAAGTCTTTTTTTTTTTTTGAAAAAAATCAAATCACTATTTCAACAAATTAATCTTTTCGAAGTTAATCAAAAGACGATTTTCAAACAGTCCGGACAACTGCAAGTTAGCGGATGTTTTAGGTGCCTAACACCTTCCTAAAACGTTAATAGGAACTGCTTATCTAGAATCTCAAACTTAAAAGGATTTTCCTGTTTTGAATCGTTTGAAGTAACTTTTATAAAAGTTTCTTAATTCCTTTTCAAAATTAAGTGGCGAGTCTCTTTCAAAAGTCAAAATTTCATCAAAACAAAGTGTATTATAAACTTTTTTTTTCTTTTTTTTCTCCTTTCATCTCTTTCTCTTACCCCTCCGCTTCTTGATCTCTTGTTATCACTCTTTTCTCCCTTCCCATAGCATAGTGAAAACATTTGCTTGAGTCAAGTTTATGCTGTTAGAACTCTTTACCATTTTATATGTGGTTCAATTAACATAATTCTGATATAGTCATATTTTTTTTTTAAATTCAAGTTCCAGGTAGATCCTGGGGATGTATATTAATCATGGTGGGACTCAAAAACACAATACTGGGGGACAACTTCATACCCCAAATAATATACATCATTGACTGCAACGCAATTAAGGCAAAAGAGAGAGAATGCACAAGAAGGGTGAACGCATTCTCTGGCTAAACTATTTATCACTAATTAACTAATAAATAAGTTGGTCTTATCGTACCGAATTCTAAAACTAGGCAGCTGCCATTCATCAAGCATAAATGAGCTTTTTGCATTTGCAGGCAAATCATCATATCTGTGAAAGTAAGTAGGATGCTTTATCGTGGTGGCTAGCTTGGCAAGTCAATCTGCTACCATGTTATCCTCACGAAGGCAGTGTGTAAAACTCATATCGGCATCATTAATTCTTAAGTTTATGCCCTTAATAATGCCCTTTAACAACATATTATGAGTAGACCATTTTTTCCTTATTCTTATCATGATCATGGAGTCCATTTCAATAATCTCCTTCCTATGTCCATGGTCAGACATTTATTCCACAGCGTATTTGGCAGCCATTGCCTCCATGACATTATGGTCTCTAGCAATAACAGGGACAGCGAAAGCGAAGATGAATTTTCTCTTACAATTTCTAGCAATCCCTCTAATCCCTGATTTTTCGTTGTTCCATAAATAGCTACCATCAGTGTTGAAATTTAATCATTTTATGCATTGGTTTGCTACAAATCACTGATTTTTAATGATGGTTTGGGTATCATGTTCTCTACCCCTTCACAAAGTCGATTCAATGGTAGGTCCATCTTGTGCATCAGATAAGCTTTGTCCATAACAGCCTTGATATTCCACAAAATTTATTGCTTCATCCTTCAGATATAGAACCTGATTTGATTTTCATACCTACAGAAGCATCTTGTTTTCCATAATTCTCAGCATATAACTACTAGTGTAATTTGGATCATCATTTTTTGCACTTGATTCTTACCTGGAGTTTTCCACCAATCTTGTAAGAACATCATTATTGACTTACTTGTGTATGTTATCCCCAAAGCTTATCCAAAGAATTTTCACAATTTTTGGACAGGTTCACTATCAATGAAGAGATATTTGATTGTCTCTGGCCTTTATGTATCCCAGCATAAGTAATCCAGTGTTTTTCTTCCTCTAAACCTGCAAATGATATCACTAAAAGGTAATTTAGCCTTCAATAATCTCCAAGCTAAAAGGGATAATTTAAATGGTATACAGTAATGCCAAATATTGATAAAAAGAGAGTAAGAACTTTTTTTCTCCCTTATAAGATCCCATACTAATTTGTTAGAGAAAGAACCATCATTGGTTGTTTTCTATGTGAGAATATCTGATCTAGTGTTGGATCCTATCTTGATGTGGATAATGTGTTGAACTATCCACTCTGGTAGAATCTCCCAAAGCATTTGTTCATTTCAAACTTGATTCTGAAAGAACTTAATCACTTTAGTCTTTGTGGAATGTCTAAGATCAGAAGTGTATGTTGCTAAAGCACCATATCCTGTCCAGTTATCCCACTAAAAACTACAATCACCCTTGTAAATATACCAAATTGTGTTGTTTTCCACTTTGAAGCTTGTTTTGGTGAGAGTTACCAGACACTCATACTTTTGTCACAGGATGTGCTGTGACACAGTACTTAGCTTTGGTGAACTTTGCCCATAGGGAATCTTGTTCTCTGAATCACCACTACTTCTTTATATTGAGAGTTTCACATATGTCCTTCATCCTTCTCATACGTATCCCTTCTTCATTGGTAGGTAACACATGTTCTCCCAAGAACTCCAATGATAGTTATCTTTTTTAATTGAGGATCCCCAAAAAAATCTTGCAAAATGCCTCTCCATTTGTTTGATAATACCTTTTGGAGCAGTAAAAGCAGTGAGAGTGTAGATAGAAGATTAAAGCACATGTTTGATCAAAATGTATTTTCCTACGTAGGAGAGCATTCTACTTTGCCAAGCACCCAACCTCTTGATGATTTTAGAAAGCATTTTCTCAAAATATTCATTTTTCTTTTCTCCTATGTATATAGGGCAGCCCAAGTATTCAAAAGGAAAATTCTTGTTCATAAATCCAGTGGCGCTCCTGATCTAGTTGATTCTGCTTGGACCGGTTTCAGAGCTGTTAGGAAGAAGCACTTGTTCTTATTTATTTTTTATCCTGGGCTTCTTTCATACCAGTGAATTTGCTTCATAATTATCTTGATGGACTTTGTATTTTTATTTGTAAAAATTACAATGTCATCTGTATATGATAGATGATTAATAATAGGTCCTCTATCAGTCATGGAACAAGGTAAAAAATGCTCATTGTCAATGAGTCTATTAAGGAGTCTAGCTAACACTTCAACACCAATAATAAAAAGAGAGGGAGAAAGAGGATCACCTTGTTTGAGACCTTGGGAGGAGGTGAAGCAACCATTTCTGGTTACATTAATGATAATTGAATAACACATATTAGAGATGGTACCCATGAACAACCTCGTGACATCTTCAGAAAAAACAAAATTATGAAGAACAACATTAATAAAGGGCTAAGAAATTCGATCATATGCTTTGGCCATATCTAATTTAATAACAACGTTGCCCCCCATGTTTTTACACTTAATGTTCTGGACAACTTCTTGAGTTAATAAAATATTTTTGGTGATGAGTCTACCTTTTAAGAAATCACTTTGATTTTTAGAGATTATATTAGGCAGTAGTGGATTAAGCCTTTTAGAAAGAATTTTAGTGATGATTTTAGTAGAGAAATTAATAAGACTTATTGGTCTAAGCTCAGTAAAATTATAAGGAGAGTCTACTTTGGGGATGAGAGATAAAAGGGTATGTGAAAAGAACTTGGTTAATTTTCCTTTCAAGAAGAAATACTGTACAAATTCTATAACATCCCACTTGACTATTTCCCAACAAGAGTGAAAAAAACTACCTGAGGATCCATCTGGACCGGCTGCACTTTCTGAGCTTATATCAAAGATAACATCTTTAACCTCTTGTTCGCCTGGGAACTTTGTAATGTTCAATTTATCCTCATGAGTAATACATTCTGGAATACAATCCAAGATGTTAGGATCCATATTTCTTTGTTTGACATTTGTGATATGACATTTGTGATATGAAGTCAACACCATCACGTGGTGGGAAAAAGTATTTCATAACTTTTATTGACGATTGCACTAGATAGCGTTATGTCTACTTGCTAAATAGTAAGGATGAAGCAATAGATGCATTTAGGCAATATAAAACTGAAGTTGAAAATCAGTTAGACAAAAAGATCAAAATGATAAAAAGTGATAGGGACGGAGAAAATGAATCTCCCTTTGCGTAAATATGTATAGAGAATGGAATCTTATATCAAACTACGGCCCCGTATTCACCTCAATCTAATGGAATTAAGGAAAGAAAAAACCGAACTTTGAAGAAAATGATGAATGCCTTGCTTATAGGTTCTGGTTTACCATAAAACTTATGGGGGAAGGCTATCCTTACAGCCAATCGTACACTCAACAGAGTTTCCCATAGTAATACACAATCAATTTCTTATGAAAAATGGAAAAGAAGGAAACCCAACTTGAAATATTTCAAAGTGTGGGGGTGTCTAGCAAAGGTCCAAATTCCTATGCCTAACAGGGTTAAGATAAGACCTAAGATGGTAGACTGTGTGTTCAGAGGATATGCTAAAAGTAGTAAAGCATGACAATTTTTGGTTCATAAATCTGAACATCCGGATATTAATAAAAATACGGTAATTGAATCAGACAATGCTGAATTATTTGAAAACATTTACCCGTATAAAATTAGACATGAACAGTCTAGTGGAGGATCTAAACGACCTCGAGATAAACCAAATGAGAATGTACATAATGAAGAAAATCCAAGATGTAATATACGTCAAAGAACGTCTACTTCATTTGGATTGGATTTTGTAATATTTCTCTTAGAAAATGAGTCGTAAACATTCAGGGAAGCGATGGCATCTTCGGACTCATCCTTTTGGAAAGAGAAAGTCAATAGTAAGATTGATTCAATCTTAAGCAACCATACATGTGAATTGGTTTATCTTCCTCCCGGAAAGATACCTTTAGGTTCTAAATGGATCTTCAAAAGAAAAATGAAAACGGATGGCACTATTGACAAATACAAGGCAAGACTTGTAGTAAAAGGCTTCCAACAAAAAGAAGGCCTTGATTACTTTGATATATACTCGCCAGTAAGAAGGATAATATCGATTCGAATGTTAATGGCCTTAGCGACGGTATATGATCTTCAAATCCATCAAATGGATATGAAAACTGTTTTCCTAAATAGAGAATTGGAGGAAGAAATATACATGGAACAGCCTGAGGGTTTTGTGGTTCCAGGAAAGAAAAACAAGGTGTGTAAACTTATCAAGTCACTATATGGACTAAAGCAAGCACCAAAATAATGGCATGCAAAGTTTGACCAAACCATGTTGGCAAACGGATTCAAAATAAATGAATATGATAAATGTGTTCATATTAAAGACACTCCAAATCACCAAGTCATTCTATGTTTATATGTGGATGATATGTTGATCTTCAGTAGAGACATTTCTGACATAAATGTAACAAAATGAATTCTCGAGAGCAAGTTTGATATGAAAGACCTTGGAGTTGCAGATGTAATCTTAGGTATAAGAATTCGTCGAACTCCACAAGGGTTGGCATTGTCACAGTCTCATTATATCGAAAAGGTACTTGACAAGTTCAAGTATATAGAATTCAGTATTGCCAAGACTCAATTGGATGCGAGCTTTGCACTTCAAAAGAATGAAGGTGAAAGTGACTCTCAATAGAGTATGCAAGAGTATTGGGATGTTTAATGTATATAATAAACTGTACACGACTAGACATAGCATGCACTATCAGTAAATTGGTTCGGTACACGAGTAATCCCAACAAAACTCATTGGATGGCAATGAAAAGAGTTTTGGGGTATCTTAAATACACTCAAGATTATGCTTTGCATTATAATAAATATCTTACGGTACTTGAAGGATATAGTGATGCAAATTGGATCACCGAATCGAACAAAGTAAAATCTACAAGTGGATATGTATTTACTATCGGTGGAGGAGCAGTCTCTTGGAAATCATTCAAACAAACTTGTTGATGATAGGCGAATTTACACGCCTATATCAATATATTTTGCCCATATTTGTGCCATGTTTTGAGAACAAATTATATATTTCATGCACTTTTAGTCCTTTTTCCTATAAGTGAGCTAACGAACATGATTAGCAAAGTTTCAGGTATAAATGATGCAGAAATCAACATTTTATGGCTTACTTGACGCCAAAGAAAGCTCACGAAGGAAGGAAAGGGAGCTTGAACGCCTAAAGGACCAAAAGTGACGCATGAAAAATCTGTCTCGGGCTAAAACAATATTTTTGAAGACTTTGGGGACTAGCAGTAACTTATTAGGATTAGGATAATGATACATTAACCTAGTACAATTGGGTTAAGTATTTCATTAGCTTATTAGGATTAGGATAATGATACATTAACCTAGTACAATTGGGTTAAGTATTTCATTAGCTTAGTAGGATTTGGTTAAGTATTTCATTAGCTTAGTAGGAATAGGATATGGGTATTATAAATACCCTATCATGCTAGAGATTTTTATTCATTCCTCCCTTAGTGGAGAGATACATTCTACTTCTCAATTCCGAATTCTTCCATTAATTCTATTTTTCTTCTTCTATTCATTTATTCTTAATTTTCGCAACAAGAGAATCGTTACTTTGCCTAGGAATTCACGCCTAAACGCCTACCACTTGTGCTACACGAAATTAATCAATCTGGTGGTATAACAACAATGTCAACCGTGATCTCCTTCGCATTCATGGGTAACTAAACTTCTCTGTTGGGGTTATGGAAGCCAACTGAGATACTATCTATTGCTGTGAGTTTGTGAGTTCGTGACACGTATGATGCTTATATCATTATTCTCTTCATCTTAATCTAAATTCTTTGTGGTTGCAAACGCAAGAATACGCCAGTATAACATTTAACTTGTTCGAAAGAAAGGTTATTTGTCTGGAAAAGAGATAGTGTCAAGGTAGTAGGGTCCCATCCTAAATTCCCTATTAAACAGTTAGTGTCGTAACTGGATTAACCTCTTGGAGAATTTGTACCGTTAGACACGCTATAAGCTCGAAAGAGTTAAAGTGAAATAATCCTCGAATAGGTCGAAAGACGCCTAGATTTACCATCGAATACAATTCTCTATAAGCACATGCATGTCGGAATTCTACACACTCCTAGTCAATAGAGACGTATAACTCAGGAGGTGGACATAACCCCAACACTTCAATTCTCATTGTTTACAACTTACGTAACAATCCTTTTCTTTTTACTTTGCTATTTTTAGTTTTTACTTTATTATTTCGGTTACACATTACAATCCCCCCTTCTTACGAGACTTGCACTAAAAGTTTAGTAATTTTGCTTACTTGTTGGCCAAGCTATTCCCTAAGGGATCGATACCCAACCCAGGTTGGGTTCTATATTTGCTAACGACCGCTTTACACTCCTACAAGAGCTGTAGATTGAGCATTATCACTTGTATTGCTCGCTCTACAATGGAATCTGAATTTATCGCATTGGATAAACCTAGTGAAAAAGCAGAATGGCTCCAGAATTTCTTAGAAGATATTCCTTATTGACCCAAGCCAGTGGCTCCAGTATCTATACACTGTGATAGAGAAACGGAAATAGGTAGGGCAGGGAGCATGATGTACAACGATAAATCTCGTCACATACGACGGAGACATAATACTATTAGAGAACTTCTCTCTAGTGAAATTATCACTGTTAACTATGTAAAGTCAAAGGATAATGTATCGGATCTACTTATAAAAGGCCTATCTATAGAAGGAGTGGAAAGGACATCCAAGGGAATGGGTTTAAGGCCTAGGACAAGTCATTATGGCGGTAACTCTACCTAGCAGACTGGAGATCCCAAGAGCTAGGTTCAAGGAGATCAAACAAAGTTGTGTCTGACAGGTTCAACATTGTCAATTACCCAACCCATTCTCATGATGTAGACAATGTATAGTAATCAAGACTAAGACTTAAAGTGAAAAGACTTTTAATGATTATCTAAATTTGGCAAATTTAACCAAATAGTTTAATCTATAGGATTGAACGTTTAGAAATCACCTATGTGAGGGCAAAGTGGAAGCCACTTCAAGGAGAATGTTAGTAAAGGCCTATTCTCTAAGCTCTCATAAAATCGGAACGTGTTCATTGTCACACCCCTTTTTTAACCCGAAAGATATTGGATTTTAAAGTTTGAAAGGGTTTTTATTTTTAAAGTGAAAAAAGCTGAAAAATTTGTTTTGAAAAGTATTATTTATATTCAAAACGCAGAGTCGCCACTTGGCATAAATCGGGTATGCCAAGTCACCTTTGGAAATCCTTTTTCAAAATGATTTTGACTTTATTAAACTGGTTTATGAACAGAGATTTTGGCTAAGGAATTCTTTTAACCGAGAGAAAGGTGTTAGGTACTCTTCAATCCCGTAGTTCGACCATGGTCGCTTGGTGGAGCGTATCGACTAATTTGACATTATAAATGTATAAACCACACAAAAAATACATAAACAATCATTCAAGCAAACAGAACAAAACAATCCAAAATTTAGTGTCCAGTCCGATTATTACAATCCCGAAATTGAAAAATGCAAAAATATAAACCTACTCTATTCTAACCAGGAGTACATGGTACTTTGGGGCATTCCCCGAATAAATCAATACAAATCTCTCGGGGCATTCCTCGGCAAACAAAAATAATTTCAATTTCATAAGATAAACTAGAAAAGAATTCAACACATTCAATATTCCACTCATCCAATCCAACATCATTCCTAAATTTGCCTACCCGAACTTAAACTTTTGCCTATTCATTCAATGGCCTAATCATGATACTGTCACATTCGACCTTCGTATTTGTTCCAAAATAACCAACGATAATAAATCAATACTAAACAATATTCATTTTATCACTTTGTATCATCCACCCCCCACATTCCTTTTTAACACCAAATTTCAACAAATTCAAGATTACTATTTCAACAATCCACAGCCATCTATTCAACGAAATTGAGTAAAGCAAATAAATATCACCCAATATTTAACCAAATCTCACACAAATCAAACACATATGATGAACTAAAATGAGAAGAGATAGAATCGGACCTTTCAATGACTGATTTTCATCGATAATAATATTTAAGAAAATCCGAACTTGAAACCTTAAATAAAATAACCTCAACCGCGACTAATCCAACTCGGTATAGAGAAGATTATTGCAAAATTGATTTGAAACAAAGAACCAGCGATAACAATGAACCCCAAAACAGAATCAAAAAGAAAACCAATAAATTCCACCTAGCCGGAGCTCTGGCGAGCACCGACAGAACAAAGAATAGAGAAAACCACTCAGGTTTCAATGATGGTGACGTCTTTCCAGCAAGAAGAGGCCAAAAAACCGCAAAATCCTCGTATTCCCCTTTTCCGTTCAATGCGAAGTCTTGATCTCTCTCTCTCGAATCTCTCTCTCTGCTGCTCTCTCTCCAATCTACTCCCTTTTCTGGGTGGTATATTTGGTCAATTTTTAAGTGTTGTATGTGGGTGTACGGTGGTGAATTGAAGAGAAGAAGATGATGTTCCCTCTGTTCGGTGGATCTGGGTCGCGTATGAGGGGAGTTCACTGGAGAAGAAAGAATGGAGTCCCTCTATCCATTTTCTCCAGAAAAAATGAAAATTCTGTGTATTTCAAATTATGTATATTGTATTTTTTTTACCCCAATGAAGTGTGCACGTGGGTTTGTTTGTTTAGTGGGTAGGATTAGGTGAGGGTAGGGGTAGGTAGGGGTAGGGTAGGTAGGGAGAGACAAATTAGTAGAAATTAATTTTTTGGGACGGATAAAATTATGTGTCTACATCATGCTCCCTTTGAATGTAAACACAAAGTGTTTACATATAAAGAATTAGACAACGAGATAGAATCTTGTCCCGAGCATTATTCAAAAGAAAGAAATAAAAGGGAGGAAGGCAACCGAGTCTTGATTTTGGGAATTCTACCTGTCTCAAGTTATGTGATAGTCAAGTCACATGTAGTTCCAGGGTTGAAAAGGAGGTGGACTATACTGAGTTGAAGAGTCGAGTGAGGTCCCATTGAGGTTCCGATCCACAGCCCTGTCATTACATCAAAATGAAATTACAAGTTAAAAAGATAAATGAAATTACAAAAGATCTGTCTATACAGCATCTCTCGATTCTTGTCTCAGGTTTTCAATGCTTTTAAGAGTGACAAAAGATTTGATCATCTTTTGGGTGAACTTGAAGATAAATTCTTTCTACATACAAAATTTGGTGTTGGAGATGAGCTCAACGTTGGCCATGTTCTGTAGGTGGTATCTCTGAACTTGAACCTGGATTTGAAATTCTTCACCCTATTCTTCAGGCGGGCTCCTGACTTACAATTTTTCACCTTGTTGCTTGGCTTTCCATTTATTCACCTTGTTGTTTGACTTTCTGTTTTATTACCCTATTCTTCAGGCGGGCTCCTGACTTGCTATTTCATCACCCTGTTCTTAAGGCGGACTCCTGAACATAAAGTAAATCCCCATTTTCCAGGAGGGTCCTAAACATAAAGTAAATTCTTATTTTCCAGGAGGGTCCTGAACGGAAAGTAAAATCCCATTTTTTAGGACGGTCCTGAGCATAAAGTAAAATCCCACTTTTTAGGAGGGTCCTGAACAGAAAGTAAAATCTCATTTTTCAGGAGGGTCCTGAACATAAAGTACAATCCCATTTTGTAGGAGGGTCCTGAGCAGAAAGTAAAATCCTATTTTTTAGGAGAATCCTGAACAGAAAGTAAAATCTCATTTTTTAGGAGGGTCCTGAACAGAAAGTAAAGTTTCATTTTTCAGGAGGGTCCTGAACAAAAAGTAAAATCCCATTTTTCAGGAGGGTCCTGAAAAGAAAAGAAAATCCCATTTTTCAGGAGGGTCTTGGACAGAAAGTAAAATCTCATTTTTCAGGAGGGTCCTGAACAGAAAGTAAAATTTTATTTTTTAGGAAGGTCTTGAACAGAAACTAAAGTTTCATTTTTAAGGAGGGTCCTGAATAGAAAATAAAATTCTCATTTTTCAGGAGGGTCCTAAATAGAAAGTAAAATCCTATTTTTTTCAGAAGGGTCTTAGACAGAAAGTAAAATCCCATTTTTTAGAAGGGTCCTGAACAGAAAGTAAAGTCCCATTTTTCAGGAGGGTCCTGAACAGAAAGTAAAATCCCATTTTTCAGGAAGGTCCTGAACAGAAAGTAAAATCCCATTTTTTAGGAGGGTCCTGAACATAAATTAAATTCCCATGGATGTGCATTTCCAATGGTATCTGAATTAAGTGGAGAGAATTTGTCATTGTTTCAACAAAGAAAATTTGTTAGTTAAAACTTAGTAGTGGCTTGCAGCACTTGGCTTCCCAGATATCTGCTCCAGCACTCGTTCCTTTTATCTTTGTTTCAGATTGCTTACACTTTCCCCTGTCTTGTCGCATCATTGACCCAAACCAGATCGAGGGAAATGACCTTGACTCAAGCACCGAGTTTCTGTTATGCCATGCCTCTGAGATGTACCTTTTGACATCTGATACTCCCATGAATCCAGCAAGGTGTCGGTTGATAAACTACCTTTGCCTTGCTTTGAATTATGATCGTGTTTCTCTCATGTGTTGGTCTTGGATTTCCTCATACAATTGGAAAGACTAATAGCAAGTTTTGAAGTCCTTTCTCACTTGTTTTGACACAGAATAGACTCAAAAATATAAACAAACGACAGTGACTTTATTTTGACAAAAGACATAAAAGAACAAAAACATGAATGTGTAAATGAAAGAAAAAGGGCAATGTCCCTCAGAAAACTTATCTGAATATGGTAACCAACTCCAATGACTATGACATGCATTTTGGATTGAGCTGTCTGATCTTCCTATCCAAACTTTCCATTTGCTGTTAAGTTCATGCCTTTGCCTCTGAATTGCTTCTTGAAGCCCGTTAGACTCGTACAATTCCTTTAATTGACGACATCTTGAAAGATTTTTGCCAACAAGCCTCTTTCCTTTTCACTTTTCTCAAACTCGTCATCGTCTTACGGTGCCCGTAGGGGTTTTCACCAATAAGACTCTTTCATTTTTTATTTATCTTAACTCACCATCGCCTTATGGTGCCTATGAGGGTTTTCAACAATAAGACTCTCTCTTTTTCTCTTTTTTTTATTTCTTTCCTGGTTCCTTATGCTGAGGAAGACAGGTAGTTTCCAAAATACGTCATCATATCCATTGCATGCTTAGCCTTAAAATTCTCAAAGATTGATACGAAGGTCTTGAATTTGGTTGTATCTTATCTTTTGGATAGAGTTAGAAAGAAAGGATAGCATGAGGCTCAAACGACACTTGAAGTGGGGTAGGACTTACAACTTTTGGAATCAACTCAAACTATGAGGATTAACACATGCCCCAATTTTTGACTGGACAATTCTAAATTGTTTATTTGGTTGGACCAAGTCCCGAATAGGGTAGCCTACATATCTCACTCCTGAAAGAGGAGAATCAAGTCGCACGTAGTTCCATCAGCTTGTTCTTTGTTTTGGTTTGATTTTTTTTTGATTGATTTTCTCTTCTTCATTTTTTTTATTTTTTATTTTTTATTTTTTTTTTGACACTTTATTTTTCGACTCTGTTTTGATTCCAAAAGAGGTGTATGAAAGAAAAATAAAACTAAGCTCAAACGGGGTAAACAAAGGATGACGCAATGTTTGGATAGCAGAATGAAATTCCTTCATCATATCAATCTTCAAAAAAATGCTAGTACTAAACATGCAATAGAATCAACAAGGAATAAAATATCATACATAATATCTTCTGACTGGATCTGCACTAATAGCCATTTTTGCCATTTTGCCTTCAATATCTGTCAAATATAAGGCTCCATTAGGCAACACTTTCTTCACAATAAAAGAACCTTGCCAATTTGGGCAGAACTTGCATTTCGCTTCGATCTGATAAGAAAGGATATGTCTCAATACCAAATGACCAACTTCAAAATGTATGGGTCGTACCTTTTTGTTATACGCTCAAGCCATTCTCTTTTAATATAATTGGCCATGACATACCGACGTCATTTTTTTTTCATCAATCAAGCTCAACTGTTCCAATCGGGTTTTGACCCACTCATCATCATCAATCTCCTTCAACAATGACTCAAAGGGAGGGAATTTCAACTTCTGCGGGAATGACTGTTTCTATTTCGTACACCAATAAATATGGGGTTACCCCTATTGAAGTGCAAATAGTAGTACGATAACCTAGCAATGAAAACGGCAACTTCTCATGCCATTGCCTGGACCCTTGTACTATTTCCGCAGTATCTTCTTGATATTCTTATTAGCGGCTTCCACAGCATCATTTGCTTTTGGATAATATGGAGTGGAATTTTGATGTGCGATCTTAAACTGTTGACACACTTCTTGCATCAAATGACTGTTGAGATTGACAGCATTATCTGTAATGATCATCTTTGAAATTCCAAACCTACAAATAATGTTGGCATGAACAAAATCTACTACCGCCTTCTTTGTTACTGACTTGAAAGTTACTACTTCCACCCACTTTGTGAAGTAATCAATGACCACCAAAATGAATCTATGTCAATTTATGCCTTCATCTCAATCAATCCAATCATGTCCAATACCCAAGCTACAAATGGCCATGGAGCAGCCATTGCATGCAACTCAGTAGGAGGAGAATATACCAGATCACCATGTACTTTGCATTGATGACACTTTCGAACAAATCAAATAAAATCTCTCTCCATAGTAAGCCAGTAATAACCTGCTCAAAGAATCTTCTTTTACAAGACATAACCTTTCATATGTGGCCCATATACTCAAGAGTGTATTTCATCCATGATTGTTGACGCTTCTTTTGTATCCACACACCTCAAAAGTCCCAGATTTGGGGTTCTCTTGTATAAAACTCCCCCACTTAAGAAAAATCCACTAGCCAAATGCCTAATAGTCTTCTTTTGATTACTGGTGACATGTGTTGGATATTCTTCTGACTGGATGTATCGCTTGATATCAAAGAACCAAGGTTCTCCATTGAGCTCTACTTCAACCGCATTACAATAATCATGTTGATCACTACTGTGTATATGCACTGGATTGATGTAGGCTTTATCAAGATGTTGGAGCATTGAAGATGGAGTGGCTAAAGCATCAACAGTCTCATTGTGAATTCTTGGAATATGCCTAAACTTTACTGACACAAACTGTTGACACAACTCTTGCAAGCATTGTCGATATGATATGATCTTTAATTCTCGTGTCTCCCAATCGCATTGAATCTGATGGACGAGTAAATCTGAATCTCCCAACACTAATAGTTCCTAGACTCCCATATCAAAAGTTAACATCAAACCTAAAATGCAAGCTTCATATTCCGCCATGTTATTGGTACAATAAAATCAAAGTTGCGTTGTTACCGGGAAATGTTACCCCAATTTAGAGATAAGAACTGCACGTATTCTGACTTCTTTCATGTTGACAGCTCCATCAAAGAACAGTTTCCAACCTAGATCAGCATCTATAATGATTTCATCAACACACAGCACCTCTTCATCAGGAAAGTATGTTTTTAATGGCTTGTACTCTTCATCAATGAGATTCTCAGCAAGATGATCTGCCAAGGCTTGAGCTTTCACGGCAATTCGAGTCACATATACAAGGTCGAACTCGATAAGCAATATTTGCCAAATTGCTAATCGACCGGTCAGCATAGGCCTCTGAAAGATATACTTCAAAGAATCCATGCGGGAGATAAGATAAGTAGTTTAGGACGAAAGATAATGCTTCAACTTTTGTGCTACCCAAGTCAGGGCATAACACGTCCTTTCAAAAAGAGTGTACCTGACCTCACATGTTGTGAACTTCTTGCTAAGATAATAAATTGCCTTCTCCTTTTTTCCCGTGACATCATGTTGACCCAATACGCAACCGAACAAATTATCCATAATGGATAAGTAAAAAATCAACGGCCTTCCAGGCTCGGGTCGCACCAGTATCGGTGGGTTTGAAAGATATCTTTAGATTTTATCAAATGCTTCCTGATATTCTATAGTCAACTCAACAACAGCACTCTTCTTCAGCAACTTGAAAATAGCTTTGATATTTGAAAGATCTAATTCAATACCCCGACGGCTAACTATAAATCCTAACATCTTTCCGGATGGAACTCTAAATACATATTTTGCCGGATTGAGCTTGAGATTATACCTGCGAAGCCACTCAAACAACTTTCTTAAATATTTAACATGGTCAGCTTGACTCTTTGATTTAATAATCACATCATCTGCATAGAATTCAATCTCCTTATGCATCATATCATGAAACATGGTGGTCATGGTTCTCATGTATGTTGCTCCAGCATTCTTCAAACCGAATGGCATCACTCGATAACAATAAGTCCTCCATGGTGGGATAAAAGTAGTCTTTTCCACGTATTCATCATCCATAACGATCTGTTTGTATCCGGTATAACAATCTACAAAAGATGCTACCTCATGTTTAGCGCAGTTCTCCAATAAAATATGGATGTTGGGCAGCAGAAAATCATCCTTCGGACTTGCTCTGTTCAAATCATGGTAATTAACACTTTCAAATTTTGTCGTCTTTCTTTAGGACAGGAACAACATTGGATAACCACGTAGGATAACGAGCCACTCGAATGACTTTGGCTTCAAGTTGTTTCATGATTTTCTCTTTGATTTTGATACTTACATCAGTTTTAACTTCTTCAACTTTTGTTTCACAGGGGGGAAGGTAGGATCAGTTGGCAAATTATGAGCCACTAATTCAGTGCTTAAACCAGGCATATCATCATAAGACCATGCAAAAACATCCTTATAATTAATTAATGATTGAATCATTATATCTTTTAGTTGTGGAAAAGCATGTACACTGATTTTAGTTTCCCTAACATCTTCTTGATTCCCTAGATTAATTGGCTCAGTTTCATTCAAATTAGGATTCGACTTGTCTACAAAATGTTCCAACTCTTTGCTTATTTCTTTTAGTGCCTCTTCTTCATCATTTTCCCCCTCCTGCTTTATTATATCTTGATTTGTTTAGGTTTTAAGATCAGGCTAAAAATTTCGTATGCATGTCATGTTATTAGGGTCAGCATAAAGATAACTGTATAAAGAAAGGACAAAATAAAATGCATTACACATAAAATAAAAGGGACATTGCATTTCAATAAAAGGGAAAGATAGAAGGGTTTAAACACAAACAACAGAATATAAAAAAGCTAAATTCCGAGTTACAACCCTAGAATAACTCAAAAAAACTGAAAGAAAATAAAAATAAACTACCAAAACTCCCTCCTAACGGGGAGAGAAGTGACTTCCCAATTGTTGAGACGGACAGGTGGGCCTATGAACTGCACATCTGCCTTACTGGTACTTTCTCCTACTTAAACCATGTCAACTTCAGTCAATAGGTTCTGGAAGTCATCAACCAATTCAGCTTCGAATTCTACAGGCTTTGTGACACCGCTCTTGACAAATAACTCATTGAGCAGCGGCGTTGGGCAGGGGAGTGACCATGTTTTCTTCTTCTTTTCCTTGGCCTCTTTCATATCTTTAGTCGTAGGTTCAAAACCCAGACCAAAAGTGCCCATGTTCTCCCTCGAACATATGGGATGAACTATACCGTGAAGAGACACTCCCAAACCTCTTCCTTACTCGAATCCATATTTTAACATTTCATTTATCATCATGATAGAAGCGGAAGATAATTGTGTCCCTGGAATAACCCGCCCTTCAAAGATACGATACACCGATACTGTAACAAAAGTTTGATAAAAAAATGTCTCCTCTACGTTGTTCGCTTCAATAAGAGACAAGGGAGAATCTTCGTAGGAGGAAAAATCCCCTTTACCATGAATAACCATTTCTTTCCTGTCATGCTCAAACTTGATCATCTAGTGCAATGTAGATGCAACCGCCTTGGCCTTGTGGATCCACGATCTTCCCAATAACAGATTGTAAGAGAAGCCGATATTCAATACTTGAAACTCTATGGCGAATTCAACTGGCCTTATAATCAACATCAGCTCTATTTTTCCAATGGAGTTTGATTTTGCTCCATCGAAAGCCTTGACACATAAATTGTTGGGCCTGATACTCTCAACACCAATGTTCAACTTTTGTAAGGTGGAAATAGGGCAAATATTTGTGCTAGAACCTCTGTCAATCATGACATGAGTGACGTAGAAATCTTCACACTTCATGGTAATGTAAAGACCCCAATTATGCCCCATACTTTAACTGATAATTCATCATTAGAGAAACTGATTTGATTCACTTCAAAGATTTTTCTGACCATTTTCTCAAGATGATTTACTGTAATCTCCCTCTAAACGTATGATTCATTCAATACCTTTAGTATAATGTCATGATATTCCTTGGAATGCAACAACAAAGACAAGAGGGAAATTTGAGCAGGGATCTTCTTCAACTGATCTATTATTGAATACTCTGGCAATTCATCTTTTTCAAAAATTCTTTGGCTTCTTCTTAGGTGACAGGATTTTTGAGAGACGAAGGCCCACTCACCACTGGCTTGGGCTTCCTTGAACCTTCAGGCACAAAATATCTTCCTAACCGAATTATACCCCCTACCTCATCTATTTTTTCCTCAACTTCCTTCCCCTGATAAGTCATCACAGTCCATTTATAGTTCCATGGGACCTTTTTTATATCAACTATCAGAGGTTGGGTCACTGTTTTGATGATAATAGGCTTTTTAGTGCTCCTTTCACTGCCAAGATAGGCTTACCCGAAGCTCCTACCACCATCAACTTAAGTTTGTCCTGACTTAAACCAACATCTTTTCTAGCGCCTTGTACCATGAACACAAGTTTATTTGCGCTCTCTTGGACTTTATATTCTCCCATTCTTTCCTGGATTAATGACATTGTGTTCAATGAATCTACCGCATTCACTGATTTTTCCTCATTGATCTTTATTCTCACAATAGGCTTATAACACATCAACGATTCTTTGCCATCATATATTAACTCCAACATATTAGTTTCAGCATGGGATGGCAATGGATTCTGGTTAATATTGGGAACTTTTGGGGCCTGGACTAAAATTTGATTTGTGTCGATTAAATCTTGGATAGCTCTCTTTAAATACCAGTATTTCTTGATATCATGGCCTGGCATGTCAGAACAATACACACACCTTAAGGAATAATCAAGATTCCTCGGAAGTGGATTTGAGAGCCTTCCTTAGATTCAGCTCAAGACCTTCATCTTTCTCAACCTATCAAACAAGTTAACATATGACTCCCCAAGAGGTGTAAATAGATCTTTGACCGCCTTCTCTTTCTTATACTCGGGCCTAGGTTGGAAACCGGGTCTGGAGGGGTTTTGGTAATTTGGTGGGGCTGATGGACGATTTTATGGAGCTTGCGCGCACCATTATGGGTAAGAAAAAGTTTGGGCATATGGTTGCGCGCTATATATTGGGTACAGGGGTGGTGGAATGGAATATAGTAGGTTTTGCACAGGGTAGTAAGGGTGGGGAGGAATATATGTAGCTTGGGAGTAGGCTTGGGCTTGGGATCGGGGATAAGGGAAAGGCGGTCTTTTGGGATAGGAATGAGTTCCAGCTACAATGGTTGCCACTTCCTCTTTCTTCTTCTTACCTCCGAACGCTTCAATACGGCAAAACTCACTATCAGGACGGTCTTGATTTCGTCCTCTATCATCTTTCCTATTTTGAGAACTTTAATAAAAGACTTTCCCATTGCCAGAAGTAAATATTGAAAATAGGTCTCATCCTGTTCCTGAATGAAGACCTCTACCAGCTTACTCTCCTTTAGTGGAGGCTTTACCCTAGCAGCCTGTTCACTCCATCTTATCGTGTATTCCCTAAAGCCTTCAGTACTTTTATTCTTCATGTTGACCAAGGACTTTTCGTCAGGAATCATGTCGATGTTATACTGAAAATATTGCAAAAACTCAGCAGATAAGTCATCCCAGTTGCGATCAACAAACCATTCTAAAGCCACATCGAAAAGACTCTCACCAAAGAAAACTATGAGAAACTCTTCCCTTCCTCCCGCAGCATTCAATTGGTTGCAATAATGTCTCAAGTGTGCCACGAGATCACCGTGCCTAGTATACTTCTCAAATTTGGGCATTTTAAAACCAAGGGAAAGGTTAACGTCTGGGAACATACAAAGATCTTTATAGGAAACACTCTTATAACCTCTGATTCCCTGTAAATTTCTCATGGCCTGTTCCAAACTTTTCAGTTTCTGCACCATGACTTCTTGTTCCTCTGTTACAACAGGCTTCTTCGTATCAAATAGAAATGCAGGTGGCTGACTATACCCATACGGTTCATTAATCCTCAAAGTAGGCTCCGAGGCATAATACTGATTATCTGATAACTTTAATACTGGATCACTTGCAAACCAATGGAGTACCATTGCCGGACGTACAGCATAGGCAAGAGCTTCAGGTGGTGGTAGAGCCACAAAAATAGGCGTTGCCGGTGGCACCGGCTGAGCAGTGGGCCTTGGTTAGGGAACTGCCAAGGGCACACTAGGGGTTCCAGGATAATATTGACGCGGAGTGAATCTTAGTGCGTGCACATGTGACTCAGTGGGAGCAGAGAATTGTGCCTGAGAGAGCGGTGGGCAATTAGAGATATTCCCAAGATCTTCGGGGAGTGGAGGAAGAGGCATTCCGCTAGACCACGCCCGATGCAAATCTATCAATTGTTGCCTGAGCCTTACTACCTCATCATTGTGTTCTGAACTTTCTTCCCTGGGATCCTGATCCGGGTCAATGAGCGAATTTTCAATCTCCCTGCCAGCCATGCCAAGCTTTGCTTTTGATCTAGTAAAGTGTGGGTGACTAGCCAGAGTGCTACAATACCAACCAATTTTATCTGAAAGAACATGCTCATCAAAGACAACACTTGTTAGGATTAGATCACACAACAAACCTGGGAATCACATTTGCAAAATTGTATTATATTCATGCGTATTTCTACCAGCCTTTGAGGGTAACGAGGTTATTTTAACATCATCCCAATCTTTATTCTTTGCCCAATTGCTTCTTTCCTCCAACCACACCTTGTTTTTTTCTTTTTGCCCTCACTTCTCTCTTCTTTTCATCAGTCTCTTTTCTTTCACCTTATTCTCTCATCACTCTTTCTGTTTGTTTTCTTCTCTCGCTATCTACCTTCTTTTTATCATTCTTTATGGCTTTTGCTTTTCTTTGAAAAAGGAAAAATAATGAAGAATGAAGAATCCAAATGATTATATCTAACCCACAAGTAGGTTGCCTACGTATCATGTTGTACATAAATCACATCTTGCGTAGTTCGGGCATCGCATGTATAAACATCACAAAGTTGAAGATTTTTGATTGATTTAATTTTTTATTTTATTTTTTTACGAAGAACAGACAAAATAAAACAACACCGCGACATCACTACATTTCATAAAAGAGACAACTAAAACAAACTTCAAATTTACGACAACTTTAAAACTAATTAACAAATACAAAACAACACTCTAGACCCATAGGACAACATACGTAACTTTCCTAATAAAGACTCCAATGTTAAAATAAACTTGACATCGACTTAACAAAGATACAACAATACAATGACAAAAACAAAGGACTCAAAAATAAAAGAAATGAAGTGATTCTTCAAACTGCTGCACTGCATGATGGACCTGGCTGAGATGGACCTGTCTGTGGAGTTCTCGCTTTCCCATTCAAACTTTGTAACTTATCCTGCAATGTATCTTTAATGCTTGGGAAGAAGCTCCTGGCACCTATTCCTGCCTCTTGAGGAGTACACCTAAAAATATTTCTCTGATACCCTTCCATAGTTGTAAGCAAACCTAATAATTAAACCCTTAATGACTCCACTTTGGCCCCTACACTTTCATCCTGACAATCATCAATTATGCATTCTTCCTGTATTCTCCCTCTAAGTTGAGCTGGTAACAGTCTACTGACACCCAGAGGAATGGATTGTAGCCAGATTCCATATCCTTGAGTGTATCCTGGATTATCTAAACCTGCCCTAAGAGTATCCACACCCTGCCATGTTCCATTATCCCAGAACTGCTCATATTTAATCTCACCCCTAGTTTGGTCCCTGAAATACTCAATATCTTGTTGAAAGTCCAATATCGACGGAACATCTTGCACTCTACCCAATTGACGCATTACCCTAAGGGGAGTGTATGGTCTGGTATAATTAAGCCCCAACAAAACTAAAAGAGGGTGTATGCTAGATCCAACCAAGATTACTTTCGAACGGAACCATAGATAGGTCCACAGGATATTGTCATTTGTTCTTGATTCAAGCACTCAACCCAAGCGTTGACTCCTACAGGCAATGAGAATTTAAAAAAACGCATTCTATTTCTATGGTTTCCACTCGACTGGGCAGACAACGGTCAATTATATCTGATTTAAGCAGAGAAGGGGCGTGCAAATGCTCCATCATCCATAGTTGTAATACTAGGTTTCTTCCTTCAAAAATTCGCATACCCCTTTTTTACCTTGGTCAAAGCTTTGTATATCTCCACTAAGATCACGGGTACGAGAGTGACCTTGTCTCCCTTATCCTTGTAAAATAAGGCCATCACTATAGTTTGCAATCAAGTATTAAGACGCCTATCTTCCAAAGGGAATACCAAAGTGCCTAACAAAACAAAGGTAAAGACCTCAAGGCGATGTTTCTCCCAATTCTTCTTAGTTGTATAAAATTCATCCCAAAAATAATCGAAATCGTCTGGGAGGCCAAACCGAGCATACAAGTAATCGAAAGAGATCCAAGATTGGTTAAGGCACCCTAGTTGGTTATTAACTTTCAATCTATAACAGTGTAGAAACCTATTGGGAGAATGACATCGCGCTCGAATCATCGTCTTTTTAATGTAGGGAAATTTAAATAAACCGGATATTTCCACCAGGGTAGGCGTCATTTCACAACTCCCAAACCTAAAAACCAGACAAACTGGATCCCAAAAGGTCAATGCAGCCTCGATTAGGTTTGGACGGGATGCGATAGACAAAAAAGAAATGAGAGTGCCGAGCTTCTTTTCTAACTCCCGTTATTCGACGTAGTTAAACATACCCCACCACTTGATTAACATTTTAGGTACCTTGCCCACCATTCGGACTCTAGATTTTGTGGCCAAATCCATCCTGTAATAACAAATAGGGCATTAATTCAAGAATTCGATAAGACAAGAAAAGATTCCTGACCCCTTAGGATTTTGACACATATAAGTTTCGAAACAACAGATAACTTAACAACTCAAATTCATCGCATGGTACTGCTAAGAAACATCAGCCTATTTGGCTAGAACCAGCTAATGACACTGAACTAAGAGAAGACAGACCCTAGGCTAGAAACAAAACCCAGACTAAAACAAGGGCTACCGAACTCACCGAGGGTTGCCTACGTATCCCGCCCAGAAGGACGAGAATCAGATATGCGTAGTTCGTCCAAATTAGACAATTAAGGGTTAAGACAAACTAAGACTCGACTTGAGAGACGCGATTATAGACAGATGATGAAAAAAATAAAAATATTTTTGGGATTTTAATTGGACACTCCGCGTAAACAAGACGCCAATAACTACAAAAGAAAAAATATTTTTATTTTATGAAATAGACACTATTTTTTTCATTTATAAAAACGCATAAATAAAATCTCTTTTTTTTTATGAATTTTTTTTTAAAATTATGAATGCATGCTAAAGGAGATAAAGAAAAAAACTTTTTGATGTTTTTATTTTTGACAAATGAATGCAAAAAGTAAAAAATCTTTTTGAATTTTTTGTGAAGAACAAAAGTCATAAAGAATTCTATAAATAACCTACGACACTCCTTTTACTTTCAACCAAATAGAAAAAAACAATCCAAAATTTAATGTCCAGTTTAATTATTACAATCCCGAAATAGAAAATTGCAAAAATATAAACCTACTCTATTCTATGTTAATTCTAAACTACACTCCATTGCTTTCTCCATCCGACGTTCCGGGCCTTGATCGTGCGTCGTCTTCAAGTACATGGTACTTCGGGGCATTCCCCGGATATATCAATACAAATCCCTCGGGATATTTCCCGGCAAATAAATACAATTTCGATTTCATGAGATAAACTAGAAAAGCATTCAACATTCCACTCATTCAATCCAACAGCATTCCTAAATTTGTCTACCCGAACTTAAACTTTTGCCTATTCATTCGATGGCCTAATCATGATACTGTCACATTCGACCTTCGTATTTGTTCCCAACGACAATAAATCAAGACTAAACAATATTCATTTTTATCAATTCCTATCATCCAACCCCCACATTCCTTTTTAACACCAAATTTCAATAAATTCAAGATTACTATTTCAACAATCCACAACCATCTATTCAACAAAATTGAGCAAAACAAATAAATATCACCCAATATTCAATCAAATCTTACACAAATCAAACACACATGAAGAACTAAAATGAGAAGAGATAGAATCGGATCTTTCGATGACTGATTTTCGTTGATAATAATATTTAAGAAAATCCAAATTTGGAACCTCAAATAAAATAACCTCAACCGTGATGAATCTAACTCGGTATAGAGAAGATTATTGAGAAATCAATTTGAAACAAAGAACCAGTGATAACAATGAATTCCTAAATGTAATCAAGAAGAGAACCAATAAATTCCGCCTAGCCGGAGCTCTGGCGAGCGCCAACAGAACAGAGAATAGAGAAAACTACTCAGGTTTCAATGATGGTGACATCTTTCTGGCGAGAAGCGGCCGGAAAATCCCAAAATCCCTATATCTCCCTTTTCCGTTCAACACGAAGTCTCGATCTCTCTCTCTCTATGCTGCTCCCTCTCTAATCTACTCCTTTTTCTGGGTGGTATATTTGATCGATTTCTAAGTGTTGTATGTGGGTGTACGGTGGTAAATCAAAGAGAAAAAGATGATGTTGCCTCTGTTCGGTGGAGCTGGGTCACGTATGAGGGAAGTTCACTGGAGAAGAAAGAATGGAGGCCCTCTATGCATTTTCTCCAAAAAAAATAAAAATTTTGTGTATGTCAAATTGTGTATATTGTATTTTTTTTGTTGACCCCAATGGAGTGTGCACGTGGGTTTGTTTGTTTAGTGGGTAGGATTAGGTGAGGGTAGGGGTAGGTATGGGGTAGGGTAGGTAGGGGTAGGGTAGGGAGGGAGAGACAAATTAGTAGAAATTAATTCTTTGGGACGGACAAAATTACCTGTCTACATTCATGGCTGAAAAGAACAAAATCGTGAGAACCATAAACGGTAAAAGGTTGTTTGTGTGACATGTGTTATCTAGGTGTATATTAACGCTCGGCGGTTCAAAGATATCAAATCTACCGAGTGCATCCGATACATGTTCACTACGAAAAGTTCAAAGGGAAACCCACTTATGCAGATGCAATCATCTTTGCTTGATGTTCACATACTTGTCCGTAAAACTTTTACGAAAAATAGTCATTCCCCATTCATATGGGGGATTGTTGGGCTTATAGTAAATGAGATGTGTGAATGGAAAAATGGAGAAAACCAAGTGAAAGAGAAAAATTGAGATCACACCAATATGGAAAGTGTACTCAAAAATAGGAAAGCTTACTAAATTCTCCCACATTGGTGGGAGAAATAAGCTTTAAAGTTTTTATATTATGAAATACACTCCCACGTGGATAGGTGAGGAAAGGAATAAGAGATGCCTCACGCCATCGTCGTCGTTGCTCGCTCGGCTCAGCTTCAGTTTCGGCTTCGGCTTTGAATTCAAATTTGGATTTGAATTTTTTGGAAAAATTTTATTTGATGATCCGAATCTACCAAAACGCAACAGTATTCTCCATTTATACATGTATGCAGCAGCAGATGCAATGCTTCAGAAAATTTGAACTGATGCTTCTGTTATTTCGAACAGAACTAATGCTTTAAAATAGCTGCACTGTTTCGAACTGATATGTTGTTTTAGAAGGATGCAATCCTTCAGCAAAAGGACACACTGATTCATGGAGAGAGATGACTGTTCAGGAAAAGATGCAATCTTTGGATGAAGAGACATGAATTTACAGAACATGTGTAACCTTTGACATGAACCATTTTCTCTTTTCAGAAGAGGCATGTTATGGCTATAAAAACCTGCTTTCTTCCACAGGTTTTAATACAAAATTTCAGAATAAAAAGTACTCTTCTTCTCTTCAAAAATTTTGTGTGATCATTCAAACTATTGAGTGCGGTCGAAGAGTCCAAATATTTGAGATACCCCTATATTTGGATTGAAAGTCATTTTATCCTGCGAGAAAAAATTTCATAACCTCGGGTCTAGTGAGGGGAATTGTTTCCTTAAGAAAACTCCATGAATTCGGACGACTTGGCCTTATTCATTTCTGTTTCATCTATTTTCTGGAAAAAAAATACACCTCGTAGAAAGGTCATTTTGATCTTGTGTTGAGGGTATTTGATACACTTCATTATGTTCTTGTTTATACTTGAACTCTAGTTGAAATTGTTATTCTACATATACAGATTCTGCGTACCCGTAGAAGGAAATAACAATAACAATTTCTTTCTCCCTCCTCAAATCAATTTATTTTAGCTTTCTACCTCAACAGGTTATCTTGGTGATTCATGATCCATTGAATATATTCTGCGTGACCTTTATTAAGCTCCTACCTACTGGTTTCAATCATTCTCATCATATCTTCATTCTCAAGATACTCCATTTTAGATTCCCACTCCTCGACTAGTCCATTCATATCACCTATCTTGTTTCTAGACCATTGAGATAACCTTTTTCTAACTCGTTTGAGTTTTTGCTGAAGTTTCCACATTGAATTTCCCTCAACATGTTGATTCCAATTCTCTTTTCCCACATCCATGTATCCATTTTGATTAGTCCAAAAATTTAGAAATTGAAAGTACTTGATGCCTCTATCCTGACTATTTTTACATTTAAGCAACATTGGTCTATGATCAAACTCAGTACTAGCCAGGTGCCTCATTGAGTTGTTTGTGTACTTCTGTGCCCACTCATCATTGATGAAAACCCTGTCCAGTCTTTTCCAAATTCTTTTGTCAGGTCTTCTATTATTGCACCAAGTATGCTTGGAACCAGTAAAGCCAATGTCAATCATTCCACAAGAGTCCATGCACTCACTGAAGTCAAAACTTGTAGAGTTCCGATGAGCTTCCCTCCCAGCTTTTCCTCAGGGTGTAAGATGACATTAAAATCACCACCAATAGTCCAGGGTCCGTGAATGATCTTATTGAGATTTTTTAGCTTTTTTCAAAGGCTCTTTCTTTCCGCCATTGTATGTTTGGCATATACAGCAGTGACAAAGAACTTTTTACAATATTGATCTTTTTTTATATTTATAGTGATATGTTGGTCATGACTTTGAATAACAGATGCAATGCAATTGTCTCTCCAAAAACACCACAACTTACCATTGACGTTAGTGGTGCAATGTTTGAACCCCAAGTAGATCTTGTAACCTTCAATTTTGTTCATGTTTAACATCGGCTCTGAAATAGCAATCATGTCCACTTTGTATTTGTCGACAAGTCTTTGAGTCTCTGATTGGCCTTCTTAGACCTCATCCCCCTAATATTCCATATGATTGCACTAATCATAAAGATTTTTGGTTGGTTTTGTGTTTTTCCTTCCTTGAATAGGAATTGGAAGTAGTTCTTTTGTTCATCATGTAACTTTTTCTATGTTTTCTTCTACCCCTTTGACAGGAGCTATTCCACTTTACCACCGAGTTCTTTCATGTGTCGTTCAGCATCACTATCTGAGTAATCATCAATATTGTTGTTTTCTTTACTGTTATTATCCATGTTTTCCCGTATTTCTCCTTCTTCCATGTTTTCAATGGCTTATTGTGAGTTGTTGTTGTCAATCATATTTCTGTTCAGGTCAACCGTCAAATTTATTGCTTTCATATTTTTTATATCTGTGGGAAAACTTACAGAGCTACAACTAGTAGACTCGTGGATATTTCCGTCAACATCTTCATTGTTTCCTTTTTTCTTTCTGTCCTTCTCGTTGAAGCTGTTTTTCAGCTTCTTTTTGTTGCTCCAAATCTTTGTTGTTGCTGCTAATTTCATCATACATAATCCTCGTCTCATTAGTAATTTTGTCTTCGATTTTCTGTCTTTCGACTTGTTCATCTTCTTGACTTTTACCTTGGTTCTCTTTTTTGGGATCTTTTTCTTTTATTTTTGTTTCTGATCTTCTCCATCCTTCCTTTGAGTATAGAACACCCATGAACCTGTCGGGCTTCAGTTCTGCCTCATTTTTTCGCAGTTTGGGGCTGATTCCTTTGCTGTGTATTTACCTCATTTTCCTCTATTTTTTGCTCAGTATTTTTCTCGTCTTTTGTACCAGCATTGGCAATCTGTCCCACAGTTTCAGCTGTCTCTTTCCCATGCTCCTCCATTTTTCCATCTCCTCTTTTCTTTTTTACTTTCTTGCACTGAGGTGAGGAGTGTCCCAAGATTCTGAAGTGTCTGCAGAACTTGGGAACACCTTCATATTCTAGTTTTTGTTGAAATCCATTAATGGGGCATGAAGCATCATCCGAACCAATCCATATGGAATTAAGTTTAGTTAGTCAAATCAACTTCCACCCTAACTTTAGCCATGCTTGGTCGGGATTTATTTTCAGTAGCTACATCCATGAACAAAGGGGTACCTACTGGTGCTACAATTTGCTTGATATAGTTCCACGTGTGGCAGTGAAATGGAAGTTCAGGCAGCAACACCCATATCGGAACAATGGGTGAATCTTTCTCTGGCTTAAAGTCCAGAGTCCATTTCTCTAACCACGTCACTTGACCCTCTATCTCTATGGATCTTTTAAATTGGATTTTGATGAAATTGGATCTGTAGAAGTAGTCGCCTCAGCTGAAAGATTTCTAATTTCAGTGGTACGCGTCGATTCCATGGGTGCCGGCGACCCCATGGGGTGGTGCGTGAGGTACAGACGTGGCAATTTCTTAGAGAAAGCACCGTTATAGTATAAACATTTATATTTGTACATATAGTCAGGTCTAATAATTAATGAAGAACAAATTAAATTTTGTTCACACAATAATTATTTGATGGATATTTCAGATTAGATAATTATTTATGATTTTTTTCTCCCTCTTTATTAGGGTTATATATATTGCCTCCTCACAATTTCTCCATCACTAAAACCGCATTAACATAAGATATATAGGGCAGGGGAAGAGAAACTAATTCACCAATTAAAAAAATTGGACAAACAATATAAATTTCGATAATTTGGAGGTTAATTACAGAAAATTTTGATATTTACATAATTACTGAAAATCTCGATTTGGGGTCTGTCGAGATACATAATTAGCTCCCGATACATCCAACGAAGATACAATTTTTTTTTTTGTAAAGATACATAATTAGCTCTTGACCCAACGAAGATACATTTATGTTTACATATGCATCAATATTTACTATTTACTTTAATAAATTAAGTGACCATAATAATTCTTATGTATCACCTGAGTCTTGAAGTAATGGGTAAAAAATTATGGAAAAAACTTATGACATCACGGGTTCAAGCTTTGAAAACAATCCCTTAAAGAAATGTGAGGTGAGGCAATCCGAATCACTGAGACTGCACACAGTAAACTCTTGTGGTCTGACTCTTCCCCACATCCTATACATAACGAGATCTTTAGTGCACTAATCTTCCCTTTAATAACTCTTATTTGAAAATACAAATATCATACATTATACTATTTCGATGCATAAAAGAGTCTTATAACTCCATCAAACAAAATGATAAAGTGAAGACATTTATCATTATCACTTCAAATTAGAAACAGTAAAAAGGATAGTCCATTGATGCACAAAACATCCGGGGGCGGACTCACGTGTTATTTTGGGGGTGTTTTGACACCCGCTAAACTCGACATAAAATAAATATTATTATATAAGAAACACTAAAAAAATGGTATAAAAAATAAAAAAGCACCCACAAAACTAAAACTTGTTTGGGTACTCTGGCTTTAGGTGGATTTTTCATGTTCAGGTGCTTGAGATCAATTACCCGCAATTACGTTGCATTTTTGTATAAAATTTTTTGTAACTTTTCAGCTACATTTAATGCACACAACACGCACAAAACCCAAGTACTCTTGTGCACTAGTACACAAGCATGTTTGACTTTTTTTGTATTAGTTTTTTTCTTTTACTTCTTAATTTATTAAACTAAAAGTACTTTTTGTATTTTTTTAATTACTCAAACAAAAAATTTAAAAATCTTTTGACCTTCTCCAACAAAAGTCCTACTCTTCCAAAATTTAAACATCAAATTTTAATGTTGCATTTAAATAGTTATATATTTATATTATGTCATCATTATCAAATTATGTTTAAAAAAAAAAAAAATTAAAGTCAGAGGCGAAGTCAGAATTTGAAGTTAGTGGGCTCTGAATTTAAAGAAATATAAAAAAATCAAAAAAATAAATATGTTGTAATGGGGTTCAAACACACGTCCATAGCAGAAGGAGAGGGCCTTAATGTTGGTCCATCTACCAATAGGCCAAGCCATAATATTTGTCAATGGGTTCTCACATATGTAATCATATACATATATTTAAAATTTTAGTATAAATATAAAGTTTACATAAAAGCTACTGAATTCGCCCGAACATCTGTAGGATACGGTAGCTCCGCCCCTAATTAATGCACCCACAACCTTAAAATCCTGAGTCCGCCACTAAAAACATCTCGCGTTTAACAATGATAATGGCAAACACAAACAAGAGAAAGATCAGGTGCCCTTTGCATACAAGCTGCAAAAAATAATTGTGCATTAAACATTGATTGGCAGGTAGGCACACAATCAGCATTCTCCTGGCATTTTAAATTAAGCATAGCACTGCAATCCTTAGCCTCAACTTGGTGATCAAGGGCTACAACAATAACAATTAAAAAAAATGTTTAGTAATAAAATTAATTAATAAAAAAATCCATTTAAAGAAAGATTATAATAAATTTGTAGATCTTTCATGTGTTGAAGATAAGGACGTTAAAAAATCAATTTTAGTGAAAATCAAATCAAATTAATTAACTAATAATAACAGCATATTCAGAATTCTACGAGCGGAATTTGAAAAAGGTAAAATGTTTGCAAGATTTATCTCCATCTTTGAGGGTAGAGAAGTTGTTTCATTTTCAATTATAAAAAGTCAATAATATTTGATTTGGTTCGATTTTACTAAAAAGGAAAAAAACAGAAGAAACAACTAAATCAGATCGACAAATTATATACACAATTTTTATAATTATATATGCAACTATTAATTTTTGTAAATAATTTTAAATAGTGTATATATTTTCATCAAAATCTTATCTCTAATAGGCTTATGAACTTTGCACGTTCAGTCCATTTCTTAAAAATCATGATTCTTAACTCACTTAATTTATTAAAAAAAAAAATCATGAGATTATCCTTGATATTTTTTTATCAATTATAAATATTAATCAACTGATTAATGTTTATATATAGATTAAAAAAGATAATTTCTCCATAATACAAAAGAAAAACTATAGCCACCATGATTAATAGGACGAAAACGGATTATAAGTTGGAAAGAGATGATAATCGAACCAAACCGATAATACCAACAGTAATGTGTGTATATTACATTTGATTTGGTTTAATTTTAAAAATTTAAAAATAGATATTGAAGTATTCGATTTTAATCAAAATTCAATACAAACCAAACCACAAACATCAATGAATTAGAAGAATTTAAGATTAATAATAAAGTTGATAAAATATAAATGAAAAATAATTTTAAAAACAATATAGGAGAACCTTACCAGACAAATACAAAATGACAATAATGAGGAGAGTACAGTAGACTGAGATTTTTGCCATTTATAAACACTTAGATTAATTATGCTTTGCTTCTTTGAGAGAATATTGTTAATTGCCTAGCCATGGTCATTTGCAATATATAAAGGAGTTAAAAATGTTATAATTCAGTCAATTAAATGAGTCAAAGATTATGAAAAGTCAGTGGATATAATAATATTTTTCCTCTTTTTGAAAATGATATTGATCGTAATTTGGCTACTGACTGATCAACAAACTATTAAATATAAAAATAAACAACAAGTGATAGAAATTTAATGAAAAGTCCTAAAATGATAGAATGGCTAGAACTCTTAATTCTTATTTGCTTGAAAATTTATCAAGGGCTTCCATAAAATAATCTGAATTAGTGGTCTCTAAAACTTGTAGCAAAGATAATTTATGCAAACAAACAAGAAAGAAAAATAGAATATAATTCATAATATTCTTTTTTTTTTTAGGGTCAGACCTTTTAATAATTGACATTTTTATAACTACATTTTATTATAATAGATGTTTTCATTAAAATAATTTTTTTATGTTTTAACCCAAAAAAAAAAATATGTTATATGATAATAATATACTCTCTGTTTATTTAAAAGGAACGAAGAAGAACTACATTTCTATAGCAGTCAAGCAAATATCTATATATTATTGTTATTGAAATATAAAGTCTCTAACTTTTGCATTCTTCTATGACGCGTGTACGCCGTAGTTATTTATTCCTACATTTTAGGAGTTACTTTACGCAAATTTTGAATATTTCAACTTTCAATTGTATATAAAATCCACTGGAGTCTCATCAAAGAAATATAGTTTCTTCTACTCCATTTCTCTATCTTTATATGGTATCAGAGCCACAATAACTCTAATGAGTAATTTTTTTCCTGCACATCAATCGTTGCCTCCACCTCAGCTACTAATGTTGATATCTCCTCTATCGTCAAAAATGTAATTCACTTGAACTCAACACCCCAACTGTCCATTAAACTATCTGGCAGGCACAACTTTAATATATAAAAGGCCTAGATTGTCATGCTACTTCATGGCCATGACCTCTATGGTCATCTTGACGGCACCAAGTTGTCCCCTCCGAGAATAATCATCATCAACGAAATTGAATTCATCAACTCTGAGTACAAGGATTGATTTTGTCGAGATAAACTAATCCAAACTGCTCTTATGCCCTCTGTTAATGCCACAATTGCATCCACTATTGCTTTTGCAGACAACTTCAAAATTTCTAGGATCAATTTCACATCTCCTTTGTGAACAAATCGCAAACCCGTATATTTAACCTCCGTCACCATTTCAGTCACATCTATAAAGACAATAAATCTATTGTTGAATATCTGTGTGAGATTCACTCTCTCTCTGATAAGCTCGCCACAGCCGATTCACTGATCAATAACGAAGAATTTGTGGTGGAAATTTTAAGTGAACTCGGTTTAGAGTTCTGTGATATTTCAGCAGCTATACGGGCACGTAATTCTCCAATCAGTTACAAAAAACTTTTTGATAAGCTTCTTGATCACGAAGTGTTCCTCAAACATGAGGACCTCAAAAAGATGACCACACAAGTCACTAAAATAGTTATTCAATGAGTCACTAATTCTCCATCAGCACTACACAATAATTGACGCCTACCTACAATAACAATAACTGGCGTCCCCCAGATAGACAACCCAGTCAAAGTGCTATTCTCTGGGAATTAAACTGAATTATTCAAGTGAGGGATATAACTATGTGTCCATCTTTTAGCATGTCCATAGATACAATCAGATCTTTTAATAATTGACAATTTTATAACTATATTTTATTATAATAGATGTTTTCATCAAAATAAATTTTTTATGTTATATGATAAGATAAGCAGTCATGCAAATATTTAAGTATTATTATTGAAATATATAATGTCTCCAACTTTTGCATTCTTCTATGATGAGACAATATTTAAATAAGCAACTCAAAATATGGGCCAAAGGATGTTGCGTCTAACTTTTCATGGGATCCGTCACAAGTAGGGTTGAGAGTCATGTGATGGTGACTCTAAGCTTCACTATCAAAATACAATAAAATGGTCATAGATTTCAGAGTGAAAGAGCATAAAACTCCCACATATGTTGAGGATTCAAGTTATAATGTTGGTCAAGATTTTTAAAAAGACACCTAAACTTTGAATTCGACTCATTACCCCACGATTCTTACTTAATCCATTGCAAACACACCATTTTTTGCTGAATCTCAGTCACAACAAGGAGAGTGAAATACACGCGCCAATCAGGTGCTGCCACGTGTCAAATACGTTTAATTTATATTTTTTTTATTTTTTTAATAAAATTTTACTTTTTATTTAGTTTAACACCCCACCCCCTCTTCCCTCACCCCACCCCATCCAGCAACTCTCCTCCACTCCACTTCACTTCCCACCCCCATTCAGCACCCCCACACCTCATTCAACACCCCCACCCCATCAGCATCTCTCCCAAACACCCCAACCCCTCACACCATTCTGTCTCCCCATCCATTTTTTTTTTTCATATCAATTCAAAAACTAAATTTATGATTGAATTGTGAGTTTTATGATTGAATTGAGTTTTAAAGATAGTTACATGATATGATTTAACTGAAAAATTGAGCTTTAATGATATGATTTTAAAAAAAAAAAGCTTCAATGGAGAAACTTTAATGGTGACATTGTGTTGAAGAAGATATTGTGTTGAAGAAGAAATAGTGGGTAGTTAAATGATATGATTTAGTTATAAAATGGAGTTTTAATGAATGATTTAAAAAAAAAAAAAACCTTCAATGGAAGCTTTAATGGTGAATTGAGTTGAAGAATAAAGAGTGGGTGGGTTGGGGGGAGGGGGGAGGGGGTAGGAATAATTTTAAAAAATAAATAAATATTATTTTTAAAAAAATATATAAATTATATATTAAATTACTTTACACGTGGCAGCTTTTAAGTGGTCAAAAAAGTCAAATTTAAGCTCTTTCACGCGTCTGTGACGCGCGTATACACGCAGAGGGTCAAAATGGTGTGTTTACAATGAAATAAAGAAGAATCATGGGGTAATAGATCGAAGTTAAAGTTTAGGTATCTTTTTGCAAATCTCGAACAAGATCAGGGATAATTATATATTTACTTCTTTATATGATTTTGGACAATCTCATGTTATGAGTGGTGAAGCCACATGTACTCAAGGAGTGTCTTCATCAAAAAACTATATTTTAGAGATTGATAAAATATTTATTTTATGTATATATATTATATAAAATATGGGGCAAAGAATGAAGCGTCTAATATTTCGTGGGATCCATCACAAGTAGGGTTGAGAGTCATGTGATGGGTGGTGACTTAAGCTTCACCATCAAAATACAATAGAATGGTCATAGATTTCAGAGTGAAGTGTATGCATATATGTTATTGTTGTTGTATATACTATTACATATTAACACTGTAATTTTTTTCCTAAATTTATCTTTTTATATTTTGAATTCTAAAATTCTAACTCGGGCAACTCAATAGTAGATTTTAGGATTGAGTGGCTCAAGAGGTCCCATGTCATAACATGGTGAAGACACATACACACATACATCAATATCACCTTTTTCTGTGCACAATATATTCAGGAAAAAAAAAAGAAGGGACTCAACCTAGTACATAAAATAGTTGGCGTTCACGTAGAAAAGCACTAGCATTTTCTAAACACTAGTTGTTTGGAAGGAGGGATAATGTTACCTAATTCTCGAATTAATGAATTAATTTAGAGGAGAAGCTTATCACATATTTGGTTAGGACAAAATACATGGAATGACTCATCCCGGGATTATAATATTTTTCTTATCCCTCTTTGAGAATGGGATAACTAATCCCGAGATAGCTAATTTCGAAATTAATAATTCCGGGATAACTTGTTTTCCAACCAAACGACAATCAGGAAGTACCTCTAGGATTATTAGAATGGCCACATGATATTCCCTGTAATTAATTTAAAATATTAAATTAATCTAATCTAATGTAGCTTTGAAAATTAGTCAACATGACTTTTGAAGAAACGAAACATGACAACTAAAAAAGAACGGAGGGAGCACTACATGGATATTTAGAATGAACACATGATATTCCCAGAAACTATCAACAAAACCATAATTTTATTCCTTTCAATAATAAACATTCCATACAATGGAACAATACAGTATAATGGGACTCCTATACTAGTTTTGCTTCCAAGGTTGATTTTATTTTTATGGAATGAGTTTTACTACATTCATTCCTTTGGAAGATTTACATCACTGTACAGTGTATTAAAAGAAATTTTAGCGACGAATAAACGAGCTGATAACACAGCAAAGAAAAGAACTAGACCAAACAATGGAATATACATCACTGTACATAGACTTTTACCATGTTCAATCAACGTTGAATCGGCTGCAAAGGAACTTATCTGAATTATTCAGGCAAGAAAGGCAGTCGAGCAACACTAGTGCCTCCGTTCTTACCAATCAATGAGTCGGAACCTGTGATATTCTGACTTGAACTAGATATCGAAAGCTTTGCAGAAGTCTTCTTGTATAGTTTCTGAGGAAGGATTTGCAGTCTTGGGTTTGATTCGGTACCTGAATTTTCTGCAGCTAGCTGATAACTCTCAACTAGCTTGAGTTGTTGGGCAACTATCTCGGAGCGCCTTGGGAGAAGTTCAACAGCCTCGCCACCAGGTATGACGATATACTCAATTGCAAGGCGAACCTCCTATCATGAGACGTAGAAATGTACATTCTATCAATTGAGTTTCTAATGTGAGGAACCAACTTCTTTGGTTGTGCTCATCATGCACATCTTGATCAAGTTAAAATTTAATTATGATGATCACCAATTGCATTACTATTACCTTCTTATAGAAGTATAAATAAAAAATAAACGGGATAACAACTCCCCTGGAAATGCTCCTGATTCACTATCAAACATATATCCCGGAAGTTAAAGAGGCAAACCTCTAAGGCGTCGATCTCCTCCAACGTAGGTCTCCTTTTTGGTGCATCATCTTGAATTTCAATATCGGATGAATCTTTTAATGGTTGTTTTGAGTGAAGAGAATCCATTCCAAGAATCATACGGATAGCTTTCACCATTTGCGCCATGGTGCTTGACTGCATAATAAGCAAAGAAATGGTAATGTCAAATATGCAGCTAATCTTGAGTAAGAGGAAAAAGGTGAATCTTGAGCGTCTTTCCCCAGCCAAAGATATTAAAATTGAGTTTCTTGGTTCATAACAATCTACAAGGTCATGTGATTGACCCAAAACAAACAAAATATGTAAGTAAAGGGCATTAAGGATACCTTTACAACAAAGACAGGCACCTGATGAAATTTGGCAACGCTACGTATCCAAGGATTCTGCTTCATTTCAGCAGTAGATGCTAGAATAGCATCTGCAATACCAATATCATCTGTTACTTCAACGTCTTCCTCTAGCCCCATAACAGTTGCGACTTGCAATAGATCAACTTCTTGAATCTACAATATGCCAGCAATAGATTAGGCTTGTTACATATCAATGTCGACTTTATGCAGTTGAGATTTTGCGACTCCATTAGCCCCAACAATGCATTATAATTTCAAGAAAATTCACATCTGTTTGCTAATAAACACATCTTTAAGTTTCATTTCGTTGACAAATAATATGTATCCAAACATATACTTCAAAGTAATTTTTCCTGTGTCCCCTTACGAAGTATGTACTGCAGGCAAAAAAAGCAAACAGGAATCTCCAAATGATAATAGCCTAGAAGGAATCATGAACTTACCTTATATGTATAAACATACACAGGAGAGGTCCTTTTTCTGGCATATCCAATAGTGCTCGATTTCTTGGAATTGGGATGATCATCGTCTTCCTCGTCCGACTCAAATTTTACCTTTTTGTCTTTGTTACTGGATTGCAGGCTATAAGTTACATAATCTACTTTATCTTTATCTTTTACATACTCCCTATCAGACTCTACTTTACCTTTCATTTTAACATACCCCATATCAGACTCTATTTTATCCTTCCTTTTTACATACTCCGTATCAAACTCCACTTTATTTTTCGTTTTTGCATACTCCCTGTCGGCCTCCATTTTATCTTTCTTCCTTTTTACATACTCCATATCAGACTCCACTTTATCTTTCATTTTTACGTACTCCCTGTCGGCCTCCATTTTATCTTTCTTTTCCACTTTATCAGTTAGCTCAAAGTCATTAAGTTGGTCCTCTTGAGCGAACAAAGAAGACTCGGCCAAGTTTTCAGCTTCACCCTCCAATCTCCGTAACTCAAACAAAGGAGTTTTCCCTGCGTCCAAAAAAGGTTAAATTTAGAACCTAATATCAGCTGCTGAACATAGTTCACAGATTTCACAATGTCAGAAGATTCTGAAAGGATGGGGGACAGCAAACTCTAATATACCTGCTAATATAGCATCTACTGTTAAATCTAGTCTATGGTGAACACGACATTCAGTTCTTGATATCATCTCAACAGCACATGTAAAGGTTGGAGGGCCTTTCCTCTCAAGAATTGTTTTCTGTACTTTCCTTTTCCTTGCTTCCTCATCACCAAGAGTAACACTCTGATCCAAATTGAAAAAATATAATATATTAGGGGTAGATGAAAAATGTACCCTATGAAAATCTGACTGAACATTGTTCTGAGAAACGATAAAACCAACTTGAAACTTAACATACAGTTGTTCACATATATAGGGTCGTTTGGTTTGAAAACAAGTTATACCGGGATTAGTTATGTTAGGATAAGTTATGATGGGATAAGTTATACTCGAATTAGTTATGCTGGGATTATTTTTTATTGAGTGTTTGGTTTGTTGTATCCAAAGTAATATGCATGGTATAATTTCTAGGAATAAATTGATTGATTACCAAAATACCCTCCATCTTATTTAACTTTAATATTCATTCTTAAAAATTTTTATTATTTTTTAGAGAAATTAAAATATATAAATAAACATAATTTATATATTTTACAACCATTTTGAACGGTAAACTGTTCAAAATTTATTTATTTATGAATATATTATACGTTAATTAAACATAATTTATGTGTGTGAGAATATATTACGTTATATATTATGTTATATATAATTAAATTATATATAATTAAACATAATTTAACATAATATATTATAATTAAATATATTAACATAATATATATATAATTAAACATAATTAACGTATATATATTCATAATATATTCGTAATATTATACGTTATATATTACGTAATTACGTTATATATTACGTAATATATTATATTCATAATTAATGAATATATTATACGTTAATTAAACATAATTTATGAATATCTAATTTATATATATTTATGAATATATTATACGTTATTCATACTATATATTTATGTTCATAATATATTATATTGTTCATAATATATATTATACGTTCAAAACAAAATTATTATACAGTTTACCAGTTTACGTTAATTATTATTATATATATATAATTTATTTATGAATATATTATACGTTAATTAAACATAATTTATTATTTATGAATATATATATGTGTGTGTGTGAGAGAGAGAGAGAAGAGAGAGAAACGAAAATGAAGGTATTTTTGTCCTTGTATAATTTTATACCAAAGAAAAATAGTCTTGGGATTGTTATCCCACCATTTGGGTGGATAACTTATCCCGGGACTAATTATTAGTCCCGGGATAAGTTATCCCAAATATTGACAACCAAACGAGTGAGTTACATTTTTATCCCGGGCTTATTATTTTATCCCGGGATTATTGACTCTAGTCCCGCAAACCAAACGGCCCCTTATAGTACAGAGCTATGTTGCACGGACTCTCTAAAAATATTGCCGTACCTATGTCGGATCCTCCAAAAGGACACTACTCTTGGAAGATCCAACACATCCATCGGCATTTTTGGAGAGTCCGACCAATATAAGTGCAGAGGACCACGTATAATCAGAATGAAGAGGGACAGGGTTCAACACCTCTATGCCGCCAACAAGCATCTGCAAGGATGGATTTTTTATTATACTCTCAATAGTAGTTCCATGAGCAGTCCCAACAAGCTGTACTCCTCTCTGAGCAATTGTACTAGCAGCTAAAGCTTCAAGCTCGGTCCCTATTTCATCTATTATGATGGTCTGGGGCATATGGTTTTCAACTGCTTCGATCATTACCTGCCCAAAGAAAGAGAGACAGAACGAGAAATTAGATTGCGGTTCAGAGGTTATAAGAAGTGCAGGAAATTTCAACGAATTTTAGTCCACTGCTCACATTATGCTGCAGGTTAACATTTGGGACTTGCATCCTTCTTGCACAACCAATACCTGAATGAGGAACATCTCCATCGCCTCCGATCTCATTAGACGTATCAACAATAACGACTCGTTTCTTCTGGTCATCTGCCAGCATTCTGGCTATTTCTCTGCACATGGAGAGCTTCACATTCGTTGATAGGTACCAGCCGTTCTTTGTTAAGATAAATAATGGGAAAAAAGCTGAGTAGTGATAAGTAGCTGTATACAATCATGAGCAATCACTTTTGGGAGGTTAATACAAATCAAACAGTAATTTTTGATACCTGATTAAGGTAGTTTTACCAACTCCTGGTGGACCTATCACCAAGATGGAGCCACCTTCTTCAACCAAGTCACGTATAATCTCAGCACTTCCAGATACAGCTCGACCTACTCGACAGGTAAGGCCTATGATTTGCATTTTACGGTTTCTAATTGCACTAATACGATGTAGGGAACTATCAATACCAGAACGGTTGTCATCTGAGAAATCCCCCACCTAAAAAATGAAGCAACTTTCATCAACTTTAAGCAACAAATTTCATAACCATACATTCATACTATGTTACACATATGCACTTATTTATTTATGTCATTAGCTGCATTAGCACCAGCTCTTATGCACACAGAGACAAAAGCGAAGTGCTTCTATTTATTTAATTACTATACTAGTCGCATTCGGATCAACGAGTTTTGACTCCCAATCATCAAATCAAATAAAATAAAGGGAAAGCCCAAGCTTTAATTTTATTCTTTACTTCTATTTTATAAAGGTGATCTCTCAATCAGATCCACAATTTTCTATCCTGCTACAGAAAATAACACATGTATTAGTTTTGGTATTACCTAATCTCTTATTTGGTAGTGTTTTCAACATATTATAACTAATAAAATCCCGTTTAAGTACTACTCATATACATAGCAAACTGTGGCATTAGCAATACGAGAACTATTCCTGTTCTAATACACTCTTTCAGTATTATTCTTATATTAATACACCCTATTCATTTAATACAACAAACCAAACAATCAATAAAAAATAATGTTAGCATTACTATTGCGCCCTATTCAGTTCTATTCTTATGCACACTACCAAACAACCCTTATGGTAGTACTACATAATAAAGTCAATCCTACTATTTTCAGTTAAACTATACATATCTATTCCAAAAAGTTCATATCTTTCCCTTTTTTATCACTATTTAATTCTAATTTTCCACGTAACATATTTAAAACCACAACATCAAAGAACGTTTTGATACATCCTCAAGATTCAAAAGTCCTCCACTTTTTTAAACTCCGTGTCATTTCAAAACCAGACAAATAAATTAAAACACCACGAGTATTATATTTAGTTATACAACCTTGGAAATGGCATGGCTAAGATCTTCAAGATTCACAGGCTGCTCAGAAATGATCCAATCACCTGACGGAAATCGCGCGAGCGGCTTCCTACCTAAATCCATAACCACCTCAATTAGCTCCCCAATCTCTTGATGCAAAAACAGCTCATTTCTCATCCTCAATGGCACAATCTCCAAGAACAAGTCCAAATCAGACACCACTACTGCGTCCACTGAACTCGAATTAGAACCCGAATTATTCGAAAACAATGACAACACATTTTCCCCACTTGAACGTTCCTTCGGTCTCCGTATCTCCGGTGACTGAATCGACGCTACCGCCGGTGATTTAAACGAGGAGGATTTACTCCGCACACCACGTGTTCGACGAAATGCCGCAGTGAAAGTTGAATAAGAGAAAGATGAATTTGGTAAATTGGGTATTTGCTTAGCTGAATACCAAGAATTCTGAAGATCAATTAAGATAAATGTTGAATTCAAAGTGCTCATTTTCTTCAACTCAGCTCACAAAATCCCACTTTTGTTACACTATTTTCTTCTTTCTTTTTATACTGTACAAGATTTTTTTGTGTGTAAATGGGGTTAGCTAAAGACGATAATGAGGAGGAAGAAGAAGATTCGAAAGGATCTCCTATGGTAAGGGAGGGAAAGTAGGGTCCTTTAGCAAGAAGAAGAAGAGAACATTACAATGACCATGGAGAAGGAACCACGTGGGTTGGCTTGGTTTTCGGGCCACATAATATTGAGACACTTCTAACTAAATTAGCTTGAAAATACTTTGTTGAACAAGCAGCGGAGTGATAAGTGCTCATTCATCTTTAGACTTCGGTTGATCATAAAAATTATATTTTTTTGGAATTGAAGTTGAAGCTAAATTTGATCATGAATATAAATTAAAGTAGTTTTAAAAATTTTGTGAGAGAAATATGAATGAAAACAAGTTTTCAAATATAATTCTGAAATTGTATTTGAAATTTTCATGGTCAATCTCTTGTTTTCACTTTTTCATTAAAGTGAAATAATTTTTCGAAAAAAAAATTCATGGTCAAACGTTTATTTAATCAAAGGTTTTGAGTTAGATTTTTCCCGAATACGAGATTGCTATCGTACTCCTGATGTGAAATAATCCGATGCAAATACGAATTTTATCAAGGTATCGAGTTTGATTCCTCTTGAATATGGGATTGCCTTTGCTAAGGAGTGTTCTACCGTTAATGTAAAACTTTTCGATGCGAATACAAATTTAATAAGGTTTTCGAGTTTGATTCCCCCTGAATATGAGAAAAATTGGCTATTAAGCCTCTTCAATTTTCAATTAGCAAAATGGCTTACTTCTATTTTCTCATCTATCGGATTAATTATCGATCTGTCCATATATAGGTCGAATTGATAATCAATTTGTCCATATATAGATCGGATCGATATTCAATTTATCGGATCGATAATCAATCTGTCTATATGTCAGTCAGATGGATAATAGACTTGTAGACTATTTAATTAAAAAAAAAAAGACTTGAAAAGGCCATTTAACAAAGAATCCCTCTAAATATGGGGATCGCCTTTGCAAAGGAGTGTTTTATCTCTAATGTGAAATTTTTCTACACCAATACAAATTTAATCACGGTCTTTAGTTTGATTCCTGAATATGGGGGTCGCCTTTGCTAAGGAGTGTTTTATCTCTAATGTGAAACTTTTTTACGTGAGTACGAATTTAATCAAACGTCAATACAGGTAATTAGACATCGGGAGAAACCAAAAAGTATTTTTTGTTCAAAAAGTTTGATGGTTCATTTGCAATTTTATTGGTATTTTGTGTTTGTCTTTAATTTTTATTTTTTGTAATAAATAATTTTGAGTTAAATCAAGAATATATTTGAAGTATTTTAAATTTTTGAGTTTCATATTTGAACTATTAAGTATGTCAACTTTTTATTTGAACTACATTAGCAACTGTTTATCGAAATACATTTTAATTTCTTAAGTACTTTGGTTCACTTTTCTTATCTGAAGTATCACTATTGTTCATGTAGGAAAAGTGAATAACTGATAGATGGAGTGTGTTTCGATAAATATTTAGTGATAATTCAGGCAGATTACTCCAACTCAAACACTTAATAATTTAAATATAAAACTCACAAAATTTAAGATACTTTATACGTGCAACTTTTGATCCTTCACTAGATAAATTTATATTTACATATCATTATCATAATATACTGCAAGTTGTACCCTGCAATTTTTTTGCATTATAAAATATATGCCTCGCTAAATATAAGTTCACTTGCTTAAAAATAAAAATGAAAAAATAGTCCATTCATCAAGTTAGAACTATTCTCTTTTGGCATGTGAACAAGGCGTGTACGATTATCCAATGAAAGGAGAAAATGGATTCTTCTTTGACAAAAAATGGGCTCAAAGTAAACCGGTCAAACGGGTCAGGTTGATCTGACCCGAACCGGACCACTTAATAAAATCGGTTAGGTTTGATTCGGCCCGTTCAATCCATAGGCTATAGGGTACCGGATCCTGGGTCGGTTAAATTTTTGGTTGGACCCGGTTAATCCAGTCCGGACCAAGCTCAGTCTAAGCCCACCGGTTAACCGGTCCGGCCCGGATAAGCTTTTTTTAAAAAAAAAAAATGATCTTTGGGCCAAACTAGCCGTTTTTGGGTCCAAACAGTTAATTTGGGCTCATTTATTAAAAAATAAAAAAATCATTTAAAATATTTTTTAATCCCCAAAAAAATTCTATAAATACTCTACACCTTCAAATCATTTTTCACATAATTTTTTTCTATCTCGATTCTCAAATATTCAATATATTGAATTTCCTAAAGTGCTCACTTTAATTTTTTAATTTTGCGATTACAATATACGAGTAGAAGTTTCTAAAGTCGCAACCTTCGGATACTTCCAAAATTTGGTATTGTCGTTCCATCTCTTACGTTTAATTTTTATTTATTGTATTAATTTTTGAATATTTAATTTTATTATATTTGTGTATTTTGAATTTTTTTAGTTTAATTTATATTATGGATAAATTAAGAAACCTCGCTACTAAAGGTGTTAAAAAATTTTGTCCCAGAAGTGGTAGTAGTAGTAGTAAAAAGCGAATTACTAGCGGTAGAGGTACTTCAAGTAGTAGATATACCTGTGTGCCTTCGCCTCCGGCACCGCTTGGTACACCTTTTGAGGAAGAAATAGGTGAAGGTGCTCACGATATGGATTATGTAAAAGCTCAGGAAAATTACAGTATAGAAGAAGAAAATGAAGTAAATGCGGTTAATTTAGACGAAGATGATGAAAATATTGGTGAGACACCCGCAGTAGAAAATGCTAACATTAGATCTGAATCGGTTAATCTCGCTTCCCGTCCTCCCCGTACCCCAAGAGCTAGAAAAACAACTAGTATTGCATGATAATTTTTTGAACGTATATCAAATACTGAGGTGCAATGCAATATTTGTCAACAAATATATAAGCATAAAAGCGGAGGCAAGCAAGAAGGTACGGGTACGTTAATGAGACATATAGATGATTCTCACGAAAGAGAGTTAAATATTGCATGAGGTGGTGGGGATGTTGGTGGCCAATGCAAACTAGAATGAACCCAGCAATCGGTCAGGTAACGAAGAAGTATAATAAATTAAGGGACCGGGAAGAAATAGCTAAAATGGTAGGTGTGGGTTGTTTGCCTTTTAGTTTCCTTCTTTTGATGCTTTTATTCACTATATTCAAATAATTTATAACCCTTTGTTTAATGGTATTACTAGAAATACTTGTCGGTCTGATATTTTTAGACTTTATTCACAATATTGTTTTTATTTATCAACATTGTTAAAAAATATTAAATGTAGATTGTTCCTAACTTCTAATTTGATCGTGTTGTAAATAAAAATGATTATTTAACCATTACTTGTCACTGGATGGATAGTAATTTTGTGATGAAAAAACGTATTCTTGCTTTTTTATATGATGAAGATGTAAACATACTGGAAAATTTATTACTGATTCTATTGTTAAAATTGTCGGATATTATGGTATCGAAAATAAAATTTTATGTATTGCTTTTGATAATGCTTCTAACAACAAGAATGCTATAACAAAAATAAAATCTATGCTATCTCCGCCCTTGCCTGAAATTTTTCATATTAAGTGTGCATGTCATATATATAATTTAATTGTAAAAGATGGTCTTGTGTTTTTTGAGTTTTATATTGAAAAAATTCATCTTGCCGTTGGTTTTATTGAAGGAAATAATTGTAGATCGAGAATTAGAGAATTTAAAGTTAAATGACAAGAAAATGGACTTACACCGATTTTGATGCCTGAGGAAATTGATACTAGATGGAATTCTACGTATAAATTTTTAAAAACTTGTTATAAATATAGAATTCCTATTACACTAACTTTTAACCAACATTGTGGTTCATTTACTGATTCTGCTGATTGCATGCTACATAATTCTGATTGGCTTGTAATTAATGATCTTGTTAAGTTTTTAGAAAAAATTTATGTAGCTACGGTTGAATTTTCCGGTGCTTATTATTCTACTGTTTGTAATATTTTGGTATATATAGCCGATATTTCTGGTTTGCTCAAAGAATATAAAAATAAAGAAGGTTATAAAGAAGCTGTTGGCGCTATGTTTACGAAATTTAAAAAATATTTTTTCCCGATTCCCCCTATTTACTTGGTTGGTGCTATGCTAAATCCGTGCATGAAATATAATAATATGTGCCACTTTAGTACTCTTATTTATACTAACTTAGAAATAAATACTAACCATGATTCTGAACAAGTACAACCTGATTTGTGGACGGCTACGGCTGATGCAAAGGATTCCATAGAAAAATTATATAATCACTATGCTGATTTATTTGATTTAGCTGTACCTACAAATATCACTCCAACTGTCGTTCCTCATCCTCCCGAAGAGCCATCATCTTCTAAAAGACCGGCCCATAGTGGTTTTTCTGATTCGTTCGTTTTATGATTTAAATTGTTGGAACAGTGTTGATGAGAGAACTTATACATCAACTTATCGGGAAGAGCTGAAATATTATCTTCGGATGGCACCAGAGGATCGCAGACGACGGATCAACATGTTGGATTGGTGGAGGAGTAATGAAACACAATATCCTGTGCTTTCAAGATTAGATAGAGATATCTTGAATGTTCCAATGTTAACCGTTGCATCAGAAAGCGCCTTTAGTCAGGGATGACAACAGTTTGGAGACAACTGACACTCATTGAGAAGCAATGCAATGAATGTTCTAGTTTGCCTCAGAGATTGAATTAGAGCGGAAAGAAGAAACCAAGGAATGGAACCGGAGCTGAACGACGGGCAGAAACTTGAGGAAATTATGTCTTCACGGGAGAACTCAGCAGAATCAAGTCCAATGCATGATTTTGCCCCCGTTGACTTTGACTATCCTATGCAAGTTCCCGTTAATGTTAACAAGAATGAGTTGGAAAAAATGATGCACAATTTGTAGATATTCATGTAAATTATGAATTTTGGATCATTTCGCAATCAATAAAATTCAACATTCATTCACTCCTTAGTCCTTACTTTGTAATTTTTTTTCATTGAATGATTTAAATTGAATTTCTAGTTTTCTACTTTAAATTAAAAACTTACTGCTAATATATTATTAATTTACTACCAAGTATTATTAATTTATTATATTAAGTAGCATATGTTTTGTATATTTGTGTATATATCTTCTATAGATGTGTATATTTAATGTATATATGTGTATATGTTTTATAAGTTGTATATATATTGTAGTATATGTTTTATTTAAAGTAGTACATATATATTGAATGGTGCGTATACATATGTATATATCTTCTATAGACGTGTATATTTAACGTATGCATGTGTATATGTTTTATAAATTAGTATATAACTATATATATATATATATTGTAGTATATTTTATTTAAACTTTAAACTAGTACATATACATTGAATGGTGTGTATATATGGGTATATATCTTCCATAGACGTGTATATTTAACGTATACATGTGTACATATTTTATAAATTAGTATATATATATATATATATATATATATATATATATATATATATTGTAATGTATATATATTGTAGTATATTTTATTTAAAGTAGTACATATACATTGAATGGTGCGTATATATGTGTATATATTTTTTAAATTCTAATGTAGTATATACTATATATATAGTGTATATATATTGTTTAACGTATTTAAAATGTATATAGGTGGGTATATATAGTGTACATTGAAAAAAACTTTTTTTTTGACCGGGTTTGATCGAATTTTTATCCGGATTTGACCAATTTTAGGTGGGTTTGATCGGGTTGGGTTAAGTGGGTCGGATTAGGGCTATTTTAAAATTTTTTACCCGGACCGACCTGGCCCACTTAACCTCAACCCAAACCCGACCCACAACCCGGATAAATTCAAAAGACCGGTTCCGGACTGACCCAGCCCGACCCACTTAACACCCTTAGTTCAAAGGAAGATATCTATGGGGCAGATAATGACTTTGGAAATTATCTTCGATGTGAATTTAACATTAATTCAAATAGTTGGTTTTATAAAATTAATAACTAAACAAACACAGTTTGTGAATATCATTTCATGTTGTGCACTAATTACTTTAGGTATTGATGTAGGACGATGGTGAATTCTTTGAATGATTTGTATAAGTAGGTTAATTTTGTGACACCACTTAAATTTTGATGTTAAAATAACTTTTTTTTAAAATAATTTATTAGTATCGTTTTTATTGGCGAACAAAACTCAATCCTTAAAATATATTATAGACTCAGATGGTGAAGAGCTAGGCATCAATCTGTCAAGTCTTTTTGTTGATGCGAGTTTTGGGGAAAGATCAACTTATTATCCTTAGAGTACCCGGCCCGATAAGTCCTAGGGCTTTAGGGTTTTGGGTCTCGGATCGGTTATTTTTTTAAAATGGGCCCGGTTAACCCGGCTCGGACCAAGTCTGATTCCGGCCCGTCGGTCAACCGGCCCAACCCGACCCGGATACCTTTTTTTTTAAAAAAAAAAAAATGTTTTGTCAAACTAGCTGTTGGCCCAACGGCTTTGTAGCCGTTTTTGGGTCCAAACAGCTAGTTTGGGCCCATTTATTAAAAAAAAAAAATTAACTTTAAAAAATATTTTTTAATCCCAAAAAAAATCTATAAATACTCTACAGCTTCAAATCATTTTTCACATAATTTTTTACTATCTCGATTCTCAAATATTCAATATATTGAATTTTCTAAGGTGCTCACTTTAATTTTTTAATTTTGCGATTACAATATACGAGTAGAAATTTCTAAAGTCGCAACCTTCGGATACTTCCAAAATTTGGTATTGTCGTTCCATCTCTTACGTTTAATTTTTATTGATTGTATTAATTTTTGAACATTTAATTTTATTGTATTTGTGTATTTTGAATTTTTTTAGTTTAATTTATATTATGGATAAATTAAGAAACCTCGCTACTAAAGGTGTTAAAAAATTTTGTCCCGGAAGTGGTAGTGGTAGTAAAAAGCGAATTACTAGCGGTAGAGGTACTTCAAGTAGTAGATATACCCGTGTGCCTTCGCCTCCGGTACCGCTTGGTACACCTTTTGAGGAAGAAATAGGTGAAGGTGCTCACGATATGGATTATGTAAAAGCTCAGGAAAATTACGGTATAGAAGAAGAAAATGAAGTAAATGCGGTTAATTTAGACGAAGATGATGAAAATATTGGTGAGACACCCGCAGTAGAAAATGCTAACATTAGATCTGAATCGGTTAATCTCGTTTCTCGTCCTCCCCGTACCCCAAGAGCTCGAAAAACAACTAGTATTGCATGACAATTTTTTGAATGCATATCAAATACTGAGGTGCAATGCAATATTTGTCAACAAATATATAAGCATAAAAGCGGAGGCAAGCAAGAAGGTACGGGTACGTTAATGAGACATATAGATGATGCTCATGAAAGAGAGTTAAATATTGCACGAGGTGGTGGGGATGTTGGTGGGCCAATGCAAACTAGAATGAACCCAGCAATCGGTCAAGTAACGAAGAAGTATAATAAATTAAGGGACCGGGAAGAAATAACTAAAATGGTAGGTGTGGGTTGTTTGCCTTTTAATTTTCCTTCTTCTGATGCTTTTATTCATTATATTCAAATAATTTATAATCCTATGTTTAATGGTATTACTAGAAGTACTTGTCGGTCTGATATTTTTAGACTTTATTCACAATATTGTTTTTATTTATCAACATTGTTAAAAAATATTAAATGTAGATTGTTCCTAACTTCTGATTTGATCGTGTTGTAAATAAAAATAATTATTTAACCATTACTTGTCACTGGATGGATAGTAATTTTGTGATGAAAAAACGTATTCTTGCTTTTATATATGATGAAGATGTAAACATACTGGATAATTTATTGCTGATTCTATTGTTAAAATTGCCGGATATTATGGTATCGAAAATAAAATTTTATGTATTGCTTTTGATAATGCTTCTAACAACAAGAATGCTATAACAAAAATAAAATCTACGCTATCTCCGCCCTTGCCTGAAATTTTTCATATTAAGTGTGCATGTCATATATATAATTTAATTGTAAAAGATGATCTTGTGTTTTTTGAGTTTTATATTGAAAAAATTCATCTTGCCGTTGGTTTTATTGAAGGAAATAATCGTAGATCGAGAATTAGAGAATTTAAAGTTAAATGACAAGAAAATGGACTTACACTGATTTTGATGCCTGAGGAAATTGATACTAGATGGAATTCTACGTATAAATTTTTAAAAACTTGTTATAAATATAGAATTCCTATTACACTAGCTTTTAACCAACATTGTGGTTCATTTATTGATTCTGCTGATTGCATGCTACATAATTCTGATTGGCTTGTAATTAATGATCTTGTTAAGTTTTTAGAAAAAATTTATGTAGCTACGGTTGAATTTTTCGGTGCTTATTATCCTACTGTTTGTATTATTTTGGCATATATAGCCGATATTTCTGATTTGCTCAAAGAATATAAAAATAAAGAAGGTTATAAAGAAGCTGTTGGCGCTATGTTTACGAAATTTAAAAAATATTTTTTCCCGATTCCCCCTATTTACTTAGTTGGTGCTATGCTAAATCCGTGCATGAAATATAATAATATGTGCCACTTTAATACTCTTATTTATACTAACTTAGAAATAAATACTAACCATGATTCTGAACAAGTACAACCTGATTTGTGGATGGCTACGGCTGATGCAAAGGATTCCATAGAAAAATTATATAATCACTATGCTGATTTATTTGATTTAGCCGTACCTACAAATATCACTCCAACTGTCGCTCCTCATCCTCCCGAGGAGCCATCATCTTCTAAAAGGCTGGCCCATAGTGATTTTTCTGATTCGTTTTATGATTTAAATTGTTGGAACAGTGTTGATGAGAGAACTTATACATCAAGTTATCGGGAAGAGCTGAAATATTATCTTCGGACGGCACCAGAGAATCGCAGATGACGGATCAACACGTTGGATAGGTGGAGGAGTAATGAAACACAATATCCTGTGCTTTCAAGATTAGCTAGAGATATCATGAATGTTCCAATGTCAACCGTTGCATCAGAGAACGCCTTTAGTCAGGGACGACAGCAGCTTGGAGACAACCGACACTCATTGGGAAGCAATGCAATGAATGTTCTAGTTTGCCTCAGAGATTGAATTAGAGCGGAAAGAAGAAACCAAGGAATGGAACCGGAGCCGAGCGACAAGCTGAAACTTGAAGAAATTATGACTTCACGGGAGAACTCAGCAGAGTCAAGTTCAATGCATGGTTTTGCCCCCGTTGACTTCGACTATCCTATGCAAGTTCCCGTTAATATTAACATGAATGGGTTGGAAAAAATGATGCATAATTTGTAGATTTTTCATTCATGTAAATTATAAATTTTGAATCATTTTGCAATCAATAAAATTTCACAAATTCATACACTCCTTAGTCCTTACTTTTTATATTTTTTCATTTAACGATTTAAAATTTTAAATTGAATTTCTAATTTTCTACTTTAAATTAAAATCTTAATTCTAATATATTATTAATTTACTACCAAATATTATTAATTTATTATATTAAGTAGCATATGTTTTGTATATTTGTGCATATATCTTCTGAAGAAGTGTATATTTAACGTATACATGTGTATATGTTTTATAAATTAGTATATAAGTATATATATATATATATATATATATATATATATATATATATTGTAATGTATATAGAATTTAGTATATTTTATAAGTAGTAGTATATATATATTGAATGGTGCGTATACACGTGTATATATCTTCTATAGAAGTGTATATTTAACGTATACATGTGTATATGTTTTATAAATTAGTATATAAGTATATTTATATATATTGTAATATATATATATATATTGTAGTATATTTTATAAGTAGTAGTATATATACATTAAATGGTGTGTATACACGTGCTTATATCTTCTATAGAAGTGTATATTTAACGTATGCATGTGTATATGTTTTATAAATTAGTTTATAAGTATATCTATATATTTTGTAATGTATATATATTGTAGTATATTTTATAACTAGTGGTATATATACATTTAATGGTGCGTATACACGTGTATATATCTTCTATAGAAGTGTATATTTAACGTATATATGTGTATATGTTTTATAAATTAGTATATAAGTATATCTATATGTATTGTAATGTATATATATTGTAGTATATTTTATAAGTAGTAGTATATATACATTGAATGGTGCGTATATATGAGTAATTGACTAATTGTGTATATGTGTATATATTTTTTAAATTCTAATGTAGTATATACTATATATATAGTGTATATATATTATTTAACGTATTTATAAAGTATATAGGTGGGTATATGTAATGTATATTGAAATAAAGTTTTATTTTTTATATTTTTGTCCGGGTTTGATCGATATTTTAACTGGGTTTGACCGGGTTTTGGTGGGTTTGACCGGGTTGGGTTAAGTGGGCCGGGTTAGGATGGATTTTAATTTTTTTACTGTTGGGTTCGCCCGGCCCGACCCACTTAGATCCCAACCTGGTTAAATAACACGGGACGATTTCTGGTTGGCCCGGCCCGACCCACTTGACAGTCATACCTTAGAGTGACTTTTATTCATTGAGTGGTGATTTTTTCAGTCGGCACCTTTGGATCACTAAGATCGATTTTCGTCCTTGCTTGATGGATGAATCTTGTTGTCATACTCTCTTATGTTTTTGTCCTTAAATGATTTTTTATTATAAGAAGTGAATAAATTGAGAGAGAAGAGGGGAGACTTCTTTATTTTTCTTGATCGATGAGAGATGATAAGATTGAGGATAATGAACAAAACCTCACTATTTTTACAGAGGAAAATACTTTTAGTTTCTCTTTAAAAGGTAGATATTTCATATCTTAATAGATATCAACTAGATCTTATCCATATTTTTATAGACATTCATTAGGGGTGGGCATTCGGTATTCGACTCGGTATTTTCATAATTTTGGTTCGATAATTTGATAATTGGTAATTGAAAGTAGATACCAAATACCATACCATTAAACTTCGATTCGGTAATTCGGTAATCGATAAATTAAATTTTGGTTCGATATGAAATTCGGTATTCCCATATTAAAGTTGGACATGGTTGTAGTGATCCTATTTGGTGATAATAGTGGTGATTTCCAATCAACATTTTGAGAAAAAATCAATTTTATTTGGTAGTTTTACACCTTTGAATACACAATTTAACATCAAAAAAATCAATTTTGTTTGGTCTTGTTACACGTTGATACGCGTGGCTCAATTAATGAAGTACCTTAAAACCTATGTTATTGTAGTTTGATCCAACTCCAAGAAGGGGAGAATTGGATGTAACACGAATAACATTTACATCAAACTGAATGTAACACAAACTGGATGTAAATGTGATGTAAAGTCATAATATTACTTCTTATAAATGTGATGCAGGGCAATATATGCTATGTTCTCTGCCAAGTGCTGAGTTTTGCTTTCATCTGTTGTTGACATGTGAACACAAGAATTAAGAAATCTTGACCAAGTCCCCTTGGTTAAAGCTATATTCTGACCTATGTTAGGAACATTAGAATTAGATAAGTGTAGCCAACAATGGTGTTATGTATCATGTCATAAAGACTTATTTTCTGTTGTTCCCTTCTACGCCCTGATTTTCAGTCTTAGCGTAATATTTTCGTCAAAAGTTTTCGTATCTTGGTTGCAAGGAAGTCTGTTGTGTTAAGTTAAGAGTCTACTTTATGAATATCTTTAATAGTTCAAAGTTTGCTTAAGCAATACTCACACAAGTAGGTGGCCTTTGGAGTGTGGACGAGGTATGTGGCCTATGGGTCACTTAACTATAATTGGATATTCGGAAAATATCAAATACCAAACGGTAGTAATATTTTTTTACCAATTTTAAAATTTTACTCCCAAATACCATCCCAAATATCAAAACATTACCAAATACCAATTATTAAATTTTTCGATTCGATTCGGTAATTTAATTTTTGGTATCTTATGCCCACCCCTAACATTCACTATAATGTAAATACATTTATAATACCTTGTAATTAATTCAAAAGAATCTCTCCTTTTCTTTAAAGGAAACTTACATAAATCTCTGAATGTTTAAGTGTTATTATGTTATTTCAATTATTTGGGTAGTTATATCATATCTCAATTTTTTAAAATTGTGAAACATCTGTTATAACGTGATATATATAAGAAGTGATACATTTAAAATTGATTAGATATTTATTTTAGGAAGTAACGAATTTTGTTTTATTATGCAGACACGCTCAATCAGTTACAAGTTGAATTTCCTATATACCGAAAATCCGCAATTCCCCTTGACCAAATTTCAAATTTGAAGTATCACCCATCACCGGATATTCAAATTTGAAAAATTCATCGAAATTGACACGAAGGGGTCACTTTTGGTAGGCTATTGGTGACGCCGGTGGGATGTTTTTTTTGGTAGGCTGTTATGGAGTTTTCCCGTGGTGAGTGGGTTGTGTTACTGAAAATTCAAATTTAAAAATTTCGTCGGAATTGACGCAAAGGTGTCACTTTTGATGGGTTATTGGTAACGCCAATGAGGTGATTTTTTGGGTAGGTTGTTATGGGGTTTTTTGGTGGTGAGTGGGTTATTTTTTAATGGACCGAAGTTGGTTCACCGGAACAGTGAGCTCCGGTGATGAGGATGGCTGCTCCGTTCTCCTCCGATATGAACAAAATGTATCACCCAATAATTGAAATAATAATTGTATCTACCATATGAATCATCATAATACCATATGTATCACCCATTAATATCATATATATCACTCAATAAAACCATACAAACTGTATCTATCGTATGAATCATCATAATACCCATATAATAATGTCATATTTATTATTGATATGAATCACCATTAAAGTAGAAACATGTATGAATAACTATATATATATATATATATATATATATATATATATATATATGTATGTATGTATGTATCAATCGATTTAAAAAAAAAAATTGGGAGAGATTTTAGTGGGAGAGGGGGGGATTGTGAAAAAAATAAATAATTGCATGTGTTAATGGAGGAGCGGAAATTGGGTAGGTGAGTTACAACATGTATCAACATTAAAATTAAAAATTGGAATTTTATATAAATTTTAAAATAATAAAAAATATTGTATAATATAATCTCTTAAGTTTGAGTTTTGTGTAATTTATTCCTTTTTAATGTTGGATTGCCTTCAATTTGATTTTGAAATCCAAATAGGTTCTTGGTAAATGGGCCTCCAACTTTTTCGATCCATTTTTGGGCCAATTTTCAGTTTCACAGATTATATTGCAATTTCATTTGCACAAAGTTTCCCAATTCCAAATGGGTTCTTAGGTTCTACATACTTGATGAATGCGCCTCCAGCTTTTCCAATCAAAATTTTGGCCAATTATACTTTTCAATTTCATATATGATATTAGTGACGGAGTCAGAATTTTTATTAAGGGGTTTAAAAATATATATACAAATTAGTTGAAGGGATTCAACATTTACTATTCATCATAAAAAGTACTTTTAACCATGTAAAAATAATATAAAAATAGTATATTACCAGGAGGTTCAGATGAATCTCTCAAATAAAGATGGCTCTGCCACTGAATGAAATATAGGATCAATAATGTGTGTATTAATAATAAAGCTATTGGTTATATTTATAATAATTATATTGAGACTTTTTTTTCTTATGTAATATCTAATTCAATGTATTAAAATAACATAAATGATATTTATTTTAAAGAATTATTTATAAAAATATTCTTCATAAATATGATGAAAAAATATGAAAATATTTTTAAAACATAACTGTGTCTTTGATCATAATGCATTAGCATCGATTGCCCACAAATCCATAATATATAATATTAAATAAAATATATAATTAATTTTTTTTTTTATTTTGGTGTTCTCATTGGAGCTCCGACTAATTCAAATTATGCGTTGCAGAGTCCATTAAGGTAGCAGCGTTCCCAACAGAGCTTTCTCCATACCTAGAATTTGCATACGTTATATATATAAAAAAAATCAAATAAAATATTAATAATTGCAGAACTAATGCATTGTTATAAATGTATTTACATATAGTGAATATCTATCAAGATCTACTTTGATATCTATTAGGATTTGAAGCATTTGTTTTTTACTCAGACTAGGAGTAAATTTTTCCTATAAATAGAGGGGTTTTATTCATTATATTTATAATCTGATGTCTCTCATCCCTCAAGAGAAGAAATAAGAATTACTCTCTATATTCTCTCTACTCTTCTTATTTATTCTTTCTTATTTTATAACACGTTATCAGCACGAGACTCTACCCTATGTCGAATCAAGGTAAGTATGATTCTCAAAATTTATAATTTAAGTTTTGACATTTGTTTGCTCAAGGTAAGTATGATTCTCAAAATTTATAATTTAAGTTTTGACATTTGTTTGCTCAAGATAAGTATGATTCTCAAAATTTATAATTTAAGTTTTGACATTTGTTTGCGTTGAGCAAAATTGCTCTACAGAAAAGGACAGTTTTGAAACTTCATCAAGTCACGTATAAAAGACACATACAATGAAAAGTAATTATTTTCCCATAACAAAGGTTATTTGCTGTCTTATATTAAGAATCACGTGAAAGCTACTAACATATAATAGGTAATTGTTTTATAAGGATTTTTGCCTAATCAATTAAAATACTCTTCGTACCATGAGGTAATTGGCTTGTAATTGGTCAATATTGTTATTTATTGTATGTTTTCTAACTCTTATGGTCGATAAATTATTTTTATATTGAAAAGAGAAGGTATTCAGTAGTATTGCTTTATGAAGATTTAAAAATGATACATATATCATCTAAAGGTAATTCATTGAAAACTCAAGTTTCATGGCATTAGAATTCTCTTACTTTTAAATTGATGAATTGCTAAATTATGTTTTCGGTCACTATGATAAGTCACATGCTTGAATTTTTTAGTGGCTCGTTTGAGTAAATATGGTGATCGTTAGTAACCAATAAAGTAGTATTATTTTAAAAGGTTAGATGGTAAGACGGTGAATTCATGTATTATTACATTAAAAGGGTAAGACATCGGGATAAAGTCTTGATGCCATGATAATAAAATATTGGGTTCAAATCCCATCAATTTATGCCTAAAACACCTTTATATGGATCAAATATTGAGGTTGAATCACAATACCATATTGATGATATTGTGATGGCTAAGGCAAAATAATGAGTGTTTGATGAAAACTCATGAAATTCGACCCATTGAATATGCTCCATTTCATGAGGTGAATGTGTGATAGCAATATATTATAAGTCTGAAATATGACAACTTACTTCATTCTTGAGGTGTGTGTGGTAGCAGTGCATAATATGTTTGAAAGAAAACAAGTGATTGAATGCACGAATATATGCGTGGACCGACAATATGATAATGATCATAAAAAATAATGATATTTTTGCACGCGTATTATGATCATAAGATATGTTAGAGAAAAATTCTCTAGATCATATGTATGCCTCGAGTTGCTCCTGAAGTAGCAATATTTTGAAAGAGATTCTAAGCTATCATAATTTGATACACTTAAGGCATGATTATATTCCATTCCTGGGGAATGAGAATCTTCTTAATGCAAACGTGCACTTGATTGTGATGGTATCACAACTCATCTTCGAAAGAGGTTGAATAATTAAGAAAAATTATTTTGAAATCTACTTCTGAAGTAGTAACCTGAAATTTATTCCTATAGTAGTAAATTTGAAATTTACTAAAGCAAAAACACATATCATGGTAAACTTGGAGTTTACTAGCATAAAAGTTCATAAGTTGACATGAACGATTGCAATATCTTAAAGATGTGCATATTAAGTATTAAACATATATTGAAGAATTCAAAAATTCTTCATGAACTTTAATGTTGCTTGTTCTCATGATACGTTCGTTGGACGAACTAATTTTGGGATTGGATCCCTCAAAATCTGAAAAGAATAAAAGGTGAATAGGGGCCCGTTCACCTATCATGTGATATGTTGAAAAGATGCATCAATAAGATGATCACATGCACATTCATTGTCAACCTACAGTTTGACATTCATAAAGTTGCTTCCTCAACAAAATTGAGTTAAGAACATAATTTTCAGATTGTGCAATCAAAAAAGTTATCTTGATGATGATGGTCTGGTATTGAATGCCTTCGATAAATAGCTAAACCATCGCTAATGAGAACAAAGCTTCATGTGTTGATCTGAAATATGATATGTTGCATACAATAACACTTGTATGCATTAGACCAATAAATTATGATTATTTCTTCCCCTCAAATAAATGTACCATAATGCACAAAGATGGATCCATCAAAGAAGATGGAGGATGTATGTTAGCTTTCCTAACATAAGAGGGAGATTAATGATCAACTATGAAGTATGTTAGGAATTATCATCAGATCCTCATTCAAAAGATAATTCAAGTCAAATGCCGAACGCATCTCATATTTAAGCTGCAAGTGCTCCTATTTTATGTCTCTAAAGGACAAAGTCTATGCATGCATAAAGCGTGATAGACCAATCAGTTCCAAATGAAAGAGTACTTGTATAGAATAAGGAGCAAATAATCATAATAAGAAGGTAATATGTGCCTGAAGAGCCTATGACATAACACTTCATGAAACCTTATGAGAGGGTCAGGTACCTGAAAATAATGAAGTGATGAGATCTCAAAATGTTATGTCGCATTGTGAACCGATACTAAATGATATATCATCAATATCTTTGACACAATACTGACGCAATATTATGAAAGATTATGAGGATCTTAAGTCTACGTTAATTTAAGCATGCTGACGTAGAAACATTTATTAAGTGACATGAAAGGATGCATCTTGGTAAGTGAAAATTTATTTGATTTGCAGTCCAGACACTTAAAGATGTCACACATAAAATGTTGAATATTGTCACTTTGACAAAATTTGTATGAAAACTTCTTTAAGGATTCAAAATATAAAAGTTTCTAGGAAACTTATTGATAATCCTTATATTGTATAAGCTTATAGCTTGAAAATTATTGAAACTCTTGGAGAGTTTTCAAAAGTAATAAGATTATTTGTTGAAATAAGAAATATACCAATTTGAATTGGTTATGAAGTACCATATCTTAGTATAATTGGTGCACTCATGTATCTTGTAAAAAAAAAACTACAAGACCCAATATAGCCTTTCGCTCAATTTGTTAGTAAAGTATATTTCTACTCCTACTAGGAGACATCGAAATGAGATAAGATACATGAGTTTATTTTATTCTAAAGATTGCAGTCCCGATTTTACTGGTCATGCTGATGTTGGGTGCTCATCTAACCCGCATAAATCTCGGTCTCAAACATACAATGTGTTCACATGTGGGGATACTGCCATATCTTGGAGATATACAAAGCAGTCTATCGTAACCACTTCATCGAATCATGCTGAGATGATAGCTATTCATGAAGCAAGCCGAGAATGTGTATAGTTGAGGTCCATGATACATCTCATTCGAGAAAAATGTGGTGTGAAATATGACAATCTACCTACAATTTTATATAGAGATAATTCAGCATACATAACACATCTTAAGGGAGGATTCATAAATGGAGATAAAACGAAGCACATTTTGCCAAAACTTTTCTACATACATGAGCTACAAAAGAATGATACTATTAACGTGCAACAGATTCGTTCAACTGACAATGTGACTGATTTATTCACCAAGTCTTCTCCAATTACAACTTTTAAGAAGATGATGCACAAGATCGGGATGCAAAGGTTCAAAGATGTTCTCATTAGGGTGAGTTAATACGCGCTGTACTCTTTTTTCCTTACGAGGTTTTGTCCCACTGAATTTTTCTTGTAAGGTTTTTAATGAGGCAGCCGAAATGCGTGTTATTAGAGATGTGTACTCTTTTTACTTCACTAGATTTTTTTCCTACTGGATTTTTTTTAGTAAAGTTTTAACGAGACACATTATCTACCAATTAGACAATCAAGGGGAAGTGTTATAAATGTATTTACATTATAATGAATATCTATCAAAATTTATCTTGATATTTATTAGAATTTAAAACATCTGTCTTTTACTCAAATTAGAAGTAAATTTCTCCTATAATATATCTGATCTTTTCCATCAAGAAAAGAAATAAAAATTATTTTGTCTATTCTCTATACTCTTTATGCATCATTTTTTTTTTTTTTGGCCTTTTTAATTATGTCTCTTAACTTACTGACTGTATGTTGCAAGAGAAACTTATTAAGTGGACAAAATTGTGAAGGTGTCGAACAAATAGAAGCTTGCCGCTTCAAACTCTACTACGTGTCTTATAACAAAGTGAATTACTTGCATGCAACATTTAATACTTTTAGATTCCCTAAATTGCCCATTTCTACCCCAACAAATTCTTTTATGTTATACTCCCACTATTTTAATTCATTTATCCTATTTTTTTAAAAAAAATTACTTCAAATAAATTTTTAATTATTTTTTAAGTATTTCTTTCTGAGACATAGATCTAGGATTTGATATGGTCTTTGAGCATAAGCTTGGGAGATCAATTTGCCGACTTTAGTTTCACTTTATTTCCACATTATAATACATTATACTTAAGAAGCTATATTTTAATACATTTCAGATATATCAAATTAAAATTAAATAAAAAATTACAGAACTAAAAGACTATAATTATATACAACAACCATAATAATATTAAAATACACGTAATTTTTTTTTTATCTTACAAAAATTAATAAATTATTTTTAATAGATTTTCCATTTAAATACAGAGATAAAGTTGTCTTTGAATCAGAAATTCATCTGAACTTTCATCAATAGAAAATTAAACTATATATATATATAGTTAATATTAATTTTTATATATGTAAAATATATGTTGAACGCTTTTTAATTTATTCGTATGTTTATTTATAATTTTTAAAAACAATTCTAACTCCGTCACGGTTCTAAGTGAAGTACTAGTTGTGGTCAAATGACCAAAATGGTAATTCCACTACCTAGTCAAATGAAACCATTTGCCTATATAATTTCTTCTTCTTCACTCAAGATGAAGTGAAATTCCATAAAGGAGCAGAGCAAATACTTGCAACAATTATCAAAAAATGGACAAAGGAGGATGTCTAACATACGCTTTAACCATCACAATTCTAACATGCACACTTTCTCTATTTTCCTTCCACCATACAACAACAGCACAAGAAGACTTCAAAATCCGGCAAGTCACCGACCAAAACCACCAAACAACAACCGTACACGGCGGAGACAACCATCACAACCACAATCATAACTACCTTGGTATTTTACTTCAATTTTATCATAATTGTCTCTTACTTCGAAAAGATTTTTGAAATTTTGAAGTTATGTAAATAAAAGATCTTTTTCTTCTCAAACATAATACAATAGTATTCCTAATATAGTTGTTTAAGGAGTTCGTTTATTTGAGATTTTTTCTCAAATAATTTTTATGTCTTTTAGTATAATTTGTATATTATGTAGATCAGTTGATCAAATTTATATCATTTTACTCACCTTGATTTTTTAATTTATGTGGCATACTTTTTTCCTTCCATGCGCAAAGAAGTCAAATCTTTTTGACACGTTTCATTTAATCCTCATTAGGTCCCAATTAACTAGAAAAGTCCATCAACAGCAGCACTGAAGTGACTTTACTAAGGGTATGCATGTTAGGAAACATATGAGAGCCATTTTTTATTTTTAAAACTCGTCTCCAATCAAATATCAAATATAATTACGCCACACAAATTGGGATGGGGATGGAGGGAGTATAAAGTTTCTGTAGTTTTCTTTGATCATCTGATTTATTGCCTTTATAATTTATAATTTTGTAATGGAAAACTATTAACTTACAGATTTCGACCCTTACGGCCTTACCCTTAGGAAACATATCAGAGTCATCTTTTATTTCGGTAACTATTTAATGGCACCTTTTTCATTTAATCCTCATTAGGTCCCGATTAACTAAAAAAGTCCATCAAAAATAGCACTAAAGGGACTTTACTAAGGGAATGTTAGGAAACATATTAGAGTTATTTTTTTGTTCTTAAACTCCGCCTCCAATCAAATTACGGCACATAAATTGGGATTGGGATAGAGGGAGTATAAAGTTTCTCTAGTCTTCTTTGATCATCTGATTTATGACTTTATAATTTGTAATTTGCAACTACTAGCTTACGACGCAATATCAATTTCGACCCTTACGGTTATCTTCTTTTATTTCTTAAACTCCGTCTCTAATCAAATTAGGCCACATAAATTGGGATTAGGATGGAGGGAGAATAAAGTTTCTATAGTTTTCTTTGATCATCTGATTTATAATTTGTAATTCGCAACTATTAGCTTAGGCATGGCGTAATATTGATTTTAAGCCCAACAGGTACTCCAGCGGAGCATCGGTTCAAGTCCTTCATACAACAATACGACAAAAAGTACACCACACGGGAAGAGTACATACACCGTCTTGGCGTGTTCGTTAAGAATCTCATAAAGGCAGCTGAACACCAAGCGTTGGATCCTACTGCTGTGCATGGTGTTACGCAGTTTTCCGATTTGACATCGGAGGAATTTGAGAGGATGCATATGGGTGTTAAAGGTGGTGGTGATCGGAGTTCGCTGTTGGGAGAGGTTGGATCACACGCGCCGCCCTTGGAAGTGAAGGACTTGCCGGAGAGTTTTGATTGGAGAGATAAAGGTGCTGTTACTGAGGTGAAAATGCAGGTGAGAATTGTATGATATATAATGTTGGTAGTTAGTATTGTAGAAGCTAGATTTTCTTGTCCTATATATTACCTATATATTGCTTCCTTTGCTTACATTATCGGATTATTTGTTGTTGTTGCTACATGGCTTTTTTGTTACTAAATTTGCTTTATCATGGGCGGAACAATCATCCTGATTGGGGTTTCCGCATTTGAAAGTCCTCATACAACAAGTACTTTATGCCTTTGACTTCAAAAATGTCGGACGAATGTGTGTCCGATCCTTAATGATGTATTTTTGAAGGATTCGATATGGGTGCCCCACATTTTTGGAGAGTCCGAGCAATTTAGTCCAGCTATATCAAAGGGTAGCTATATCAAAGGGTGGTCATGTGCCCACCCTCCGTCGGAAATTATATAAGCTAAGTTTTAGCTATTAGGAGCGTGTTATGAGATGCAAAAATTGAAATAGGAGGAGTAATAATTAGTGGTCATATTGTAAAGATTTAGTAATTGCTCTATGGATTGCATCTGGTATAAGAAATCATGATAATATGAAAGCTACCAGTCTTGCCACTGATGATCTTAGTTCTGTAGTTCACAATCATAAAACCAAAATTACAGCCTATGTCATTTTTGTTCCACACTATTGAAATTAGAAAAGCAGTTTCGATCTTTGCCTTGAATTTACTGTATAGAGCTGGTTAATTTGCATAGTTTGTTTTGTGTCAAGTGAGTTAAGGCACATTAGGTTTGTATGTTTAAAGGAAAACTCAAAACAATTACTACAAGAAACTACCACTATATCGTTATATCGATACGTGTTAAGAGATGCAATATTATAGTATTTCATTGTTTGGACAAATGACTTGAAGGTTATACTTAGAACTATACTATTCTGGTACACAAGTTGGCAAACAAATTTGTTCAGCTGCACTTACGAGCTAGTAAGTGAAACATGATGTGGTTTCTAGTGATGTACACACATAGTGGCAATGCAGGGTACTTGTGGGGCATGCTGGGCGTTTAGTACGACTGGATCCATTGAAGGCGCCAACTTCATTGCCACCGGCAAGCTGCTAAACCTTAGTGAACAACAGCTTGTAGATTGTGATCACACGGTTAGCTCTTCTCAGATTTGTATATTAAGTGTCTTGCTTTGTGCCTTTGTGTAGTACTAATTACATTCGTGACCAATGACCGCTCTTTTTTCTCTTCGGAAGTGTGATAAGAAGGATAAAGAGTCTTGTAATTCCGGGTGCAAAGGAGGCTTAATGACAAATGCATACAATTACTTAATCGAGGCAGGAGGAATAGAAGACGAAGATTCTTACCCATACACTGGCAAACGCGGTGAATGCAAGTTTCAACAGGACAAAGTCGCTGTAAAAGTCTCCAATTTCACCAATATTCCCATCGACGAGCAACAAATTGCTGCTTATTTAGTCAATCATGGACCTCTTGCAGGTAAGCGCCCCTCGTCTCTCATATCTCTTGATACGATATGTGCAAACATTTCTTGATATGGTGTGTGCAACTAGACTAATGGGTACTTAGCTTGAACGTTTGTTTTGTGTATAGTCGGTTTGAATGCCGTGTTTATGCAAACGTACATCGGAGGTGTATCATGCCCATTAATATGCGGAAAGAGGTGGGTTAACCATGGAGTTTTGCTTGTCGGTTATGGCTCGAAGGGGTTTTCAATACTGAGATTGAGCAACCAGCCATACTGGATCATAAAGAACTCGTGGGGAAAACAATGGGGAGAACACGGCTACTATAAACTTTGTAGAGGACATGGCATGTGTGGGATGAACACAATGGTTTCAGCTGTTATGACTCAAACCTCCTAAGAAGATGAATTATATAACTAGGTCTATAGTCTCCCTGCTCCTAAACTCTTTCAAGTTATAAAATAATTTGTAGTGAAGTTCTCTTCTTGAAACTTTTAGGTACATGTCTAAAGGTTTCTTTTGTTTTAGACATGAAAGTTGGCTTGGCCCAACATATACCAATGGATTCTATTATGTGGTTTTTATTGGTTAATTTTGTGAGAGTTTAATGTGTGAGATTTCTTGCTTTATGTTATTTCTTGATCTATTTTATCATAACTAGTATATTTTGGTGAAAGATTTTATGACCTAGATTGATTACGTTCATCCAAAATGGTCAATGAATTATTTGTTTGTGCACATAGATTAAATCTGCGGGATTCCTCTCACCTCTCACCAGCAACAACCTCTCACCAGCAACAGACACCAGCAACAGACAAAGAAATCTTGTCTATTTAGTCATAAAAAGTGACCTTGTCTATTTAGGCTAGGCTAGGAAGAATCACCCGGTATTTTCTGTGTTAGGAATTTTGTCTTTGTTGGAATTTGAACTTGGAAAATCATAGGTTTCTATCATTTCATCGCTAGGCCACACCTTTGGATGCCGTTGGCACCATTATGGTTCAAGCATATACGTAATATATATGCTCCAACTCTTTTGAATTGTCTATGTTGCGCAGAGATACATATATTATATCTATAGGTATACACTTATAGTAAAAGTATACAAATTTTATACACTTTGTGTATATATGTATTGTAAACTAGAACATCCAAAATTATTGGGCTCTAGTTATTCCTATTTTAGAGGCTCAATGGATGGGCCAAGTTCGTCACATTACTGGTCTGAACTACGGTTCATACAAGTTTTAATTTGTGATAAGGCTTTAGGTTTTTAATCTTGAGTGCTTGTCCATGACATAAGTAGAGATCAAAAGGTTTAAAATCGTCATTTTTAAGCCATTATTTTTTGAGTAACTTACATAAATCCATGATAGTTTAAGCAATATTACATAAAATCTCGTTTATTTTGCTAATTACATTTTATCCCAAAATTTTGAACTGGTGATACATATGTTAAGCAGTGATACATACCTAACAGATTAGGTAATTATTTTAGCAAGTAACAGATTTTCGTTGATTTTAACAACGTAAATTTTGTCTAAACTGTTACAAGCATTAAAAACACAATTTTATTTGACATCAGCTCGATATTGAAGCAAACCACATTAGAAACTCAAAAGTTTTTCAGTTCTGGAACAAAAAAAATCGATATTCAATATATTTTTTTTTCTGAATTTCTTCAATCTTCATTAGCCATTAGCCATTGAAGATAAAATAAACTAACACAAAAGAATTTTAAAGCATAAATCAAAAGCTAACTTTTTTGAAGAAGTTGTCAATTTTTGAAATCAAAGGATGAAGGATTACGGTTGAAATCAGTTGAAGTAATGGGGAATGAAGTTGACTCAAAATTTACTAAAATTGGAGAGATTTTAGGGGAGTAATTTGTGAGGAAAAAAAAAGGATGAAGCGTAAAAGGATGAGAGAGATAGCGTGAAAAGAGGCGTGTGCAACCAATTTTTGAACATTATTAGGTTTACCGTTAAATATTTGATAAACTTTTTTAATGCGAATACGAGTTTATAAGAAAAGATAGTCAATTAATTTGAGCCGTATTAAGCTACTAATATAGATATACCCCTAACAATTCGATCTTCCAACCACTAATAATAATATATACAATAGGCAAAACAAAAAGAGAAAGGTAAAGAAATAACATTTCTTGTTTGGCATGAATAATGCAGCACGAAAGAAGCTTGATTAACAACCAAAATTGTTTTTTTGTGCTATTACAAAAGATACCTAGAAGATGATCTTTCATTAAATATTCCACAAAGTATAATCTGTTTGGTGAATTTTAGTCTGTTTGGTGAATTTTATAAAAGCAACTCTATTTTTTATTTTTCTTTATAATTGTGATTTCGGGTCTATACCTTGACTAATTTCACGGAATGCCTGTCACCTCCCACCAGCAACAAGTACCAGGTGACTATGTCTACCAAGGCTAAACCAGATGGGAAGAAATTAAAGTTCTGACCTTCGATTAATGATACCTGCCTCCTTCCATCCCCGATTAATCTCACGAGATACCTGCCACTTCCCATCAGCAACAGATATAGCTAATGCAAATGGGAAGAAATTAAAGTGTCAGCCTCAATTAATTCATGAGATACCTGTCATTTTCCATCCTTGATTAATTCAGGTATCTGCCACCTCCCATCAGCAATAGGTATCAGATAATTCTGTCCATCAACAATCCATCAAGACTAAAACAGATAGGAATTAAAGATTAAAAAAGATGGGACGAAAGTGCTACTGCAAAAGATGCATATAATCTGTTTGATGAGTCTTTTAAAAGCAACTTATTGTGATCAACAGTTTAGTACTTATTAGTTTGTATTTGACTAACTAATTTTATAAATATTTTGGAACAATAATTTAGTGTTTGATCAAATTTTGAAAAATGTTTTTTAGATGAACTTTTCGAAAAAGGGGTTTTTGAGGAGAATATATTTGTTTTTGCTTCTTAGAAACAACTATTTGTATTCAAAAAGTATTTTTTTTTTCTTTTAAAACAACTGATCATACACCTTAACTTTGAATTACTTTTTAAAAATACCACTTTTAGCTTTAGAAAAGGTTGGCCAAACAAATGAACAAGCAATTAGTTTATTAATGCGTGATTCCACAAGCTACTAAAAAATTTATCAAACAAGAAAGCTACTAGAAAAAGAATTGGCCTATTAAAAAGATCATAAACTCCTAGAATTAAATTAACTAAAAATTTTAGTAAGTTGTAGATTATATTATTCGTGAAAGCTTCGAGTACTTATACACAAACATTGTTAATTTAAATAATTTATTCTATAATATTTTGTTATTATTATTTGTTAAGCATTTTATTGTCATAATTTGATTTGGTTTATATATTTTAAAAGTCAATATGAATAATTTAATTTGATATTTAAAAATCCCAAACCAACACTACCAAATACACCCCTAATTTCTTTCTCTTTCTTATATTCAATAACAAGGGAAAAAAGGGACGACCCGGTTCATACCTACTCCGTAGTGAATATAATAACAACTATAGTGAGATGAATATAATAACAACTATAGTGAGATGAATATAATTTCTTTATCCTTATTTTAAAGATTTTAGAGAGAGAAATTCTATTAGAAAACATTTCTTCCTAAAATCAACCTGCATACAAATTCGAATTAATCAAATCCTATACAACAAATACTTGGATGCTGATGAAAACAAGGAAAACATAGTTGCTTCTCATAAAATGCCGAACAATAAATTAATACTATATATTAGTATCAACCCCCAACCATTAACTATCAGCAGTTGAAACTTAACTACAAATTAATTGATTAATCATGCAAAAATTTTGTTTTCATTTAATATTTTCGTATTAAAGTCTAATTACATTTGATTATTTGAATGATTTATTGCACGGTCCATTTGTGAGCAACGTCTACAACATAATTTTTATTTTTACAATTCAAATTCATAAGTGGAGCCATCATAAAAAAAGAATAATTCTACGCACATTTTTTATAACGTGTAATATGAATATTAAATTTTAATTACTATAAATATATATTTAATTTTATATATTCTTCATACGACTCAAATCGAAATGACACCAACCATCCCACCAAAGCTAATTGACAACTTTTGCCAAACTACGTAACAAAGTAAAGACCTAACCTCAAGATTTCGAAGTTATCCATTCTATATATTTTTGGTAACGAGGTGTTTTCGTATTTATTTTGCTATTGATATTTTGCCATTTTTGAATAATATATTATAATCTTATCATTTTTGTCATCATTATCCATTTTTACAATTTTTATTAAGGTCAGGAGTATGAGCCTGTTTAGATAAGCTGAAAAAAGTGTTTTTGAAAGTGTTAGACTTATTTTTAAAATAAGCATTTAAAGTGTTTGGATAAAATTACTGAAACTTAAAAAAAAAGTTATTGATATGTTTGGTAAATAATGCTTTTAAGCACTTTTTTTTGTTAAAATGACTAAAATACCCTTATAGTTGTTAATAATATATAAAATTGATTATTATTAATTTTTATTGCTAAAATGATTCAAATTAAAATAAATATATATTTTAATATATATTTAAAAAATATTTTCATGAATGACTATTAATTTGTGTGCTAAAAATATTTTTTTTAAGAGTTTAAAGTGTTGAATGTTTGTGTTTGAAAAATATAATTATATATTAAAAGATTATTTATTTCTTCATGGTTACGTTAAGATTTTGTATCATTAATTTTTTTTTATTCGAAGCGGGGCTAATTAGCCCATTAATTTATTTGAAAGACAAAATAAGATTGTTGATTAAAGGTAAAATTGGAATGACGTATAATTGCAAGGGATAAAATAGAAATTTACATAGTCAACTTAAAATTTCAAAAAAATAAGCACCTATTTGGTTGCTTCTTGATTTTGTCTTTAAAAAAAATCAAAATCAACTTATTTTAAGCAATTTATAACTTCACCAAACACCATTATAAGCAACAAAGTGCTCATAAATTGTTTTGACTAACTTATAAGCGCACCCAAACACTCTCACAGTATCTTTTTGATGGTGACAAGCAATATATGATTTGCCAATATACCTCGTGTTTCACGCAAGTAATCAATCATTTACATTAATGTATTAGAATTAAGGAAAATAAATTTAGTTTTAAAATAAAAATTAGATGTACCTGAAAAAACCTAATGATTAATATTCTTTTTTATTTTCTAAAGTGACAAATATCTTTCATTAAACTTATTTAAATAAGTTCACGAACAAAATAAATCAAAAAGAGTACTAGGCCTCAACTCAAGTTAAAATCAATTATTTATATCGACATTGTTCATATTGTCTTATTTAAATTTAATTATGAAAAAAGTATTACACTTCAAATTCAAATTAGAATCGATTAATTGTATCAACATTATATTCATGTCGTTTTATTTAAATTTGCCTCAGTTAAATTTTATTAAAATTTGCATCTAAGTATGTAGTATTTTCAAAATTTCAAGAGAGACTAATTTCTCTATTTTTGTAAGACTTAGCAAACGGAGCTATTTAACACATACACTAATAATATTATAGCAAATATTTTCTAAATTAAATTAATCAATATATATATATAAATTGATTCGATACTATATTAAAATCAATAAAGTAGTAATTTTTGCAATTCTTGTTCCTTACAACTTTTTGTTGACATGACTACCAATCAATTATAAACCAAAAATCATTTGTCTCATGCCCCCCACTATAGATCCAATTAGATTCTATTAACTTTTAATTCCAAAAATCCAAATAAAAAGACAAGAATACCCTTATCAACAAAGTTGGTGCAGGGTGTTTTTAGTCATTTAACACAACACGTAGCTTTAATATCCATTAACAAAGACAACAAAAACAGCCACGTCATGTTGAAAATGATAGAATGAATTTGAGAAACCTAACTGTTGACAGCTGAAAAACATGTTGCTACCTAATCAAGACACCCGAAAAAAATTAAATATATAAATAAATATTTTTATTTATACTCGATGTCTCAATTAATTCAAATTCACATAAAAAAAAAGTTGATTCTAAAGATTAAAATATTCTTTATTAAACACGACTTGATTGACCTAAAATATTTGATTAAGAATGAATAATATTTAACTAGAGGTAAATTTGATGATTTAATATTAATACTATAATTTTATTTCATCTGTTCTAAAATAAATGTTATTTTTAATTAAAAATTATCTCAAAATAAGTGACATCTTAAAAATTCATGATCAAAATTAGGAGCATGTTTATTCGACACTCTTATATTAAAAGACTACTTCTTAATAGTACTCAATTTTAAAAAGAAAAGATATAATTAATAAAAGTAATTTCTTAAACTAAGATAATCGATACTTCCTTTATAACAACAAGAGTAATTGAATTTACTGATACCGTAAACGATATTTTCTTCGTTTCTTTTTATTTGTTATGGAGTTTAATCAATTTTGATTAATATCTTAAAATGTATTATTTTACTATATAAATATGAAAAAACTTGACAACTAAAATAGAACGGAGCAAATAATAAAAGTCAAGAAAATGATTATTTTAATTCCCTTGTAGGACCCATTAAAGAAGTTCATCTATAAATAGCCACTTACCTCCTAACTTCTCTCTTTCTTTTCTCCCTTTTCTCTTGGCTGCCTTCATAGCAAACTCAAAGGTACTTTTCATTCTCTATTTTCTTTTTTCTTTTCCTTTCGTTTTTTATTTTTCAATTTTTTTTTTTTTTTTTTTTTAGTATTTTATTTTTCGTTTATATATTTTTATGTTATGGTGATTCTTGCATGCACTTGTTGTGTTACATTGATATATGATTGTTTAGATGAAGCCATTTTACTTTTAAATGTTGGGAACATACTTAAAGAATTGTGTTTTTTTTTGTGTTTTGATTTGAATTGTTGTGAAAGTTGAGTTAGTCAACTAACTGAGCTACTAAGATTCCTATCGAATTTTTTATTTGTTAAGGTAGCCAGCCAACTGAGCTACTATAATTCTTCGGATTTTTTTTTAACTGAGCTACTAAGATTCCTCGAAAGTTTTTGTTGTAAAAAATGTTGGGAACACACTTGAAGAATTTTTTTTTTTTTTGTGTTTTAATTTAAATTGCTGTGAAAATTGAGGTAGTCAACCAACTGAGCTAATAAGATTCCTTGGGATTTTTTTATATATTCAGGTAGCCAACCAATTGAGCTACCTAGATTCCTCGGAATTTTTGTATTTTCTTAGGTAGCCAACCAGTTGAGCTACTAAGATTCTTCGGATTTTTTTTATGTGTTTAGATAGCCAACCAACTAACTAACTGAGTTACTAAGATTCGTCGAAATTTTTTGGCGTGTTGAGGTGGTCAACTTATTGAGCTATTAAGATCTTCCGAATTTTTTGTGTTAAGATCTCCAGCCAACCAAATACCAACTGAGCTACTAAGATTCCTCGGAATTGTTTATGTGTTATATATTCAATGTAAGATGAATTGGGTACAAACTGAATTTACTTGTCTATCAAGATTTTTCAAGCTAAGAAGAAAATTTTAGTTTTTGGCAGTTGCAATGGGAAGTAAAAATTGGATCTTTACACAAATAGTCAGCCAAATTCACTTGTTACTTCTCATAACTCGATACATAGATTATACGAAGGGGAGCTTTGGAGTAACTGGTAAAATTGGTAAAATTGTTGTCATGTGATCAGGAGGTCACGAGTTTAAGCCGTGAAAATGGCCCCTTGCACAAGTGTAAGGTGAGGCTGCGTACAATAGGCCTTGTGATCCGGTCTTTCCCCGGACCCGGGAGATTTAGTTTAGTGCACTGGGCTGCCCTTTTTTTATACATAGATTTTACATATATAATACATGGATTATACATACGTTATACATCTTCCCGCTATTTTAAGTATATGCGGTTGAGTGGACGCCTGTTCGGCTTAATTCTTCAAGTACAATTGTGTTTTAGCTGTATAATTTTTGTCAAGATTGATGTAATTTGGCCTTTTATAAAAGGATTGACAATATTTAGGCCTTTTGATTTTAGGTTGACTAAGATTCAACGTATGTAGCTAGTGGATAATGGGAAATTTAATGTTCTTATCATATATTTAGATTATGTATGTAAAGAATTAAAAGTTTGTTCACTTGTTTGGTTTAGATGAAAGGCTTTTGCAGTGCGGCGGAGTTGTTGAGTTAGGGCAATTTGCAAAGTTCTGTTCCATATCGAGAAGGTAACATTTGTAAGTCATTCAAGGATATCAATGTTATTGTTTTATATCGAAAAGGTAACAATCGTAAATCATTTATAAATGTAAATGTTATCGGTTTGAAAACTCAAACTAACTGGATAGTTTTAACTCATGATTAGTCTATGTAACATCGAAACTAATGCCTCCATAGTCATAGGTAGAACTTGTCTTTAATGTTGGGAAAGATACATATAAGATCTTGCTGCCCGTGGCAGAGAAAAGACATTTTTTTTCCAAGATGAAGGTGTCTGGATCTGAACACACATTTGATTTATTAAGATTATTTGATTATGAACGCTCTCTGGTTAAGATGGTTATTTTTCTGGATCTAAAAGTGTATCATTTTTTTTAATTAAAAAATTAGTAATTTAAGATCAAACAACAACAAAAACAACATATCCAGTGTAATTGCAAAAGTGGTTGGGGAGGGCGGGGCAAGGTCTATGCAGACCTTACCCCTACCTTTGACGGGTAGAGAGGTCTATTGAAAAATAGACCCTCCGCCCAAGAAGTAAATTTAAGTTCAAGCAAAGTAATAATTAAATAGTATGTTGCTAAAATATTAAAGAAAATCTTAATTTGCATTGTGTTGTAAAGATGTGTTTTTGATAAAAATCTCGAAATGTGAGCGGCGGCGGTAGTCAACCACTCTGGTGGCCAATGGTGATGGTTGTGAGGTGGTGGCAGGCTTGGTGATGGTTGTGCGGTAATACCTGCTAGAGTGATGGTTGTGGTTAGTGGACTGTGGAAGTAGTGGTTGTACAATAGTGGTTGGTGATGCTTGTGTGGTGATAGCTGTGCAATGGTCGACTGGTCATTGTCATGTTGGGTAGTGGTGGTGATCCGATGGTGGTAGTAGTGTTTGGTGGTTGTGGCACTGGTAATAGTTGTACTATGTTCACTAGTGGTGGTGGTTGCTCACTGTGGTGATGAATGGTGGTAGTGGTTGTTTGGTGGAGGCTGGAAGGTTATAGTTTCCGAGTTCTTTAAGTGGAGCAAATAAGTGATTGTAAAAGGGAAAAAAAGCACAAATGCTCTGATGGGGCCGGATATGAACTATTCAGATTAAGACTTCCTTTAAGTTGAAACAAACGAGTCTAAATCCTTCAAGGCTTAAGTGATAATTGATCCCTTTTTTATGTAACCCAAAATGGCGCACAAAATTAAAATATAAATTTCGGCTTGGTTTCTGAACAGAAGCAATTGATATTTCATTGCATTTCAAGATGCAATAGTATGTAAAAGATGCAATAGTATGTAAAAGCGTATAGCATCTTTACATTTTTTTTTGGGTAATTTCAGTTCAGAATATGATTCTGTGCATGACTTATTAGCAATTTGTATCCAGTACCTTTTATTGCAATCTCAAGGAGACATTTTAATAAATGAGCAGGTTAGCAACTACTTTTTCATCATCCGGGAAGGGAATGCTTTTTCTGTTCCAAGGGCCATGGAAGTAGATACTGGAAATTCGTGTTTTATTGACAAGCTGCCTGTAGAAAGATATACATCTACAAGAGAAACAAAGAAAGAAAAAGGGCAGGCAGGTGCACTGAAGCTCCCGCTATGTGGGGGGTCCGAGGAAACAAAGAAGCCTTTAGAAAATAACAGAAGCCCTCTTGTATTTGTCAATCACGGTTTGTTTTCTGTTCCTTTTGAGTAGTTAGAAACAAATATCTTTAACTCATCGAGGCAAATGTTTGTATTAGTCAAAGAGTTCCACTTTTTGGTGAACATGTGCTGTTTATGCTACCACTCAAGATGACTTCAAGGAAACAGTCTTGACTTGCAAATGTTTTGTATTAGTAAAGAAGTTTCACTTGTTGGTGAACATGCTCTATTTATGCTATAGCTCAGGATGTCTTTAAGAAAATAATCGAGACTACACAATTCATTTTTTTGTCGAGTGTGGTACCTGTTTCAATGCTTCTCTCAATCAGTCAGTCGGTTTTTCTCTTCCCTCAAACCTCAAAGGTTCACCAGAGCTAGATTGTTGTAGTCCTTTTGACATAAATTAAGCAACTAACCACTATTAACAGACACTGATAAATCTGCCACTCCCCTGCACATACACATGGTGTCCTCTTCGTCTCCGCATGCATTTTTACAGAAACATAGCTCTCCCAAGTCCATTTTCTTAAAAAAAAATCTTCAATTTGAAAGTGGCTTGAGGTCATCAGTGATCCTTAGACTTCTTGTCTAGTTGTCTTCACATTTCAATAAATAAATCCTCATTTGAACGAGCTTCCTCCCATTTTGGTGTCCCCGAATTTATAGAAGAGGATACACTTCAGCACAGAAACTCTACGTTGAAGCAGTTACCGTCCTTTGAGATTCTTCTTTTCCTAGCTCATATTCTCACACCTACTGATTTGTACCTTAGTGCACTCACTAAAAATGAACAACGTGAAAGCTCATATTGACTAAAGCTTCTTTTACATTAAAAAACAGGCTTTCTATTCTTGGTGACTTCAGTAAAAAGGATGATCCGAACTGTATTAGTCTAGACATTGTGATTCTTCTGGTGTTATTAATATGGAATTATTGTTTATGGTACAGCTGCTATTGCATGGCATGAGAACAGAAGAAAATGGGTTGGAGACGTATCAAGGAGGTCAGAAAGGATGCCGAAGGATCCAATTATAAGGTAACGCCTTGCACCCACAGTATACAGAAATCAAACTTCAGAAGAGTCCCGTTTATGTTTCATGTTCGAGATGATAGCTGAAGTTCTTAGTGCTCTTGGTAGTGCCTAGTATTCTTCGTAGTGCCTCAGAGAAATCCTCGGTTGTCAGAGATACGGGGATGAATGGAAGTCTTGATGTTTACAGCACAGAGAAAGATAACTTGTACTTGACTTTCTAACACTCTTTGAATGAGGTAGAAACAATATCTTGCAACTGTCTGCAACGTTGGCATATACAACCATAAGTACCAGAAGAATGTCTAGTTGTCTTCTGCACTAAGGTGTTCAGTTAACTGTGGCAATTTCATGTAGAGGTGGTTCAGTGGCTATGCATTTAGGGAACAGTCATGAACATATAAATAGCTGTCCGACAATGGGAAAGCGTAAGGAATTATATGAGAAGAAACTATAGTTTTCAATTCCATATGTGCCCAAGTTAGCTTTTACCTTTTATCAAAAGTTGATCCTTATTTCAGTCTAATACGGGCTGTAATGCATCAGGAAAGGTCAACGAGCTAGGGAGATAGAGATTTAGTGAACTTGATGTTGCATGGCTTCTGATATTGGCATAGCCATATGATTTGATGCAGCAGATATTTCTCAATCTGAACTGCTTTTCTCTATTTTCTCTAGAGGAAATAAGTTTGCGTGCAGGGCATGAAATGGATATTGCAATGCACGCATTTCTCCATCTCAAAATGGCCAACAGAACATACACTTTTATTCTGGAGTGAACAAGTGGTGAGCTTTTACACTTTCTCTGTACATGGCCATCTTGAATTGCACATATGCTATTGAACTCGCATACAATACATATATCTCGATGTTAGTATGTGAATGCAAATATGCGTGCCAATCAGAAAGGAATCCTTGTAGCTCATGATCGGTGGTTAAAGGTTTCGTAAGTTTATTCTAAGAGATAAAGAAAGTATGAGAAAAGGGACGATCTGAGGACAGTGAACTTGAGTGTGTAGTTCAAGAGCATTTAATTCTGAAGTTTGGATAGACTGATGCTTGGTGAGGGTAAATACAGAGTTTAGTTAAAAGCATCAATCTTGAACTTTTTTACTGTAATTCTTAGATTTTGTTCGTGTTCCGAATACATGCCTACATGATATTGGGGAGCCCGGTGCATTAAACTTGCGCTATATGCAGGTCCAGTGAAGTATATTGTATGCAAATAAATAACGAAAACGTGTTCCTCCTTCGACTTGGATCGAACCTTTCAATTACTGTTCTTATTTTGTACCACTAGACTGAAAGCTCTACGAATTTCTCATGCAGCTGGTCAACAACCTACGAGGACTTGCTCTCTACAACTGACCGTTTCTCCGAGCCAATTCCTTTAACTGTAAGAAATCTTGAAATTTATATTATTCTGTCAGAACTCTGCTCCTTTGCTGTTTCATAAGAATGATGATGATTTGGCTAGTGATAGTAGTAATTGGATTTGTTTCTGTATTTCACAGGAGATGGTCGACTTTTTAGTTGATATCTGGCATGATGAGGGGCTTTTCGACTAGATAATTGTGAAGACAGCTTCATCTATGTATCTTGTGCAGATTATTTTGCAGACATTGGAAATCTTGTGCATCTTCGAGAGTGTTTGACGCATAAGATATTTAGCTGGACATTCAACTTCTTCTAGCCATTGATCTTTTATAGGACCTTCCATTTTCTGTGGTACCATTTGTAGTCATTGTCTGGTACCGTTAACAGGCGAACGATCCTCTGAGAGTCTCCTCTGGATTATGTTGTATCAAATATTGTTGAAGTATAAGTACTGAATCTTTCAAGCAGATACTTAAAAATCCTAAGTTAGCTTTGTTTTCAATTATTTGTACCTGTTTATATGTTTATGGTCATTAGCTATTTTTTTGGTCTAGCTTATAAAGTATGTTTGCCGTTACCGTAATATTCATGGAAATCTTTCCAATTTATTGGAATGATACAGAGAAGATTAACAAGGTCCCTGCGCAAGAAGATGATGACATGAACAACTTGTGAAATGGTTCAGATTTTTCTTCATAAAAAGTCGATAGAGATTTGTTCAACTTTTATGAAAAAAAAAACAATTTCTTTACTTTAGTGTATAGACATTCTATTGTTGATCGATGATGTAGACATTCAATTGTTTATTAGAGTTGTTTTATTTGTTCTTGTATAGACACTTAACCGATGTTGTTGTTAAAACTTAATTTATTAATATAAAGTTTAAGTTGTTTAGTTTAGAGTTTTAAAATATTTCTTGTAAAAATGAGTTAACTTTTTCTCTTTTTTTATTTATTTATTATTTTTTAGATATTTTTTTAAAAAAGCATTTCACAATCTTATTATTATTTCAAGTGAAGTTGAAAGTATAAAGTTTACTACTAAAAATTTTGAGGCCTCAAATTTGGGGGCTTAAAGCAAAGGTTTTACTAGCTTTACCCTTGAGCCACCCCCATAGTATTTGTCTAGATTATATACAAATACTTTCAGAATAATATTTTTTTACTTACGTATTGACAAGAACATAAGTTGAAATTTTTTCTTTTTAGAAAACACCTTTTAATAAACATCATTCACGAAACATATTTTGCTCCATACCGAACACTTACAAGCAAATATTCAATGGTATAACAAGAAGGGTGAAATTGTTCCTTAATGGGGCTTTCTGACAGTGAAAAAATAACTTTTATTAAAGATATTGAGAGGAAGACGGCAAAAAAATGTCAGACTAATTGTCACATACCATAACATCCCAGCCATGTACTTATTTTAATGCTGTCATTCCATAGCTCTTTTTTTTGTTACTTATTGCTACGTAGTGGTTCTCTTTATTTTTGGCCAAATGAGTAGATATATGATTATAATTACAATTCATTCAGGAATTAAGGAATTAAGACGTACTTATTCAATAATCAAAAATTAAGACGTATTTGATTGATTGATGTTGTTAATCAACAAATGATACAGAATCCATGAAAGAAACAGAGAACTCTTTAATCAAGAAGAAGAAGAAGAACACTCAGACTAAGAGGAAGTAGAAGCTGTAGTTTAGAAGTCTTGAAAGAGTATTTTATACTAGTACACGAAGGTAGTTTATATAGCAGTTATAACTAACTTTTGTACTATTTAACTTTTGTACTAGTTAGTTAACTAGTTGACTGGACTAATTAACTAGCTGACTGGACTTTCTAACGAACAACAACTGACTCTTTATATGTAACACCTCGTATTCAAGTACATATATTGGCGTATTCAAGTACGTGTATTGGTCTTATTTATATGGAATTAATTTTTTTTATACCGGAATTTGCCCGTCGATGGATCCATGCGAAGGTTATTGAATAAGCTTTCCAACGATATAAAGATTTCCAAAAACGGATAGGTTTCGGATATAATCGAGCACGTTCGAAACTATAAAACGGTGGCCGGGATATTGAGAATAGTAAATAAGAAAAATTTCCTACACACAAACTACTGAGGCCAGCCAATTTTTTGGGTCAACTTTGAACGATCATAACTCCCTTAATATAATGAACTGGGAGAGCTGCGACCTATGAAAAGAAAGATCTTTGAGTCTTCTTTCCAATGCAATTGGTTTCATCCAAATCCAACATCTAAGTAAGGAGTTATACTCGTTTTACTTCAGCCTCTCAAAACAGATTTTTAGGGTCAACTTCAAACGATCATAACTCCTTGTACAGGACGAACTGGGTGACCTACTTTATATGAAATGAAATCCCTTTGAATTATCTTTCCAACGATGCCAATTTCACCCAAATCCGAGATCGAAGCAAAGAGTTATGGTCGATCTACTTTAGCTTATCAAAACAGTCCACCAAAGGACAGATTTGACATTCTTTAAATTTTAAAGGCATTTTGGTCATTCCCTATGATATTATGGACGGGAATATGTGTATATGTACATGTATAAGTTCAAAAACTCATCTTCATCATCAATCATTGAGAAAGAACAAACCCTAGCCAAATTTGACCTTCAAATTACTTTTGATTCAACCGTATAAATTCCAAAGTAATCCGATAACTGCATTTGTCATCTCGAGAGCTTCGAACGGCACCTATTATTTGTGCAAACAGGATTGCATAATCAAGAGGTGAATTCTAAGGTATGAATATTGTTTGCCTTGTTCTTTTCCATATGTATATGTGTGATAGAGGATTATATGTATTGATTGTTATTGAAAGGTGATGGAAATAGGGTTATGGGCTATTTTGCATGGTTTGGTTGTATTGAATTGTGGAAGGTGGATATGGTAATTGAGTTATGGAAGGTGGATATGGTGATATACTATTGAATTGATGATTATTTATGTCTATGGCTCAATTCGGTTTAATGGATTGGTTGGAAGGATAAATGAATCCAAACTTGATATTGGAGGATGTTGTATGAATATGCATGGCATGTGAATGTAATTGGAGTATAAGAAGGTTAAAGTGACACCCTTTATGGTGTAATTAAGGCTTACTACTTAACCACTAGTTTGGTGAATTCAAATAATTGAATTGTGACGTTTGGTCGCTAATACTAGATTGCTATATATGTTCATTGTAGCTAAGTAATCCGAAAAGACGAGAAGTCTATTTGGGACTAGTATTGAAGGTTGATAGTCAAGTATGTAAAGCATACTCTATACCATATCTTTGGCATGAAAGTGAACAATTGTTCTATTAAGAAAGTTTCCAAAGTTATTCAGTAACATGTGATCCACAATGATTTTGTATGATGTCCTACGTTACCAATGAACTTGTTTCCACCCTACAAGATGTCAAGATATTCCAATACTTACTTGTTTTCCAAATCTTACATATTTATTGCACTAATGAATGTCAGAAGGTATCCGGTTACTCAAACAAGATCCATGTGCTATTAATGACTCCAAAACGTTTCATTGATATACAATAAGTTCCTACTTCATTGTTATGACATTGATGACTCCAAAACACTCCATTGAGGTGCCAATGAGTTCTTACTTCATTGTTATTTCATTGATGGTCTATTTATATATCTCTTATTGGTGTATCATTGTTTCAAAGTATCAAAAATGCGGTGGCGACCGAAATAACAATCTCAAAGATTAATTGAACTAAGTGATGAAAGTTCTCTCTTATTGGGTGGTATCCCAGGGGCATAAGCCTATTATGGGTCGATCCCTATTTATGTGTTTATGGGTGGTATCCCAGGGGCATAAGCCTAGCATGGGTCGATCCCAGTTGATATGTACTGGAGGCAGCCTAATGGTCACAGTACAGTACAGTAATGATTACAAAGATGATAAGAACGAAGGTAAAGTGATTGAATAAATACAATGTACAGGTTGTCACAAGTTCTAGTAAGTGTGGTCCACTCCTATTACATTTATTCACTTGTTTTTGATTTCTATTGAGCTCCTATATCATATGTGATTATCTACAACTTTACATACTCAGTACATATTTTGTACTGACGTTCCCCACGGGGGACCTACATTACATGCTGCAGGCACAGGTACCTCAACTCATACACCGCACAAGTAGGAGCCAGGATACCCAGCTGCTTTTGGTGAGCTCCAATTTGATTCGGGGCTTTCCGTGTCATATCCAGTCACTTTTGGTATTGTATAGAAGTTAGTTATATGACGGGGTGTGTCCCGACCTTAGTTAAACTCTGTGTATTGTCTAGAGGCTTTGTAGACCTAATGTACAGTCAAGGTGGTGTTTTGTTAATAGACGTGATGGCTCCAACGGCCAAGTATTGTATATACATATATATGTGTGCTCGAGCTTATACAGGTGATTATTTCCTTTTATATGCAACATGATGCTGTCCGAATTTTGGGTTGTCATAGAGGTATGCATGGAAAGTATAAGGTTATGAGCTGGTTCTCCCGGGCCTCCTCGGTTACGGGTGCCAGTCCGCCCCAATAGGATTTGAGGCGTGACATTATATAACATCCACCCCCCTCAAGCTAGGTATGGTGAATATGTTGATAGCACCTAACTTGCTCTTGAGATGTTCATGCTGTACTTTAGTCAGCCCTTTAGTCAGAAGATTTGCAGGTTGATCCTTGGTGTTGATATACTGTGTTGTGATCATACCTTGTTGGATTTTCACCCTTATAAAGTGACAATCTATTTCAATGTGTTTTGCTCTTTCATGGAACATAGGGTTAGCTGCTATTTGTAAGGCAACTTTGCTGTCACTGAATATTGTAGTAGGCTCATGAAAAGATTATTCCAAGGTCATTTAACAATCCTAGCAACCAGGTTAGTTCAACAGTAGTGGTTGCTAGATTTCTGTACTCAGCTTCTGCTGAGCTTTTGGATATAGTTGTCTGCTTCTTAGATTTCCATGATACCAAAGACTCACCAATTTTAATGAGAAAACCTATCACAAATCTCCTAGTTAGAGGACCCGCAGCCCAATCTGCATCACAATATGCCGTTACCTTATCAATTTTTTGCTAGACATCAGTAGACCTTGACCTGGTTGTGCCTTAATATATCTCATAACCCTGTGAGCTGCATTCATCTGAGATTGCTTGGGATTTTGTAGAAATTGACTCAGAGTTTATACTGGATAAGCAATATTTGGTCTAGTTACAGTTAGGTAGATCAGTTTTCCTATCAGTTTTTGATAGCTTCCTTGGTCAATCAATGGATCATCATCACATGTGTCACCAATATGTTGATCATACTATCTTGAAGTGAGCTTGATATTGTAGTCAATAGGAGTAGTGAATGGTTTTGCCGTTGATAATCTTGTTTCAGAGATGAGCTCAAGTGCATACTTCCTTTGGTGCATAGTAATGCCTTGGCTGGATCTGGAAAATTCAATCCCCCAAAAAATACCTCAACTCTCCAAGGTCTTTCATCTTAAATGCTTTTTGAAGCAATTCTTTGGTTTCCTCGATTAACTCTATGTTACTGCCAGTTATGATCATGTCATCCACATATATGAGGACCACAATCATACCTTGATCAGACTTTTTAATAAGGAGAGAGTGATCAAATTGACTTTGTCTGAAATTAACCTTTAGTAATACCTCAGATAGTTTGATGTTTCATTGTTTTGGTGCTTGTTTCAATCCATACAAGGATTTCACAAGTCTGCATACTTGTTTCTAGATCTCCCTCTGACTTTGCAAGCCTTGTGGCATATCCATATAGATCTCATCCTGTAAATCCCCTTGCAAGAAAGCATTATAAACATCCATTTAATGGATGTGCCAGTTTATTGATGCAACCAAAGCTAGAACTGATCTGACAGTTACCATTTTCACCACAGGATAAAATATTTTCTGATAATCTATTCCCTCATTTTGACTGAACTCTTTTGCTACAAGTCTTGCCTTGAACCTATCATTTTCACCACTTACTTTGTACTTGATTTTATATATCCATTTACATCCAATAATAGACTTATCTGCAGGTAGTGCCATAACATTCCAGGTTTTGTTTGATTCCAATGCCTGTATTTTTTCATTCATAGCTTGTACCCATCTTGGATATTTAACAACTTCATTATATAATTTAGGCTCTGTAATGTTTGACAAAGCAGCCACATAAGCTCTATATTTTTGAGACAGATGGTCATAACTCATCTACTTGTCAAGACTGTAGGGAATATCATGATAATGTTTAGAGAAACAAAATCTTTCATCCATCTTGGTGGTTGTGTGCCTCTGGTTGATCTTCTTGTAGGAGGTGCCACATTAACTTGATGAGTATCTTGCTGATCTTGTACTTGAGTAGGTATAGCTGTATGTTAAGTTGGTATATACAGGGAACTATCTAGTCGTGATACAGTGCTCAGTTGTGTTCCTTCACCTGGGACATCAGTAGGTAATCTGCATCCTTTAGGTTGAGAATCTAATTTCTTGTGTCTATAAACACAGGATTGTGTTTGTCTTCTTGAGTGAAAAAAAGAAATACATCTTCATGAAATATCACATCCCAGTTAACAAAGAAGGTTTTGTCAGCAAGATCCAATAGTACATAACCTTTTTGAGACTCAGAGTAGCCCATATGAATGGCTGTCTTTGATCTAGACAATATTTTGTCATGTTGATTATTATCCTTAGCAAAACATAGATACCCTAAGACCTTGATATGACCTAGGGATGGTTTTCTACCATGTAGTTTTTCATATGAAGATAAACCATTTAGTATTTGACTGGGCAGTCTGTTGATAAGGTAGACAACAGTTAGGATGCAGTGTCCCCAATATTCTATGGGTATATGAGCTTGAAATCTTATAGCTCTAGTAACCTCTAGTATATGACTGTGTTTCCTCTCAGGAACTCCATTTTGCTGAGGGATATATACACAAGCAGTTTGATGAATAATGCCTAAGCTTTTAAACAAGTCTTGGCATGTGTGACTCAGGAATTCAAGGCCATTGTCAGTTCTTATAGTTTTGACTTGTTTATCAAACTGTCTTTTAATAAGAATGAAAAAATGTTTCAAAGTGAGATAGACTTCTGATTTTTGTTTAAGCAAAAAAAGCAAGTAACTCTAAATAGATCATCAACAATTGTAAGAAAGTACTTGTTTCCATTATAAGTAGGAACCTTATAAGGTCCCCAAATGTCTACATGTATCAATTCAAAGATACTAGAACTTTCAATTGTACTAAGAGGAAAAAGACATCTAGTTTGTTTAGCACATGGGCATATTGTGCATTTAGTGATTTTATCAGTTATATCATGTACACTAAATGGTAACAATCTCTTTAGGACTAAGATAGAAGTGTGTCCAAGCCTCATGTGCCATAGGTTAATATCTGAGTTGTCTGTGGTAGTGAATTCTGAGTTGTGTGCTGATATAGTGACACTTTGATCATTGTTGGAGTGATGATTTAGCAAAATGTATAGACCATCAACTTGTTTACCAATCTCCTTCACCCTCCATTGAAGAGATCCCGAAAAAGACAAAAGTCAAGATAGAAGGAAGCATAACATTGCAACTCTTTAGTCAATTTGGAAACAGATAGCAAATTAAATTTGAATTCAAGCACATGAAACACATTAGAGACTGTGCTTTTGTTAGATATAGCACTGGAACCTGTGTATGTAACTAAAGTAACATCACCATTAGACAGGTGTACTCTTTTTAGAGAGAAAGCCTCAGTTATTGATGTTTGATCAATTAAATTGAGGCTTAAGGCCATGTGATTGGTGGCACCAGTGTCCACTATCTATTCAGGGTACTTAAATGTCATTAATACCACATATTCAGGCATACCTGCTGCATTTGCAGATGCCTCAATTGAACCAAGATTGATTTGGATGAGTAGTTTGAGTATCTGATCATATTGGTCCTTTGTGATTGGTGCACTTCCCCTTGGTATATAAAAATTGACGCAACTTGTAGTTCCAGTACTTGGAAGCTGTTGATATTGTTGGCCATCACGAGGGAACTGGTTTGATGAACCAGTAACCATATCACAAGATATATTTTGTCTGTAGAGATCAACACCATTAGTTTTTGTCTTAACATCAGAAGTGACATTGTAAACAACACCATGTGAGATTCCATAATTTGTGGTGCCTTTCCTTTTATACCTAAACTCAGAAGGATAACCTACCATCTTGATGCAATTATCTCTACTTTGTCCCTTGATTTTGCAGACATCACAATACAGATGTTGATTTTTCTTGAACTTATTCCTTCCTTGATGTCCAGTAGAACCACTTGTCTGATAGCCATTTGATCGGGTATACATTGCACCTTAAATTGATTGATTCCACTCAATGGATTACTGCCTAGTATCCCAGCATTTGCAACTATACTTCTTTGACTTTTATCACTAATTTTCATTGAATAAGCCTGATTCACAGTAGGTACTGGACTCATCATCAAAATTTGTGTTCTTGCTTGAATATAACATTCATTCAGGCCCATAAGAAATTGAAACAACTTCAATTGTTGCAGATGCACTACATACTCTTTTGACTTGTTACAATTGCAGGTAAATATAGGTACAAGGGTTTCAAATTCCTCCCATAGATTCTTCAGTCTTGAAACATACACAGAAACAGATGCATTTCCTTGAGTGAGTGTGACAATTTCCTTATGCAGATTGAAGGTTCTTGAACCATCAATCTTGGTAAATCTTTCTTGCAAGTCCATCCACACATTTTTAGCATCTGAAGCATACATAAAACCACCTAATAGATTTTTTGATACTGAGTTCATTATCCAAGACAGAACTATGGCATTAACCCTTTTCCAATGATTCCACATATTTTCAGGGAAAGATTCTTGATCACAACTGCCATCAACCAATCCCAATTATTTCTAGACAATAATGCAATTCTCATAGACCTAAACCACATATAATCTGTATACTGCTAACATCATATGTATTCAGAAACAATGGATGATTGTAGTCGATTCCTGGAGCTTGATTGCTAATCTGACCTGATCCAACCGCTAGTCCATTTGGGGTTGTATTAGGTGTTTGATTATTCAAGTTACTCATCCTTCTTGAGTACACAAGAACAGTCGGAAGCATATAGTAATTTTGGAATAGATTCTAGAGATTTTATGGTGAACTGCTAGAAGAATTGACTTCTCTGTATCAATGCTCTGATATCATATTGTTAATCAACAAATGATACAGAATTCATGGCAGAAACAGAGAATTCTTTAATCAAGAAGAAGAAGAAGAACATTCAGATTAAGAGGAAGTAGAAGCTGTAGTTTAGAAGTCTTGAAAGAGTATGTTATACTAGTACATGAAGGTAGTTTATATAGTAGTTATAACTAACTTTTGTACTAGTTAGTTAACTAGATGACTGGACTAACTAACTAGCTGACTTGACCAATTAACTAGCTGACTGGACTTTTTAACTAACAACAACTTACTCTTTATATAACATCCACAATTGATACTAAAAATATTTTTGAATTACTCAAAATATAGAATAACTTTATCCACCGTTTTCTTTTTGGATAGAAATGTCCTCACAGTTAGTTAAGTAGCTTAAAAATGTGCAAGCTAAGTTAGATCAAAAATACATTTTTACTATAAAAAAAAAGTAGGAAAGAATGGGTCGATTTGTCTTTGAACTATTAGAAATTATTTCAAAATGGGTTAATTTGGCCTACCGTTAAGTGCTCTTAATTAAATGTTTTTTCCACTTATTTTGGAGCAATCGTTAATAGAAAGGATATTTTTGAATTAGTTGACTAGAATTTACATGCTGCATATTTAATCTCGTCTATAATACTCCTAATACAAATAGTAATAACAATAATAAAGATGCTGAGAATAATGAAGACTAAAAAGTATAGCTCGATGAATAAAATGTTTTGTATTCACGCAGGTTTAGAAACAAAAGAATGATAATTTACACATCCTTTGGTGCAAGGAGGAGAAAATAGAGAAGCAACAGGGAGAAAATTTGGGATTTTAACCATCTTAAAATTTCTCAATTAGAGTAGTTTTGCACATTTATAATTAACTGGGAATAGTTCTAATTTAGTGGTAGCTAGCGGTATGGACTGCGTACATTTTACCTTTTCCAGACCCCATTTATTGAGAATACATTGGATTTTTTATTGTTGTTGTAGTTTTAATTTAGTAGTAAATTTCAAAACATTACTGTAAACAACTATAATATTGAAGATTACACATAGAATTTTTTTTACTTTTTTTATATAAGAAATCTGAAAAAATTATTTTCTTCTATTTAAATAAATCGAGAGCAAGAGATCTTATTTCATCAAATAGTACTGATGGAGGATTTATAATGATGGAGGATTTATAATGAGCCATGCATATAATAAATGAGTTGTACAAAGTTTGTTACATATTGTTAAGAGGATTTTGGCAAAATTACATTTCCTTTTCTTGGTTCCCTTCCCTTGTCTCGAATTTAATTTTAACAAGAAATTCCCTTCCCTTGTCTCGAATTTAATTTTAACAATAAAGAATTTCTGTTAAGGAGTGTTTTTTCTTTTATAGTAGGTGTTACACAATAGAGTAGATTTCAAATACGGTATAATTAATTAAAAAGAACAATATAATCATTCCACAACTTTTTTTTTTCTCACATACATAGTGGTAGTCTTTATTTATTTTTTTAAGCCAAACAAGTAACATACAATTACTTCATTCATGATCAACAAAAGCCCTTTTTCAAACCGTGAGATATTTTATGCATCGAGCGGTCCGTTTGCATCAACAAAAGATACAATAACACTTATAACTCTCACATTCTCCACGTAGGGCTCCTTCTAAGTTGGTGCACTTGTTGTTACACTCACCAAACCTGACCATAAAACAAGCCCCTCCAAATGTACCACTATACCTTTTGCAGTCTTGACCTTCCACACTTATTATCTCTGCACAAAAATTCAACATCCACATATTTAATAAGTTGTTTTAGTCAAATATTTTATGTATGTGGTTGTGCGAGTTTGTTCATATTGTCGGTATAGCTTGAGTTAAGATTTGATTTATATGTTATGGGTTTTGAATTGATGTCAAACTTGTAGCTGGTCTTAATTACTGGATTCATAATAAAATATTATTTTTTAATGTTAGTATAGAGTCCAAGTAAAAATTATTGGGTTCATCCAAACCTCAAAGTAATACTCTAGTAACTTCCCACATGATGGTGTGTTGGAATATAATTAAGCAAAGAAAATATATTTTTTCTAACAACACACTTTTATATGGGATGATCACACACTTTTAACAAAATTAGAATCTAAATGCATCACATTCTATTTCCTTTATGATAATAGAAATAACAATAATAATAATGAAAATAATAAGAACAAAGAAGGGTAAAAGAATGATTTTTTTACACACCTTTTGATGCAAGTAGGAGGAAGCAGAAAAACAGCAGGGAGAAAATTTGAGATTTAGCCATCTGAAAATTTCTCAATTAGAGTAATTAAGTGTGGGTTATGGTAATCATTGTTTAGCACATTTATAGGGAACTCAGAATAGTTCTCAATTATTGGTCCATTTTGTTAATTATGTTGTAAGTTCCAAAATATTAAACCACTAATAAATTGAATATTACTAAGAGAAATTGGATGTATCTATTTGTCCTTTGGTTGAGTTGTCCGGATGACAATTTATAGTACTATGTTTTCACTTTATTTGAACTCTTTACAATTAATTTGGCATAATATATCAGGCAAGTGAATATTCTAACTTTGAATATGTATATTTAGACACCTCAATTCATCTCCATTGCATCAGTTGAACACTCCTATGTTTCAACTTATAAAATGATCATCCAGACACCTCCAAAATTTATGTGTCACGTCAGCATTTGGGGTTCATATGACATCGTGGGATGAGTTGGAGTGTTAAGTTGCCAGTTGAAATCAAGTTGAGGTGTCCGGATGAACGCTTCTCAAAGTTGGTGTGCTTACTTGCCAGTTGACATGATTCATATGTCTGTAAATTTTGATGGACAAAGTTGATTTTCTGAAATAAGATAATAATTCTACCCCAAGATGAGAATGTTAAAGCGTCTCTATTTCAATCTGTAATGATACAAGCTTTCAGTTGCCTATTTTTCACTTACTATACAGTCTAATTTGAGCTAACATTTATAAAACATGATGTCATGACTCAACAAACAAAAATCTGTTGATTGACACTTTCTTGATGACAAGAAGAAGTTGAACAACAACATGAAGGAATTGAGAGGAGCAACGCGTTGTGAAGATCTTCTGCAGCAATGCCTTTCTTGATGAGTGAAATGATGTAGTCCATGAAGGATGAATCACACGGTAGTGTAATAGGGCCGCCACTTGGTAGTCCAAACTCCTCTTCAGACATGTTCAAAAGTTGCATAACGATCTCATTTTCCAAGTACGTCAAGGGAAATACATAGCGCGTTTGATCTATTGTATACACTACAAAATGACCTTTTTCGACTATAGAGGACGAGGATGTACTGCAACCGTCTGCATTACTGTTGTTTCTTGGAAATGAAATCCTCTTCCTCTGCTTGGCTGCAAACTTCTGCCATCTCGTGGCCATCTTGATGAGTTTCTTAGCGCTCAGCATTGCCATTTTTTCTTGGAAGATCGGAAACAAGAAAGTAAACTGGAAATTTAGAACAATTTGGTGTCGAACAGATAATGCTTGTAGTTGTAGTTGATGAAAACATATTGCAGAAGAGGGGTTAAGGGGTTATTTATATAGAAGGCTGTAGACAGGCTTTGGGTTGGAGCTGAAGTTATCGTGACTAACCACCAAAGGCAAAGCCATGTGCCATGCTTGTTGGCTGTGCATATATGGGGCCTTAAATTTGTGGATGAAGCTAAGTTAAAAGGGTTAACGATTATAAGTTGTCTAGTTTTAACCAAAGTGCTTGATGCATTTATTTAATTCTCTGTAGCCATATCTTAAACCAAGTGGTCCAGCACAAATTCATCAATTTCATCCATTCTTGTGGCTTTTATCTTCAGGTGTATTTTCTGCTCCAAATCATGAGTAGTAGTGGGGCATGTAGTGTTATTGTTCAACAAATTTATGGCCTGAATATTTGGACACTAATGGAATAGGCAAAACCATGTGAAACTTCATGTGCTGTTGTCTCTCAAATTTCTCTTCACCACAACATTTATATATGGAATTACCAAATTGTTGTCTGTGTAGTTCTCTAAATTCTTCTCCTTCGCCTTCATCATTTGGAATTACCAAATAGCCCTCGAGACAATGGGTATCAATGTGGCTCCGTTTATTCTTGCAAATCGTTCTTAAACATCCATGAGGTGTTCCAAAACGTCATTGTGCAGTATATGTAGAAGAGAGCCAAAAGAAGAGATTCGTTGTGCCAGTATCATACTTGAGGCAGCCTGTATTTCAAGACTTTTTTAACTAATTAATCTGAAGAGTAGTTCGGATTTGATCATCCAATGGGTGGTTTTACAATACCTTGCAATGACGACGTGTTTATTGATCTTACTTCCCGCTTAAGAAGATCATCAGTAGTATCATAGTGTGAATTCTTCAACAAATGAAATTTTGTAAGAATAGTTAGAGAGGACTATTCATTGTACAGTAGGAAGGAAAATTCAATTGCAACAGCTTCACCTTGTGGTCATTTTGCAGAATGGCCTTTGTGACAAGCAATAAGAAGTTACGCAGTTAAAAAGGATAGTTCGGTGCACTAAGCTGTAATGGACCAACTTATTATTTTCTTTTAATAAAGGGTTAATTGGTAATTATAACCCATTATTAATAGTAATTAAGGAAATTAAAAGTGGTCAAGCCAAAAGTTGCTTCAGTTTCACGTTAAGTTTAGCATAAATAGAACATTAGGGCAGTTTTAATCCCATTATTCTGGGAAGAGAAAGCAAGCAGCATCGAAAAAAAAAACATATAAGTTGAAGAACACAAAAATGGGATTGAAGATTTTCAATTGTTAAGGTAAAAATTCTGTTTTCATTGTTCTTTGACATGAAAAGTAAAATACACGTACAGTAGGGTAATGGTTGCTCATGATATTAGTGCAGGTGTTTGTTCATGATGTTAAGTGATAGAATAGAATTAATTGGGGTTTATGATTGATATGAAGTGAAGGGATTAATATTGGTTAATGTTAAATATGTAGTGGAAAAAGTATTTATATATATAAAGAAGAAGAAACGAAGCAGGTAGTTAATGAAACTTGTCATTGCTCCCAAGTGTTTTGTTGGTAACTTTCTTTGCTGTCACCAAGCAAACATCAAATAGGTAAATAATGTGAAGGGCAATGATTGATTGGTGGCGGGAGGAATTATTCGCAGGTATCGCTTCTTAGTAGTAGAAAACAGTGAAGTTAGTGATCTTGTGGGTTAGAAATCATGGGTTATTAATTCGAAATTTCTGTTTCGGCAACTTTTCCTTATTAGATTATTCTTGATTCATGGATAATGGTGTGAGATATTAAGGTTTAGCTTTAACCTTGTACAATAAGGATATTGGGATTTGACCTCGAATAGTATAATTGACATCGTTATTTAATATTGTGCATAGATTGAATCCATTAAAGGCTATTTGATTGGTGTTCTACGCATATTGAGGTTGTGGAACTTGTCATTAGCGAGGTAAGTGAGACTTTAAGCTTTGATGCTTACTTTTAAAATTTGCTTTATAAAAATTATGTTTTTCTACCTAGTCCATGTGTTGGAAAAAGCGTGTGACTTGGTAGAATCGGTGGTATTGATTATTTGTGGATATGTATTTGCAAAAGTTTAGTGAGAGCTGTTTAGTGATAATATGTGAGGTGATATAGGGGTGTTGAACATATTTTTCGTCGCTGCCGTTATAGTCTCAAGGGGCATACATAACTGCCGTAATATGTTAGGGGCATTATTTATGCTGCCGTAATATGTTAAGGGCATTATTTATACTGCCGTAACATGTTAAGGGCATTACTTATGCTGCCGTAATATGTTAGAGGTTTGTACATGCTGCCATAGTAGACCTTTTTGGAGCATTATATATGCTACAGTGGACTTGTCGGGGTGTTAGGCATATCACCTTCACTGCCGTTTATGATAAGTGGTGAGAATTGATTGAGTTGAGATATAGAGTGACATTTTTGAACTTCCTTTGTATCTTATTGACATTACTTTATGAGAGATATTATGTACATATTGTTTATGTATTTTGTATTTTCTAACACTTGTTCCAGGGGTATTAAAGTAGCAGGTCGAGGATCTTACTGGGTTATATTTATATAGCTCACTTCTTACTAGCATACCTATAATACCCCGCATTTTTCCTAGCTTAATTTCGTCCCTAGAATGCCAAAGATTAGCTTCAAGAATGAATAACATTTATTTCATATGAAATTTTCCAGATTTAGACCTTTTATTGTTTGGTAAATGGAATAAGCTTTTCATCAATACCAAATTCGTCCAAATTCGATACGCGGTTGAGAAGTTATGGCATTTTAGTGTTGACAGTGTGCCATTCAAGCAACCACCGCGTCGCGATGAAGGGTGAATTCATAATTGTCGAACCAGTAGCTCACTGCGATTCCATCGCTTCGCGGTGAGTATAGCGCCAAGAAGTCCATCGCATTGCGGTGGAGTGTAAAGAGGCAATTTTCAATTTTCAGTGACTCACCGCGATTCCATCGCATCGCGCTGAGTATAGCGATAGAGGGATCACCGCATCATGGTGAAGGCATATTTGCCATGTCCTTGATCCATAATTAGAAATGCATGTTTCATGACCTTTATCCAAGTATATGAAATGCTTATTAGGTGAAACATGTTCCTAGAAATCATTTAGAGCCAAGTTGAGCTAAGATCCTTTAATTCGTCCAATGTTTGGTGTTCGATTCTACAAGGGCCAACTTTGAAAGTGTATAACTTTTGATGTATGTAGAATTTTTCATCTCAAGATCCACCAAATCGTAGATAATTGAATTAGCTTTCCAACGATACCAGTTTCGCTAAAATCCATTACCCAAGTCAAAAGTTATGTCATTTTTCGTATGAGGTAGTAGCTCACCGAAATTACACCGCGTCGCGGTGGACCTTCAAATGGCAATACGGGTCACGAATTTTTGTTTTAAATTATGGGGGGGCAATGGGGTATTTTTTCACCTCAACCCAGGTCGTAAAAACACAATCTTAAAGCTTCAATTGGAGCATTATTTGCCCCCATTCTCCAATTTTTCCCTCAAGAACAACCCTAATCAATTCCCTCAAGAATAAGCAATTCCATCTTCTTCTCTTCAACAAAAAGATCAAGAATTTAGTGTTTCTAATCCAAGAACTTCAAGAATGATTCCAAGATCATCTCCAAAGGATTCAAAGTTCAAGCTTTTACATTTAATTCATCAAATCCAAACTATTAAGGTATGTGGGGTTTGAACTACTGGACTAGTGTTTCTTGATGTTTTATTCTATAGATTCCAAGTGATATTAGTATGTGAGGTTAATCATGCCTAGCACCAGACACTAAGTTTGAATAGTGTATAATTAGCAAGGTGGATGCAATAATTTTTTGGTTAGTGTAGCTAGTTGTATGGAAGTGATTTAGTAGGCTTGAACAGTGTATGCAAGAGCTTAAGTTTATTTGTTTACAATGAAGTATAATGTTGCAGGTATGATATAGAAGAGTGCCCAAGGTGATATGGGGATTCATTATTTTCTAAACTTATCAAGTGTTGTGTGGTTAGTAGTACCCCTTGAATTGATAAGTATGAATGAGGTTATATGGTATACGATGTCCTTGTCAGTTAACTTATGGGTTATAAGTTGATGATGTTGTAAGTTAGAGATGTGATATTAGCAGAGTATGAAAGAAGTTAGTATGGTTCAACAAGGGTTTAGAGATATCCATGTTAAGTGTTAGAATCTAAGTTGGTAAGTGTTTAAGTTGTTATGTGATGACTTTTGGGGTCATAGAAATCTAAGAGTTGAATCTCAAAAGGAGATATTAGCATTGGGTGTTATACGTGAAGTTATGGTCCCTCAGGGTAAGTTTAGTTTATGTGTATTGGTTATATCCCAGACTCTAGAGTAAAGTGATTGCAGTTTAGATAAGAGTTTATATAATAGTTCACAACTTAGAGTGATGGCTTAAAGTTAAAGAGGAGATGATAGAATGAGTAATCAAGTCAGGCTTCTAGATTCTAGTAGTGATGCCAGAATGTTATAGAACATCAGAAAGTGAGGATAAGGCTCAACCCATTCTTACTTCAGTATTTTCAGTTATCCATACACCTACTCATGCCTTACGTTTCATTTCCATGATCATAGTTCATGTTCATGCATATGATAGAGAATCATATACTCTCCTAGTTCCTAAAATGAGGAGTTCCAGTTCATTCAGCAGTCGGAATCACATTCCATAAGTTATGAACTCCAAATTCAGGTCCTGCAACTCATGACTCATGTACTCATGCTTTACAGTATGTTCAGTTTCAAGTACTCATGCATCACTCCTAACGATTAGCAAAAAATTCAGATTCGTATCATGTACGTCCTCAGACTAGATCTCCTTAATGAATCCATGTTGTGAATGCTCTATTCCTCAGGCCTCAGTAGAGTGTCAAGTTATATTCCTTAGGTTAAGATAGTGATGACGAATAATTATCTAGATGGGAGATGGTAAATATTTCTTGTTGATGAAAGATCGTTGTATGCTTGTTTTAGCTAAGGAAGTAAAAGTTAAGTAAGATTGAGGCCAAGTCTTTGATACATGTCATGGTTAGTTGAAGTTTTATGTGTTGTGTTTGGGAAGATTGTTGTATGCTTGTTTTATATAGGTCTATAAAAAGAGGAATATTGAGGTGAAGTTTTTTTGTGTATGACTTGGTTAGTTGGGAATATTTTAAGTGAGTCTTCTTAAGAATAGTGCATGGAAGTTGTTCTTGGTAGGGGTTGGTGGGATATGGAAAAGATGCTTTATGAGTGTTTGTTTAGAAGTGCATATGTGGTTATGAAGATAGGCTTGAATGTCATGTTTGTATATATTTGGATGAATGCACTGCGCGTTAGTGAATGTCTAGTATGAGGTTGAATGTGGTTGTTAGAGTGGTAATGAGAATTATGCATGAGATGAGAAGTTGTGAAATGCAGTGTGTGTTGAATTTATGATTCAGACTAGTATTACAGTATTATGTAGTGTATCTTGTGATTTTGAGTTAGGCTTGAGGATGGTGAGAGAATTTAGTTTAGTTTAGGCATTAGTAGATGGATTTATCAATGCCCTCTGAGAATTTTAAGTAAGTCCAGCGAGTATAGTACTTGAGGGGAATAGTATAGTGTAGAGAGTGTTTGAGAAGTGTTGCTAAGCTTGAAAGTAAGAAGCTGCAGTGGTTAAGGCCCAGAAATTCTATCTGACGTATGAATTATAGGTCTATGTTCCATGCTATAGAGTTATCGCAATTTTGAAGTTTGTTATTCAGATGTCTTGTTCAGATCATGCCCAGAGTTATTTGCTCCCCTAATATCGTTAGAACTCCCAAGAAAGAGTGTTAAAGAAAACACCTTATTTGGGGTGTGACCATTCAATATGAATCGGTTCGTATAGCCAACAATCCAGTTTGACGGTCAGATAGTCAAATTTCTATCGTTTTCCATCTTCTGATTTAGTCTAGTCTTACTACCAACAATTTCATGAGTATAGCCATTTCAAGAGATAGTTTATTCACATCCAAGTAAATTGTGAAATTCAGCTCAGTACTGACATCATGCATCAGTTTCAGATTCAGATATTAAGTCATGGTTTAGTTCTTAAGTATCCTGTATATCATTTCAGTCTTTTCCTAGTATTTCAACTAAATCAGTATCATTCGGGGACAAACAATCCCAAGGAGGGGGTGTTATAATACCCCAAGTTTTCATGTCATAAACCTCTTATCTTTCCTCACGAAGGTTCAGCCGAAGGTAATAGTCTTCCTTTATTCAGTTCTTTTTCAGTCTCAGAGTCAGCCATATGACTATTTTCATGTAAGTTCATACACTCACAAATCAATTCAGTAGCTCGCTATGTTGAGATTCAGTCATACAGTTTATTTCAGTTGTGCATGATAACTTATAGCCTCAGATTCCTTAGTATTTTCATCCTAACCATCCACATTCGAGGACGAATGTTCCCAAGGTGGAGATAATGTAATACCCCACATTTTTCCTAGCTTAATTTCATCCCTAAAATGCCAAAGATTAGCTTCAAGAATGAATAACATTTATTTCATATGGAATTTTCCAGATTTAGACCTTCCATTGTGTGGTAAATCGAATAAGCTTTCCATCAATATCAAATTCGCCCAAATCAGATACGCGGTTGAGAAGTTATGGCATTTTAGTGTTGACAGTGTGCCATTCAAGCAACCACCGCGTCGCGGTGAAGGGTGAATTCATAATTTTCGAAGCAGTAGCTCACTGCGATTCCATCGCTTCGCGGTGAGTATAGCGCCAAGAAGTCCATCGCATTGCGGTGGAGTGTAAAGAGGCAATTTTCAATTTCCAGTGACTCACCGCGATTCCATCGCATCGCGCTGAGTATAGCGATAGAAGGATCACCGCATCATGGTGAAGGCATATTTGCCATGTCCTTGATCCATAATTAGAAATGCATGTTTCATGACCTTTATCCAAGTATATGAAATGCTTATTAGGTGAAAAATGTTCCTACAAATCATTTAGAGCCAAGTTGAGCTTAGATCCTTTAATTCGTCCAATGTTTGGTGTTCAATTCTACAAGGGTCAACTTTGAAAGTGTATAACTTTTGATGTATGTAGAATTTTTCAGCTCAAGACCCACCAAATCATAGATAACTGAATTAGGTTTCCAACGATACCAATTTCGCCAAAATCCATTACCCGAGTTAAAAGTTATGACATTTTTCGTATGAGGTAGTAGCTCACCGCGATTACACCGCGTCGTGGTGACCCTTCAAACGGCAATACGGGTCACGAATTTTTGTTTTAAATTATGGAGGGGCAATGGGGTCTTTTTTCACCTCAACCCAGGTCATAAAAACACGATCTAAAGCTTCAATTGGGGCATTATTTGCTCCCATTCTCCAATTTTTCCCTCAAGAACAACCCTAATCAATTCCCTCAAGAATAAGCAATTCCATCTTCTTCTCTTCAACAAAAAGATCAAGAATTTAGGATTTCTAATCCAAGAACTTCAAGAATGATTCCAAGATCATCTCCAAAGGATTCAAAGTTCAAGCTTTTACATTTAATTCATCAAATCCAAACTATTAAGGTATGTGGGGTTTGAACAAGGATAAATCTTTCATCCTTGTGTCCAAAACTAGCTTTAAATTATAAATATACATGATTTTACAAGAATTTCAATTTAGGGTTCATACTCACTTATTGCTATTTGAAGATTATGATGTTTCAAGTGTTCTTGATGTTGAAATACATGACTACTTATGTCAATTGATGCGTATGACTATATTTTCCAGATTTTTAGTTGAATTAAGAACATTACATTACCAAGCATAAGCATTACAATGATTTGATATGAATTTGAAGCATGAACTTCTAAAGCCTAGTTGAATATGACTATTTCAAGTATGATTATGTTTCTAAGAATCCCATGATATGATTTTAGATAGCTTTGAACAAAGATTTGATCTTTTGATCTTTAGCTAAGACATGAAATCCACTTTACAGCTTAAACTCAGTTTTGAATGAACAACTACACAGTTAGCTTTCAATATGAAGCATTATGGCTTTTAAAAGCGGATTTTCCAACAATATGAGCACATAATTAAGGGACTAGTATTTAGCACCGAGTGGGAAGTATGGGATTAGCGTGCCCTATCTTCCATAGAACTACGTAACCAGCGTAGGTACAGATTGTCAGATTATTCCCACTTCTACGTGGATGACAGACTTATCTTGTGATCGATCGCATGGATTTAGGTTCTATTCTGATGGCAAGGGGTAGAACAGCCCCCCCAATGTAGGTAAGATGTTGGACTCCATGTTGCTCGCATGATTTATGTCGGTTAAGAGAACCTCCCTGCTAGTAAAATATAATGAATAACTTTTCAAATAAAGTATTTTCCCTAAAGTTGTAAAGCTTACAGACTACAGATTTTAGAACAAAAAAGCTTTTAGAAAACTAAGTGTACAGGCTCATAAATTTACTTAGATTATGGTTTATAAAAAGATATTAGCTTCAGATTTCAGCTTTCAGATTTTCAGATTTAAGAGTGAGCCCTTTTTACACTTAGACAGTATAATTTACAAACAAAGTACTAGCACAACTTTCAGAACTAAATGTTATGACTACTATATTTATAAAGTATGATTTATTTCTTATTATTTCAGATTTCAGTATTTCAGACGTTCTAGCTTATGTGAGTAATTTATATTTAGCATACATAATTTTATAAATTGTGATGATATTACGTTTTGTTTATGCATTTCATCCCATATCCCCAAAGTACTGATCCATATATATGTCTATGTGTTATATTGTCTCATAATGTAGGTACAAGTTTTAGTATGCACATTCAGACTCAGACAGTTGCAGATTCCAGCCAGCAGATGATGAGTCCTCCTACTTCGGGGACTTCAGTTAGATTTGTTTATGTTCTTTACTTTCTTATTCATATGTATTGATTAGTGGTAGTTGGGGTCGCGTTCTAGCTATCTATAGTCGGTATAGTAGATTCTTCACAGATGTTAGTCAGAGTCATTTATGTAAACTTCAATTTCGTCCTTCAGTTTTATCAGAATGTAAAATTGTATCAGTATCATACTTTCACAGGTTCCATCATTATTATGTTTCCGCACAGTAAATTCAATATTTATTACATATTTAATCAGTATGGCAGTTCATGAGTTAGCTTGGGATCACTTGTGGTCCTAAGCACCTTGTGACGTCTCGGGATAGGTTTTTGGGGCATTATAATACCTGCATATACGGTTGTAGAGAGGGAGGCTCGTGGCTGATTGTCTTCACGTATGGATTCTGTCGCTGAGGTGAAGCTTCCATTCATCTTTAGTTATTTTTAGCTTATGTTTCCTTTCGTTGGGTTTGTATGCCCGAAAGTTGAACTCATGTAATTCTATTTAGATACTCCATGAACTTAGTGTGGAAATTAGGTTAGAGATTTGTTATCTAAACTATTGTCAATTTCATAAATCGCTATGCGGTATCTTGTTGGATAATTACATTGTGTTAATGATTATTTCGTGCATGTGGAGTTGTATATGTTTTTATCTCAGTGTTTATAGATATTGTGAATGTATAGAAGATTAGTTCTCTCGACAAGTGGTTTTGTCTGGAGCCAGTCACGCCTAGGGGTCATTTTGGGATGTGATATAAGCTCCCGCTATGTGCAGGGTCAGGGGAAGGGCCCGACCATAAGGATTTATTGTACGCAACCTCACCTTACGTTTCTTCAAGGGTCTATTTTCAAGGCTTGAACCCGTGACCTTTTGGTCACTTGACAGTAAACTTATCAGTTACTCCAAGGCTCCCCTTCAAGAAGTTACATATAGTTAAATGTACATATGCCTAATGCCAACAAAGATATAGAGAAATCTTAATATTCTTACTTCTATTTTTATTTGGTATAATGTTATCTTGTAATTAGTTTAAATGGAGAAGTATGGTAAGTTACTATCAAAAACAAAGGGAACGGGGAAAGTAAAGCTACAGGGAGAAAAATATAAGGAAATTATAGCTGTAAATTGCTACAAAGAAACTGCAAGGAAGGGAAAAGCTAAAACTTTTTTACTTTGTTTTCTATTTTTCTGGATGGATAAAAATGCACAATGTGCCTCCTATTTATGCTTGTCCATGGATGATTCTAGATATCCTTCTAGATACATCTACAAGAAAAATCTAGTGATCGTTATCTTCTATTTCTCTATAATATTTAGATAATTCTACAAGATATTTATTCAAGATACTACACTAGGATATTCTAGAAGAACCTATTTAAAAAAATATCTAATATTTAGGAGTTTCTACTACAAAAAATCTACTAAATAGGAGTTTCTAGATAAATCTTAATTTCCTAACACTCCTCCTTAAGATTTTTCATTGAAACTCCCTGCAACAACCTTTGAAACTCAAACTTGTTTGTGGGAAGAGCCTTGGTTAGAATATCGGCTTGTTGTTCTTCACTTCTGCAATGCACCAGCTTAACTTTGCCATTTTTCTCGGCATCTCGCAAAGCATAAAATCTGATGTTGATATGCTTCGTCTTTCTGTGTTGTACTGGATTTTCAGCCATAGCAATGGCTGATTTATTGTCCACATAAATCACTGTTGGTGTTTTGGTCAAAAGATCCAAATCAAACAAGATTTTTCTCAACCAAATTCCTTGATTTGTAGCAGATGCAGTAACCACATACTCGGCTTCTGCTGAAGATTGAGCTTCAATATCATGCTTCTTTGTGTTCAATGAAAAAAATACCTGAACTAAATGAAAAAGAATAACCAGATATTCTTTTATAATTGTCCAAACATCCACCCTAATCACTATCTGAATAGCCAATAAGAACTCCATTCTCCACACTTCTGTACCAACTGCCATAATCCTTTGTCCCTCTAATATACCTCAACACCATTTTAGCAGCTCCAAGATACTTGGTGCTAGGACATTGCATATATCGGGACAGTAGACTAGCTGCAAACATCATATCTGACCTGGTAGCAATCAAATACAACAAGCTTCCAATAAGACTCCTATAAAGTTTTGAATCTGCCCATTTTTCTCCATCATCCTTCATTAACTTTTTACTCATAACAAGCAGAGTTGCAACAAGTTTGCACTTATCAAGTTTGAACTTTTTTAAGAGATTCAAGGCATACCTTTTTTGGGACAAGAAAATTCCTTCAGAAGATTGAGAAATCTCCATTCCCTGGAAGAACTTCATCTCTTCTAGATCAGACATTTCAAAAACTTTTAGCATAACATTTTTAATTTCTTGAATCGCAAGAGAATCTTCACATGTGATCATCAAATTATCAACATAAATGGATATCACAATTAACTTCCCATCAGCTTATCTATTGAAGTATAAAGTAGGCTCATTTAGGCTTCGGTTGAAGCCTTGAGACAACAAATGAGTATACTACCTACTGTACCAAGCTCTCGAAGCTTGTTTAAGGCCATAGAGAGATTTTTTAAGATTATACACTTTGTATTCTTCACCTACAACTATAAAACCTTCACCTACAACTATAAAACCTTCCGTTTTTCAACATAAATATCTTCTTCAAAAAATCCATTTAGAAATGCAGATTTGACATCTAAATGGTAGATTTTTCACTTGTATGTGTTGCAAGACCGACTACAAATCTTATTGTTTCATGCCTTGTGACAGGAGAAAATGTATCTCCAAAGTCTACTCCAGGCTGCTGGGAATAGCCTTTAACTACAAGCCTGACTTTATGTTTGAAAATGGAGCCATCTGGATTAAACTTCGTTCTATAGACCTATTTGACACCGATGATGTTCTTTTTTTGGGCCTATCAACCAGCTCCCAAGTATCATTTTTATTAATCATGGCAAGCTCCTCCTCCATTGTAGAAATCCAAGCTTCATGATCTGCTTCTTATTCAAAGGAAGATGGTTCCATAAGAGCAAAATTGCATTGCTCATAAACTTCACTAGTGACCTGGTCTTCAACACAGGAGAATTTGAAGTTAATTCAATATCTGAATTGTGTTTTTCAATAATAGGACTGGAAGAAATATAACTCGTCTGTGGATTTTGAGCTGCAACTGAAGTACACCCATCTTGGTTCTTTACAACAATATCTCGATCCCAATCATAATGGCTAGACTTATCCACCGCAAGATCTTTACTGATAAGCACCTTCTTCGTACGAATATTATACACTTGTACCCTTTTGCAGTTGTGCTATAGCCCAACAAAATACAGAGTTCTTCCTTGTTATACAATTTGCCTCTTTTAGCATCAGGAAGATGTGCATAGCAGACTGAACCAAAGACGTTTAAGTGTCTCACAAATGACTTTATACCTTTCCATGCTTCAAATGGTGTCATGTTTTGGAGTGGTCTAGTTAGTAATTTAGAAAATAGACTGCAGTATTGACTACCTCCTTCCAAAAATATTTAGGAATTTTATTTTATGCCAACATGCATCTTGCCATCTCCATCACTGTTCTGTTCTTCCTCTCAGAAACCCCATTTTGTTCTGGAGTGTAGCTCATAGTAAATTGTTGTTGAATGCCCACATCTTTACAATACTTTCTGAACTGATGCAAAGTATATTTAGTTCCATTATCTAACCTGATATACTTCAATCAACAGCTACTCTCTTTTTCTACTATAGCCTTGAATTCTTTGAAAATAGAAAACACCTGAACTTTGTTACTTAAAAAATAAACCCATGTTATTCGAGTTAGATCATCTATAAAGAGAATAAAATATTTATTCCCACTCAAAGAAGCCGTCTTCATTGGTCCACATATATTCATATGAACCAACTCTAGATTTTCCTTCTCCCTCCAAAGACTTCCTTTAGGAAAGGATCGTCTATGTAATTTACCAAATTGACATGACTCACAAATATCTCGGCACATGTCAATTTTGGGTACATCACGCACCATACCATTGGATTGTATATACACCAATGAACTAAGGTTGTAATGACCGAATCTTTTGTGTTAAAGCCAAGTATCACTCATTTCAACATTAAAAGAGCAACTTTCAGCAGAATAGCATGAAATTAGAAAGGAATTACCAATCATGCTAGTGTTAGCTACTTCACAATCTTTAGGATCATAGATGACACATTTTTTATCCTTAAAAGTAAGTGAATAATTATTGTGAAGCAACTTAACACTCAACAAGTTTTGAGTCAGTCTTGACACATAAACAACATCGTTTATGATTTTCATACCTTTGTCTGTATGGAATTTCACTGATCCTCTTTCCTGAGCTTGCACTAGTACACCATCTCCAAGCTTCACTTTGGTCCTAGCAGACCTTTCCAGGCTAACAAATAGATTTTCATCCATCGCTATGTGCCTTGTGCACACACTATCGACATACCAATTATATCTATCAACACGTGATTTGTGCGAAGCCATGAATACCTTCTCCTCTATTTTTTCAACTTGGAGACCTTCCACAAAATCTACTCGTTGGAAAGACTGACCACTTTAAGTTTGCTTTTGCCTGTAATACTTCTCAATGTACCCATACTTCTTGCAGTATCTGTATTAATAGGATATCTCTTGGACTTCTGCCAACAATTCTTCTCCAAGTGGTTTGTCTTCTTACAAATACCACAAGGTGGAAATTTTCCTCTCCTCGACGATTCACCTTGGTATCCACTAGATTTCCCCTATCCACTGTGGTCTAAAGAGACTTTTTTGTCTTTCTTTTGTTGCTTGAATTTATGCCTTACTTGAAAGGCATCTTCAACTGTCCCATCGCTTCTCATGATTACCCCATTTTTTTTGCAATTTAGAGACCATCTCAGCTGTTGAAAGAGTAGTCAAGTCACAAGACTCTTCAATAGCTGAGATTTTTGATTCAAATTTATCCGGAAGGCTGACCATGATCTTCTCTACAACCTTTTGATCTGAAAAGTTTTCACCAAGTATCCTTATTTGGTTCACAATATCCATCGGCTTGGAGGAGTATTCTTTCACACTATCTGAATCCTTCATCTTCAAGAGCTCAAACTCCCTCTTCAAAGCTAAGACCTTAATAGACTTAACTCAATTGCTACCTTCAAACTCCTCCTTTAGCTTATCCCAGGCTTCTTTGGCTGTCTCACAAGCCATAATCTTTGTAAACATCACTGAGCTCTTGGAGATCTAGTTACCAACTCATCAATTTTTTTCCTATCATTGAGAGTTGGGTTGTCTCTTAATGGCTGAACAATAGGTTCTCCTCTCTCAATGGCATCCCACAAGTTGAGATCCTTCAAATAAGCCTTCATTTTAATTCCCCAAATATGGTAATTCTCCCCCGAGAAAATTAAAGGACCCGTTGTTGGTTGATTTTCTGGTGCCATGTTTTTAAGCAAATAGATCCAAGAAAAAAGAGCTAAAAATAAGATGATCCAATCAACAAAAAAACAGATTCAGATCCCGCAAGAAATGGGCTCTGATACCATGTCAAAAGAAGGGTAATAAGGATTGGAAAACAACAAGCTGAAGTAGTGAAAACGATGCAGCTATAAATTGCTACAAAAGAAACTACAGGAAAGGGAAAAGCTGAAACTTTTTTGCTTTGTTTTCTATTTTTGCTGGATGGATATAAATGCACAATGTGCCTCCTATTGATACTTTTCCATGGATGATTCTAGATATCCTTTTAGATACATCTACAAGAAAAATCTAGTGATCCTTATCTTTTATTTCTCTAGAATATCTAGATAATTCTACAAGATATTTATTCAAGATACTACACTAGGATATTCTAGAAGAACCTATTCCAAAAAATATCTAATATCTAGGAGTTTCTACTATGAAAATATCTACTAACTAGGAGTTTCTAGATAAATCTTAATTTCCTAACAGTTATGATCCTTAAAGATTATCTCAGCGCTTATTTGGAACTGAGCCATAATTATATGCAGCATTAGTACTATTAAAGGTCGAACTCTAAAAGTGCGAGCACATGTAGAGCAAATATAGATATGATAATATGAGGAAGGTCAATGTATACGATCCATCCTCTGTGGATCTTCAAATGCACATATTCGTAGATGCATTAGTATCAGATGTACAGTGGTAAGATAGAACAAGTTAGACCAAATATCACACGAAGTGCTCAAAATATTACCATTCTCTTGGAGCCAATACGAACTTAACTGTGAAAATAAAACAATAAACAATGATCGCAAAGGATCCATAGAATGCAATACTTATTAGATTAGACTAAAATTTTTATTATTGTTACACTTATCATTTCTCCTTGTTTTTGTCAATTGTACTTTTATTAGTCAAAGATTTATGTGTGTATATGTGAAATAGAAACATTGCAGCCTGATAGCTTGCAATCAAGGAGAAGAAGAAAATAGACTGAAGCTGAATTTTTATTATACTTTTATGAAGCTTTACAATTATCAGTCTATTTATAGACTTGAGCTAAGAATGAGCTAAGAAGTGAATCATGTATCCATATCATTGATAGCTTATTGTAACTAACTAATCATTATCTAACAACCTCTAACAACATTCAACAACTTCTACAACTAACTCAGCTATCGGGTAAGTAACTAACTAACTACTCCTATCAGTATCACACACCAATGGAACAGTAATCGTGTATGTAGCAGTATATGTAGTAGTCAAAACACTACCCTTCAAGCTGCAGGGTGCAGAATATTTAGCACACCAAGATTTCCAAGTAAATGAGTATGTTGAGCAAGGCTCAGGCCCTTGGTAAGTAGGTCAGCAAGTTGATCATGAGATCGAACATGCAGAGACTTAATCAAGCCATCTTTGATCTTGTCCTTGATGAAATGACAGTTAATCTTAATGTGTTTGGTTATCTCATGAAACACAAGGTTTTTTGCCAACTGAATGGCTGAATTACTGCTACTAAAGACTGAAACAGGAAGGGTGACATGAACCTTGAGTTCTTGTAACAAACCAACCAGCCAAGTGAGCTCTGCAACTGCTGAAGTCATGCTTCTGTACTCAGCTTCAGTAGAACTCCTGGAAATAGTGTGTTGTTTTTTTTATTTCCATGATATCAGTGATTCACCAAAGTGAATGACATAATCAGTAACTGATCTTCTGGTGTTTGTACAAGCAGCTCAATCTGAGTCACACTAGCAAGTTAGAGTATTAGCAGGCTCAACCTTTAACAAGACACCTTGACCAACAAAACCTTTAAGGTATCTGACCACCCTAGTAGCTAATTCACAGTGAGACTTCTTGGCATCTATGGACAACAAAGTTAATGACTGGCCTTTTAATAGTGGCATACATAAGTTTGCCAACAAGTCTTTGGTAAGATGAAATATCAGATAACAACTCATCTCCTTGTGCGGCCATGGCTTGATCATACTTAATTGAGGTTAACTTGGTATTAGACTCTAAATTTGTAATAGTAGGTTTAGAACCACTAAGTCTTGTGTCAGCAATCAACTCAAGAATGTACTTTCTTTGGTTCAATATGATCCCTGATGCTGATCTTAAAACTTCAATACCCCAAAAATACTTGAGATCCCCTAAGTCTTTTATTTTGAACTGCTGATATGGCTTGATTTTGGTGGCATTAATCAATGATGCACTGCTCTCAGTAATTAGCAAATCATCAACATAAATAAGCACTATAACAGTATCATCACCTTGATGCAAAGTGAATAGGGAATAGTCATGTGTATTCTGGGTAAAACCAGCATCAAGTAAGGCATGAGTGAGCTTCAGATTCCACTGCCTGGAGGCATGCTTAAGACCATACAAGGATTTAATCAACTTACATATCTTGTGCTCCCCCTATCTTCTAAATCCTTTTGGTATTTTCATGTAAACTTCCTTCTCAAGATCCCCTTGTAGGAATGAATAATACACATCCATTTGATAAAGATTCCAACCTTTAGATACAGCTACTGCAATCACACATCTGACTGTAACCATCTTAGCCACTGGTGAGAAGGTTTTATGATAATATAACCCTTCCTATTGACTATATCCTTTGGCTACTAAACTTTCTTTGAGCCTCTCCACTTCATCATTTGCAAAATATTTGATTTGTATATCCACTTGAAACCAATAGTATTCTTCCCTTTAGGTAGATCAACAATGATCCATGTGTTGTTGGCTTCCAAGGCTTGAATTTATGACTTTATAGCTTCCACCCACCTTTCATCTTGTACATCTTGTTTAAAGTGCTGAGGCTCAGTCAAAGTGGAGAATTTGGTTAAATAGCACTGATAAGTAGGACTCAGATTTTTGTAAGACAAGCTGTTGGCTAATGAATGCTTGCATCTCTGGTTTCTGGAAGTGTCAACATAATCATGCATACATACTGGTGGTTTGCTTGTTCTTGTTGGTCTACATGAAGATGGTTGAGGTAGGGAAGGCTCATATTGACAGGTGTCTGCATGATTTATGCCAAGTGAAGTTGCACCAGGTAATGTAGTACCAGGTAATGTAGCATCAGTAATGCCATCCTCCTTAATTGGAACATCTTTAGTAAAACTCTCAGTAGATATCTCAGTAAGTATTTCAGTATCTATGGGGATCAAGAAGTCAGTGATAACTTCTTCAGATGAGGAGGCTTGTGTAATTTGTGTTGGTGAGGAAGCAAAAGAAAATGCATATTCATGAAACACAATATTGCTACTGACTAATAGTCTCTTTGAGGTGGAATCCAGCAACAAATATCCCTTCTGAGACTCTGAATATCCCACCAATACTGCAAGTTTGTCCCTTTCTGTGAATTTATCACCTCTTAGTAGGATAGTTGCACAGCATAGGCATCAAAATACCCTGAGATGAGACAACTTGGGATCTTTGGAAAACAACAACTGAAATGGGCTCTTACCACTCAGAACAGAAGATGGTAACTTGTTCATTATATACACTGCAGCCTTTACATATAGTCCCCAATACTTAATGGGCAAGTGAGACTGAAACTTGAGTGCTCTGGATATGTTTAATATGTGTTTGTGCATTCTCTTAATAACTCTATTCCATTGAGGAGTGTGAGGATATCTGGTCTGATGCAACATGCCTAGGTACTGAAATAATGTCTTACATTGAGAGTTGATAAATTCAGCTTCATTATCAGATCTGATGGTTTTCACCACCATTCCAAATTGAGTTTTAATCATGGAAATGAATGTTTTAATGGCCACTATGGTCTCAGACTTTAACTGCAATAGGTGCACAAGTGTATCTACTATGGTCATCTACCATAGTCAAGAAATAACATTTGTTGTCCAAAGTAGAAGTTTTATATGCACCCCATAAATCCATGTGTACAAGTTCAAAACAAGTGGAACATCTAGTAGTACTTGTAGGAAATGACAATCTTTTCTGTTTGTCTGGTGGACATATAGTACATTTATTCAACATATTTACATCACTAGGATTCTTCAGAATGCCTAAACATTTGAGAACCTGAGAAACAGGTTGTCCAAGTCTTTGGTGCCATAAGATGCAACTAGAAGTTGAGACTTTTACAATGAATTTGCAAGTTTTTGATCCTGAGTGATTAGTATTTCCTGTCCAACCACCTTTAAGAACATATAGTCCATCCTCTTATCTACCAATCCCATTCACCTTGCCATTGAAGAGGTCCTGAAAGATACAAAAATTAGGATAAAAGTATACAAAGCATGAAAGTTCCTTGGTTATCTTAGCAACAGACAACAAATTAAGTTTGAAGTCCGGAACAAGTAGAACATCTTTGATCACTTCATCTGCAAAAATGTAGGCTTCTCCAGTGTGTGAGATTGTCACTTTATCACTTGTTGGGAGGTGCAACTTGTCCAAATATTTAGAATCTAATCTGGTACTACTTTTGAAGAAGTGCCTATATGCAGACATATGATATGTAGTACCGGAGTCTATAATCCAACTGTCAGGATATGCTTTGGATAGAAGACAAGTAGTAATACCTGTCATATTTACTCGTTTCATATCTTTGGTATTCTTGATAAACATGGTCATAATCTGAGTGTACTCCTCCTCAGTGAATGTGTGAGGCTTGGCCAGTGGTGCGCGAGTCACCTCATGACTAGAACTAGCAGCATCAACCTGACCAGCTACCATAGTTGGAGCTTGAGAAGACTTATTACCAGTGTTGACAAAGTTTTTACCACCATTGTGTGGAAAAGCTGTTACTGCCAGTGTTCTGTGTGATCTGAAGTTAGAATTGTAGCCTTGTTTCTTCTTGTTCTTCCAGTCATTTGGATACCCTATCAACTTATAACAAGTTTCCTTGGTATGACCTAAGTGATGGCAATATTCACATTTTTTGCCTTTATAGTTAGTGTTGCCTTGTCCAAAACCATAATTTCAATTCAGTTGCATAGCAAGTGGTTCTGATCTATCACTCATAGTCATCATACAAGCTGAGTGTTGGATTTTATCTTCTATAAGCATAGTATAAGCTTGATTAAGAGTAAGAGTCACTCCTTTGAGCAATATCTATCTTCTAGCTTGATCATAGGACTTATATAGACCACTTAAAAACTGTAAAAGTCTAAGTTGACACATATGATCTGAGTACACTTTAGACTTAGAGCAATCACAACTAGGATTTGGCACTAGTACATCATACTCACTCCATAAACTCTTTAATTTGGTAAAATAAGCTGAGATTGAGTCTGTACCTTGAGAGTGATATTGATTTCATGATGCAATTGATATATACGCATATGATTCACCTTGTCATATCTCTCCGTCAAATCTTCCCAAACTGCATAAGCATTTATGGAATAAACAATTCCAGACAGCAGACTTTCACTCATAGTGTTCATGATCCAAGAAAGCACAATTAGATTACATGTTTTCCACTGCTCATGAATCTCCTCTCTATACGACTCCTTGCTGAAGGTTCCAGTGACAAATCCAAACTTTCTCTTCCCTAAGAGAGCAATACACATCGATCGACTCCATAAACTATAATTTTTTAACCAGTTAATTTGATTGGAACAAGTACAACACTGGAACTATCGGATGCACCAATGAAAAGTAGATCACTCTGATCAATTTTAGGTGCCATGATTGATAGGATGTAACTGTAATGTAGATCTAAATCGCGAAGAAGAAGAAACTCAAAACAGAGATAAAAAATGTACTAAAACAAAGATCTCAAATTGCGCAGTGAACTCAGTGAAATAAGATCGAAAACACACTTAGTGTTGAGCTTGTGGTTCTGATACCATATGAAATAAAAGCATTGCAGCTTGGTAGCTTGCAATCAAGGAGAAGAAGAAAATAGATTGAAGCTGAATTTTTATTATTCTCTTGTGAAGCTTTACAATTATCAGTCTATTTATAGACTTGAGCTAAGAATGAGCTAAGAAGTGAATCATATATCCAACTCATTGACAACTCATTGTAACTAACTAATCATTATCTAACAACATTCAAAAACTTCTACAACTAACTCAGCTATCGGGTAACTAACTAACTACTCCTATCAGTATTACACAGCAATGGAACAAGTTGTGTATGTAGCAGTGTGTAGTAGTCAAAACAGTATACATAAAATGTTCCAATCAAAGATTAGATTGTTAGAACTTCTAATAACCAAATTGAAAAGTGAGCCATGAAAATTTTCTGATAATAAAGTATTCAATGTATATATGACGCGCTTTACAATTGTGTACTCTTCAATCTCCGTTCTATCTAAAAAACTATCCTTGAGCTAGCATGTACAAAAAGAATGTTGGCCTTGACTCAATAAACAAGAATCTGCTGATTTCCACTTTCTTGGTGCAAAGTAGAAGTCGAACAACAACATGAAGTAATTGATAGGAGCAATGCTTTGTGAAGATCTCCTGCAGTTATGCCTTTCTTGATTAGTGAAACGATGTAGTCCATGAAGGTTGAATCACAGGGTAATGTAATAGGACCGCCACTCGGCAGCCCAAACTCTTCTTCAGATATGTTTAGAAGTTCCCTAATGATCTCATTTTCAAGATAAGCCAATGGAATGACAAAGCGTGCTTGATCAATTGTATAGACTACAAAATGGCCTTTTTCAACAATAGCCGATGAGGATGTACTGCAACTCTCCGCATCACTACCATTTCTTGGAAATGAAATCCTCTTTCTCTGCATGGCTGCAAACTTCTGCCATCTCCTAGCCATTTTGATGAGCTTCTTGGTACTGATCATTGCCATTTTTTTTTTGAAAGATAGAAAACAAGAAAGTAAATGAGAAATTTAGAGACCTTTTGATGGCTGAATTGATAATGCTTGTGCTTGATGATGAAAAGGCTCATGGAAGAGGGATTATTTATACAAGATGGAGCTGAAGTTTTTGTTACTAACTGATATAATTTAATAATAATTGATCTTATTAATATTGAAGGGGTTACAGCTGTATATATAGAGAACTGAAGAATAACTAATTACAGAATAACCCAGATGTATTTAATAATTATATATGTAGTCTATTATCCCTCCGCAAGCTGATCAGCGGTAACGAGGGGCAGCTTGGAGCAGAGATACTGAAAAGGCTGTAACGGAAGAGGCTTGGTGAGAATATCAGCAAGCTGGTCAGTAGATGGGACATAGTGCGTGACCATCGTTCCTGCAAGTACCTCATCGCGAACAAAGTGACAGTCGGACCCAACATGCTTCATTAGATCATGAAGGACTGGATTTTTGGTAACACAAATAGTGGACTGATTGTCACAATAAATCTGTGGTTTCGTCGGGGGAATGCCAAGTGCATCTGTAAGGAATCGTATCCACATGGCTTCAGCAACACCAGCAGCCATGGCACGATATTCTGCTTCTGTGGAGGAACGGGACACTCGCGTTTGCTTCTTGGTGCACCAGGAAATCAGATTCGGTCCCATCATAACAATGTATCCAGTAGTGGACTTCCGATCATCTTTGTCGTTAGCCCAATCCGAATAAGAAAAAACAGATATATCAAACGAGCCCTTTTGAAAAAAAATTCCACATTGAAGAGTACCTTTAAGATAGCGCAGAATGCGTTTCAAGGCCTGAAAGTGTTGTTCTGTGGGAGCATGCATTGATTGGGAGACACGATTGACTGCATATTGGATGTCCGGACGAGTAACAGCAAGATAATGAAGTCCACCGACGAGGCTCCGATATAGTGTAGGATCGGCAAAGGGAGTATTCGGCCCTGGGGATTGGCGGACTGCCATGGGAGTGACCGCAGGTTTGCAGTCTGTCATTCCAGCTCGATTTAGAAGTTCAAGGGTATATTTTGTCTGATGCATCAATATGGTTCCCGATTTGCGGATGAGTTCGAGGCCAAGAAAGAACTCCAGAGGATCGAGGTCCTTAAGTTTGAAGTCACGATGCATAGCCTCAGTAATTTCAGTGATGAGTGATGACGAGCTGCCTGTAATAACAATATCATCCACATAGATAAGAATGATGACTGTCCCTCGAGAACAGTGAAGGGTGAAGAGGCTGTTGTCATGATGGTAGGTGCGAAAACCAAGACCCTGCAGAAAAGTAGAGAGGCGTGTGTACCAGGCACGTGGGGCCTATTTCAGGCCATACAGTGATTTGCGAAGCTTGCAAACATAGTGAGGACGGTTGGGATTAACATATCCCGGTGGCTGAACCATATAGATGTCTTCCTCAAGATGACCATGAAGAAAGGCATTGCTGACGTCTAACTGATGAAGCGGCCAATCATAGTGAAGAGCAAGAGACAAGACCAGATGAATAGTCTGTTGCTTAACAACAGGGCTGAAGGTCTCCTTATAATCCACACCATACTCCTGATGATACCCTTTTGCAACCAGACGTGCTTTATAGCGAGAAAGAGATCCATCTGAATTTCGTTTGATGCGAAACACCCATTTGCACCCAATAGACTTTCGGTTACTAGGCAGAGGTACCAAATCCCATGTACGTTGTTTATTCAGAGCCTGAAATTCCTCATCCATAGCTTGGCACCAGAAACTATTTTTGGAGGCTTGGTTGTAGGTAGTAGGCTCAGTTATGGGATGTGCATCAAAGGGTATTTGAGTGTGGTAGACTTTGGGTTTGAAGGTACCGGCCTTGGCTCGGGTTGTCATAGGGTGAGTGTTGAGTGGAGGGTGATTAGGAAGGGGTGGTGGAGTTGTATGATGTGTGGACGGGGGTTGGGTGGGGCTGCCGTGGGAGCTGGGATGTGAAGCGGTGGATGGGGTGGCTGTATGTGTGTTAGGAGTATGATGTAGGGAAGTGGTGGGTTGTGTGGCAGTCGGCTGGGTGTTCGGGTGGGAGGTTTGGGGGTTCGGGTGGGTGGGTGGTTGGTTCGAGTGGGTAGTGGTGTAGTGGGGTACCGGGTTAGGTGCCGAGTGAGCCGGAGCATGAGCGTGTGAAAGGGATGGAAATAATGGCACAATGCCAAGTGGATTGGGGGAGTATGGAGTAGAGGAAAGACTTGTGTAAGGAAATTGTTCCTCCACAAAACGAACATGATGGGAAACATATGTTTTCTGAGATACAGGATCGAAACATTTGTAACCTTTGATAGTGGGATGATAGCCTAGAAAGACACAAGGGGTGGACCGAGGTTGAAGTTTATGTTGAGTGTGTGGACGCAACCAGGGATAAACCAGACACCCAAACGGGCGGAGATGGATGTAGTCGGGTGGATGATTGTAGAGACGGGCATATGGAGTGGAGTTGGAGAGAGTGTGAGTAGGCATGCGATTTATGAGGTAGTTGGCAGTAGCAAGGGCATCAACCTAAAAGGAAACGGGTAAGGTGGAATCATGGAGGAGCGCAACAACTGTTTCTATTAGGTGACGGTGTTTGCGCTCAGCAACGCCATTTTGTTCTGGGGTATATGGACATGAAGTGTGATGAAGAGCCCCTAGACTTTGAAGAAAAACACCAAATGCATTGTTGACAAATTCTTTGCCATTGTCACTTCAAAAAATTTTGATTTTGGCATTAAATTGATTTTGAACCATTCGGTCAAAGTTGACAAAAACAGTATAAGCTTCGGATTTAAATTTCAGAGGATAAAGCCAAGTGAATTTACTGTAATCATCAACAAAACAGATATAATAACGAAAACCTTGAACAGAAGGAACTGAGGTCGGACCCCAAACATCAGAATGAATTAATTGAAATGGCGCAGTGGCCTTGTGTTCAGACAGTGAAAAAGGTAAACGACAAGATTTAGACACTGAACAGGACTCGCAATGTAATTTCTCTGAAAAATTAAAACCTAAGGAAGATAAAATGGATTTGGTGATGGCGGATGATGGGTGCCCAAGCCGGCGATGCCAGGTGGACGAGAGAATGGCTTGACTCACAACAGACGGAGACCTGGATGGAAGAGTGTATAGCCCATGCTCACAGCGGCCCGTGTACCGCACCCGGTTCGTGGTATTGTCCACTATCTGGAAATTGGTGTCATTAAAAATGAGGGTGCAGTTATTATCTTTAGTAAAGCGATAAACAGATAAAAGATTGGATGTGAGGGAAGGGACGTGGTGAAGGGTTGAGAGATGAAATTTACCATTTGGGGTATAGACATACCCAGAGCCGGTGTTTGTGATGGGAAGGGATTGACCATTGCCTACTGTAATAGTTTCTGAGCCATGATACGGATGAGGAGCTTGAAGGTGTGAATAATCCGACGTCACATGGGTGTTAGCACCTGTGTCTAGATACCAATCGCCAGATTGAGCGTTTGTGGACGCATGCATCGCCCTTGATCCGCCGGACTGGCGATTTACATTCTGCGAGTCATCATAACGATACCAGCAATTAGCCGCAGAATGGCCCCGTTTAGCACAAATTTGGCACGTCGGAAGATCTCGTGTGGGCCCCCGCTGGTTTCCTCGTCCCTGTCCGCGGCCTGACTGGAAGCCGTCCCTCGATGGAGGCCCGCCTCTGCCTTGCTGCCCGGCGTTCTGACGGTCACCGCCGCCGCTGCCTCGCCCTTGGTTACGGCGATCATCACCGCGACCCCTGGCCGAGCCCCCGCTGCCAGCCGAGTAAAGAGCCGTGACGCCAGAGGTGGAACTGGCTTCGCCGAGCAGTAATTTGTGTTCCATGTCTAGATTCAATTCTTCTGCATTAAGCCATCCAGACAGTTGATTCAGAGTGATTTCGACAGGTGAGAGGCGAATATGCTGTTTGAGAGAGGAATAGCCAGACGGAAGACCACGTAGCACGGCATTCACCACGTCTCGTTCAGGAATAATCTCGTTCACAGCATCTAGGTCAGACAGAATAGAGGCCACATCATCAAGGTATTGAGTCATCGTCTTCGTTCCCTTCCGAAGAGTATGCAATCTGTCACGCAACTGAAAGATATGAGCCGTGGATACAGAGTTGTACCTTGTGGCTAGTGCGTCCCAAAGTGAAGCCGATGTGAGAAAACCCCGGGCGTGTTTGTGCACAGAGGGGCTAATAACTGCGAGAAGACAGGCTCGGATCTGAGTGTCTACGATCATCCACGGAAGGTAGTCGGGATTTGGGAGTATGACGCCGTCCTCCTCGGCTGTCTCGTGCGGCGGCTTCTCCGCACCGTCAATCCATCCGAGCAGCAAGTTGGCTGCGAGGGCGGTGCGGACGTTAAGTGCCCAGGCCGGGTAGTTGTTGTCAGATAATTTTTCGGGGATGAGATTGTGGAGATTCCTGAGCAGTAATTTTACTCCAGACGGTAAATTTGACAGAGGATCAACAACCTTGTCCATGGCGCCAACCTTGTACGTTGGACTTCCCATGAGTGCTAATAGTAGTACAAAGAGCACAAGACATGTGCCAGCATATGTTTATCTCCACCACACCATTTAGAACAGATGCTTTCTGGTTTTTGAAATAATCACTACTCTTGGTCCTCACTTCCAAAAGTGTTAGGAAAAAATAAGTAGAATCATGGTAGCAACAAGGTCAAGCTTAGGTCGACGAGTTCTTCGACCTCAACTAGCTAGCTCATCTTCAACTATCAAAGTTCATAATAAGAGAAGCAGGAAATTCAAGAAAAGGGGACCAGATGGAAATACTCCGACAAGCACAATTGCTCCGATACAAGTTCCTCCACCATGGGGATCAACCAGTAGTAGACCTTTGGAAGTTCCTTCTGATGAAGAGGAAAAACAAAGAGAATGTAAACTAAAACTTAATCCTTTATCAAGACTGGAAGCACTAAAACAAACAATGCATACTAAATCTTACCCCCAAATGAATGAACAATCGAAGAATATGATCATCAATGTCAAGTCTTGGTTGGTGTCTACTCTCACTTCTGAGACAACTACAAATGTGGATGATATGGTTACTTTTGCCGTTGGTGCTTTCACCCTGTTGAATGGACTTGGTGTTGATGATCATTGTTTCCATAGAGATGTGACGGATTTGATTTCTAAAAAATACGATTTGCAAATGGAAAAGAGAAAAAGAGATCTGTTGTCTTTCTCAGAATTGGAGAACAAATACAAAGAGGTTGTTGTTCTTGTTGATGATCTTCAAGAGAATTTCAAACATATTCGAGGAGAACTGAAAGAGGAAATGGAGAAAATGAAACCTTTGAAGAGAGACATCGAGGAGGCAAAGGAAGAGATTCGGAGAAAGAAACAAGTGGTTGCTAATATTGAACACGATGTAGAGAGTTTGAAACACAATGAGAAAAATGTAAAGCTTACCTTACGAATGCACATGCCAAGGTAGAAAAACTCGGTACTCAAGTTGAGGCAGCTAAAACAGCGAAGGAAGAAATTGAGCAGCGGGAGATTATAGCTCTGCAAGTGATTGAATCAATCAGTAGACGCTTATTGTCCACGCTCTGAATCAATCAGTTACATTGCTCCATATATTTGGTAATTTAGAGCATTTGAGTTTACATTATGAAGTATGTCAATTTTCTAAGTAGTTCATGGATCTAGTGGTTTTACATTTTAAGTCAGTATTATTGGTAGAGATTGAGTTCGTAACTTTACTTGAGAAATGCAGAGTCCAACTAGTTGTTGTGCATGGTACACTGTTGTTGGTTTAAATACGCCTTCATTTTATTGTTCTTTCAATCTTTATTGTATCGTTTTATTAAATTCATGTTTAGTTAATATGTGAAGTTCATTTTGTGTAGCGAAGATTTGGTATGATTGTATTGTTACCTTATATTTTTTTGTCTTTAGTTACGTATTATTTAATAATCATGTTTATCCTTTTACCCTACCTTTTCTTTTTCGTGATTGTCCGGGCCAACTTTCGGACACCTAAACTGAATCGATGGGATACTTGCACGTTCCACCAACAACAAATATTAGGTAGCTCAGTCTACTAAGTCTAAGACAAGTGAAAAGAATCACCTAGTGTTTAGGTTTATCCTTAAAATTGTGAATGTGTGATATAATGTAACGATGAAAAACGATATAATCAATCCAAATATTACAAAATAATACTATACTATACAATATAATACATTATGAATTATATGTAACAACCATCCAAACAGCGTGTTGAGTATCAAAAGATGGGAGTCCAATACACAAGCAAATTACATATAGAATATGGTATAGAACACATTACATAAATTAAATAGTACAACAACAGAATAAATGAACTATCTTTCACTTAGTTTGCCAATAATAAAATTTACGCAGCAGCCTCATTGATGTTTCCTCGTTCCTGTGCCACAAAACAGGAAAAATAAATTTAGAAGAGACTAAACAAATTTAGGCCCCATTTGGCCATTAAAACATAATTTTTCGGAGTTGAAATTGAAGTTGGAGTTGGAATTGTGTTTAGTCATGAATATAAATTAAAGTTGTTATTGAAATTTTGTGAGAGAAATAGTAGTTTCCAAAATACAATTCCAAATTGTATTTGAAATTTTCATGACCAAACACTATGGTTTTGTTGAAAAAAAAAAAAAACACTATGATTTTCACTAAATAAAATAATTTTTCGAAAAAAAGTAAAAAAATTACTCATGCCCAAATGGCTACTAATACACTCCATCCGTTTTACAAGACGCTAAATTTAAAAGATATTTTGATATGTTTGACAAATCTTTTATTTACTTAAATTTTATGTCAAGTAAAACAGGTGAATCTATTTGAAACGGAGTGTGTGTATATATAGGAATCAAAGCGCAAGTGGTAATTCAAGAAACGCAGCAGGGGAAAACTGAGGAAAACTGAGGAAGGAACTTGTTGGAAGGGCCAAATATGTCAAGAATTTGGCCTGCGAAATAGAAAAGGAAAAAGCATAAATACCTCCTGAACTTATTGTCATAATTTACTTTAGCGGTTTACGATTTGACTTATTTATTCACCTACATAACTTTTGCATGAATTATATTAGCCCTTAATGTTATACATGCGAGTGCGGTTTAACTTATTTATTCACCTAAATAACTTCTGCATCATTTAATTTTAAATAATCAAATGTTACACATGCAATGCACGTGCTGTTAAACTAGTAGTATATAATAAAAATACAATTTTACGATATGCATACACATACTTATACCAGGTAAAAAGAGCAATTTTAGTGTCTAATTTAATTTGATTATTTGAGGACCAAACAGATCAAATCTTATCGTCTTTTAGGTCCCAAACACAACAAAATATAAAATCGAGAATTTGAGTAATATTCCACATCCCTTGTGTATATTCAGTGTCAAATTGAGGATTTTTACTAAGGAATTAGACAATATTGGGAAAATTACATGGATATTGTATATCTAGAAAATTTAGAATATCCTATATAGGAAAATATAGTGCATGACGTTTGAGTTTTGAACCCTTCATGTGAACATCCCTACAATCCCCCAAATCCGCCAGTGTATAATACATGCAAAAATACATCTCTAGCTATAGAAAGGACCAAAACTTCCATGCTTCAGTACAACATATACTACAAATCATAAACTGAAAATTAAACCAATTCAAATGACCACGTCAGACCAAGAAGGTAAACAACAATATAGGGAATCTATTGTCTCAGAGTGTTGTAAGTTGAGAGTTAATAACCTTAAACAATGCCATCATCATCAAATGAAGATGAAACATGAAGTTGGATGTCGCCGGATGGTGGCGGAGTTGCAGCTAGTGGTGGCGGCTCATGGCTGTTCCGGCAACGTTGTATGCACCACCATGCTATGCTAAGTACAATAGCAGAAATCAAGGCAAAGTTGAGAGCTACCTTAGCTGTAATGTGGATGTTCAACTCCATCTTCATAGCTTAAAACTTTATTAGTGGATGATCAACTTTTATATGTGCAAACTTTAGCTTGAGAGTGTTATATTCTGCACTTTAATTATTAATACATGGGCAATAGCAGAAATCAAGGCAAAGTTGAGAGCTACCTTAGCTGTAATGTGGATGTTCAACTCCATCTTCATAGCTTAAAACTTTATTAGTGGATGATCAACTTTTATATGTGCAAACTTTAGCTTGAGAGTGTTATATTCTGCACTTTAATTATTAATACATGGGTAAACGCTGATGTAAGCTGTATCCCCAAGGGCCCCAACATTTTTCTAAGAATATTCGACGTTAATGGAAGAGTGAAAAAGTACAGGTAGTAAATTTGGATTATGTGCTTGCTCGTTGCTTTGGAGTGTTATACTTGATTCTTGTCGGGTATGGTCGGTGAATCCCATTGCATGGTCACTTTATAAATTCACCAAAAGTGATAGTCGTCATCAATGTATCTCTCGATTCTAAACGCGTCTTTGTCTAGCTATCTTTCTTCGTTGGTTTGGTCTCCCGTATCTTAGTAAGAAAAAGAGGATAGACCGGTGCACTATAATGTTCGTTATGTACAGGGTTCGAAAAAAGATATTCACAAAAGTGTATTGTATGCAACGTTACTTACATTTTTGTCGGAGGGATTATTTTCAAGGTTTGACCTCCGGGTTATATAACAACAACTTTATTAGGCTCCCCTTGAGTATCTTTCCACTTGTCTTAGTCTTAATGGACAGAGTTAGAAAGGTAGAGTTAAAGGATTAAACATGATTATTGAATTATAAGTAAGTAAAGACAAAAGGACAAAGAAGTATAAAGTAACGATATGATCATATCAAATCGTTTGTTACACAAAATGAAACTTTTCGTCATTAACTAACTATAAATTTAATAATATGATACAATAAAAATTGAAAGAACAATCAAAACGAAAGTTTATTTAAACCAACTATACAATACAGTACAATACTTAACAACTATATATCCAAACAATCTAGATAAGAGCTGAATCTCTACCAATAATACCGACTTAAGTTGTTCATAAAGTATAATATCAGGTTACGAAGTCATTTTATCTAAATCGGGCTTAACAATTCACAAGTAATTTGTTCTTCGATGTATTTTACGTGGGATTCGATTCCAACCTCGTTGGATTCTAGATCACTTATAGCGATTTCAAGATATAGTTTGGGTATATATCTGATACAATTTAATAATCCGAATCAGAAAAAACAGATATATCAAACGAGCCCTTTTGAAATAAAATACCACATTGAAGAGTACCTTTAAGATAGCGCAGAATGCGTTTCAAGGCCTGAAAGTGTTGTTCTGTGGGAGCATGCATTGATTGGGAGACTCGATTGACTGCATATTGGATGTCCGGACGAGTAACAGCAAGATAATGAAGTCCACCGACGAGGCTCCGATATAGTGTAGGATCGGCAAAGGGAGTATTCGGCCCTGGGGATTGGCGGACTGCCATGGGAGTGACCGCAGGTTTGCAGTCTGTCATTCCAGCTCGATTTAGAAGTTCAAGGGTATATTTTGTCTGATACATCAATATGGTTCCCGATTTGCGGATGAGTTCGAGGCCAAGAAAGAACTCCAGAGGACCGAGGTCCTTAAGTTTGAAGTCACGATGCATAGCCTCAGTAATTTCAGTGATGAGTGATGACGAGCTGCCTGTAATAACAATATCATCCACATAGATAAGAATGATGACTGTCCCTCGAGAACAGTGAAGGGTGAAGAGGCTGTTGTCATGATGGTAGGTGCGAAAACCAAGACCCTGCAGAAAAGTAGAGAGGCGTGTGTACCAGGCACGTGGGGCCTGTTTCAGGCCATACAGTGATTTGCGAAGCTTGCAAACATAGTGAGGACGGTTGGGATTAACATATCCCGGTGGCTGAACCATATAGATGTCTTCCTCAAGATGACCATGAAGAAAGGCATTGCTGACGTCTAACTGATGAAGCGGCCAATCATAGTGAAGAGCAAGAGACAAGACCAGACGAATAGTCTGTTGCTTAACAACAGGGCTGAAGGTCTCCTTATAATCCACACCATACTCCTGATGATACCCTTTTGCAACCAGACGTGCTTTATAGCGAGAAAGAGATCCATCTGAATTTTATTTGATGCGAAACACCCATTTGCACCCAATAGACTTTCGGTTACTAGGCAGAGGTACCAAATCCCATGTACGTTGTTTATTCAGAGCCTGAAATTCCTCATCCATAGCTTGGCACCAGAAACTATTTTTGGAGGCTTGGTTGTAGGTAGTAGGCTCAGTTATGGGATGTGCATCAAAGGGTATTTGAGTGTGGTAGACTTTGGGTTTGAAGGTACCGGCCTTGGCTCGGGTTGTTATAGGGTGAGTGTTGAGTGGAGGGTGATTAGGAAGGGGTGGTGGAGTTGTATGATGTGTGGACGGGGGTTGGGTGGGGCTGCCGTGGGAGCTGGGATGTGAAGCGGTGGATGGGGTGGTTGTATGTGTGTTAGGAGTATGATGTAGGGAAGTGGTGGGTTGTGTGGCAGTCGGCTGGGTGTTCGGGTGGGAGGTTTGGGGGTTCGGGTGGGTGGGTGGTTGGTTCGAGTGGGTAGTGGTGTAGTGGGGTACCGGGTTAGGTGCCGAGTGAGCCGGAGCATGAGCGTGTGAAAGGGATGGAAATAATGGCACAATGCCAAGTGGATTGGGGGAGTATGGAGTAGAGGAAAGACTTGTGTAAGGAAATTGTTCCTCCACAAAACGAACATGATGGGAAACATATGTTTTCTGAGATACAGGATCGAAACATTTGTAACCTTTGATAGTGGGATGATAGCCTAGAAAGACACAAGGGGTGGACCGAGGTTGAAGTTTATGTTGAGTGTGTGGACGCAACCAGGGATAAACCAGACACCCAAACGGGCGGAGATGGATGTAGTCGGGTGGATGATTGTAGAGACGGGCATATGGAGTGGAGTTGGAGAGAGTGTGAGTAGGCATGCGATTTATGAGGTAGTTGGCAGTAGCAAGGGCATCAACCCAAAAGGAAACGGGTAAGGTGGAATCATGGAGGAGCGCAACAACTGTTTCTATTAGGTGACGGTGTTTGCGCTCAGCAACGCCATTTTGTTCTGGGGTATATGGACATGAAGTGTGATGAAGAGCCCCTAGACTTTGAAGAAAAACACCAAATGTATTGTTGACAAATTCTTTGCCATTGTCACTTCGAAAAATTTTGATTTTGGCATTAAATTGATTTTGAACCATTCGGTCAAAGTTGACAAAAACAGTATAAGCTTCGGATTTAAATTTCAGAGGATAAAGCCAAGTGAATTTACTGTAATCATCAACAAAACAGATATAATAACGAAAACCTTGAACAGAAGGAACTGAGGTCGGACCCCAAACATCAGAATGAATTAATTGAAATGGCGCAGTGGCCTTGTGTTCAGACAGTGAAAAAGGTAAACGACAAGATTTAGACACTGAACAGGACTCGCAATGTAATTTCTCTGAAAAATTAAAACCTAAGGAAGATAAAATGGATTTGGTGATGGCGGATGATGGGTGCCCAAGCCGGCGATGCCAGGTGGACGAGAGAATGGCTTGACTCACAACAGACGGAGACCTGGATGGAAGAGTGTATAGCCCATGCTCACAGCGGCCCGTGTACCGCACCCGGTTCGTGGTATTGTCCACTATCTGGAAATTGGTGTCATTAAAAATGAGGGTGCAGTTATTATCTTTAGTAAAGCGATAAACAGATAAAAGATTGGATGTGAGGGAAGGGACGTGGTGAAGGGTTGAGAGATGAAATTTACCATTTGGGGTATAGACATACCCAGAGCCGGTGTTTGTGATGGGAAGGGATTGACCATTGCCTACTGTAATAGTTTCTGAGCCATGATACGGATGAGGAGCTTGAAGGTGTGAATAATCCGACGTCACATGGGTGTTAGCTCCTGTGTCTAGATACCAATCGCCAGATTGAGCGTTTGTGGACGCATGCATCGCCCTTGATCCGCCGGACTGGCGATTTACATTCTGCGAGTCATCATAACGATACCAGCAATTAGCCGCAGAATGGCCCCGTTTAGCACAAATTTGGCACGTCGGAAGATCTCGTGTGGGCCCCCGCTGGTTTCCTCGTCCCTGTCCGCGGCCTGACTGGAAGCCGTCCCTCGATGGAGGCCCGCCTCTGCCTTGCTGCCCGGCGTTCTGACGGTCACCGCCGCCGCTGCCTCGCCCTTGGTTACGGCGATCATCACCGCGACCCCTGGCCGAGCCCCCGCTGCCAGCCGAGTAAAGAGCCGTGACGCCAGAGGTGGAACTGGCTTCGCCGAGCAGTAATTTGTGTTCCATGTCTAGATTCAATTCTTCTGCATTAAGCCATCCAGACAGTTGATTCAGAGTGATTTCGACAGGTGAGAGGCGAATATGCTGTTTGAGAGAGGAATAGCCAGACGGAAGACCACGTAGCACGGCATTCACCACGTCTCGTTCAGGAATAATCTCGTTCACAGCATCTAGGTCAGACAGAATAGAGGCCACATCATCAAGGTATTGAGTCATCGTCTTCGTTCCCTTCCGAAGAGTATGCAATCTGTCACGCAACTGAAAGATATGAGCCGTGGATACAGAGTTGTACCTTGTGGCTAGTGCGTCCCAAAGTGAAGCCGATGTGAGAAAACCCCGGGCGTGTTTGTGCACAGAGGGGCTAATAACTGCGAGAAGACAGGCTCGGAACTGAGTGTCTACGATCATCCACGGAAGGTAGTCGGGATTTGGGAGTATGACGCCGTCCTCCTCGGCTGTCTCAGGCGGCGGCTTCTCCGCACCGTCAATCCATCCGAGCAGCAAGTTGGCTGCGAGGGCGGTGCGGACGTTAAGTGCCCAGGCCGGGTAGTTGTTGTCAGATAATTTTCGGGGATGAGATTGTGGAGATTCCTGAGCAGTAATTTTACTCCAGACGGTAAATTTGACAGAGGATCAACAACCTTGTCCATGGCGCCGACCTACGACGGAGGAGGGAGGCCGTGCGGCGTGGTATAGACGGTGGCGGCGGCGCACACACGTCGGAAAAGAGGAGAGATTAGGGTTTGGGCGGAAGAAGAAACCCTAGCTTTGATACCATGATATAATTTAATAATAATTGATCTTATTGATATTGAAGGGGTTACAGCTGTATATATAGAGAACTGAAGAATAACTAATTACAGAATAACCCAGATGTATTTAATAATTATATATGTAGTCTATTACTAACCAAAGGCAACGCCATGTGCTGATGCCTGCTGGCCAAGTTGATATGGGGCCTTAAATTTGTGGATGGAGCTAGTTTGAATTTAAAAGATGATGAGTTTGTTCCTTTCTTCACTTTGATCAACAACCGATAAGGTACTTCTCAGCAATGCCAATAATTTGAGACCATTAAATGATCAGTTGATAGTAAGAAGCAAAACCATGTTCAGCTCTCTTCTTTGTCATGTAGACAGGTGACCCTCGGATTTTCATTATCATGGCATCAACTTCATTGGGGCCTAGTGTTGTTCTTCAACAAATACTTGATAATAACAGTGTAAGCTTAGCCATGTGAAGCTTCATGTGCCATTGTCTGTCACCAGCAGCCACCTAATTCTCTTCACCATTAAATTTGGATATGAAACTTACCACAAACTTTTTATAAATACACATACATAAAATGCTTATTATGCAAAACACAAATCTCATTCGTTGTGTAATTCTCAAAATCCAACAGTCTTTTTTTCAAGTCATTCAATTAAAGCTACAAAACTATCTTACAATGGGTATCAAAATGACTCCCCTTATTCAAGGCACTAGAATCTTGAGGAGGTTTTCAACATTTGGAGGTGTTCCCGAAGGTCATTGTGCAGTATATGTAGGAGAGAGCCAGAAGAAGCGATTCATCGTACCAGTATCATACTTGAGCCAACATCTATTTCCAGACTAGTTAGCTAAATCTGAAGACGAGTTTGGCTTCGATCATCCAATGTGTGGCCTCACAATACCTTGCAAAGAGGACGTGTTTGTTGATCTTACTTCCCGCTTAAGAAGATCATGAGTAGTATCAAAGTGTAAACTCTCTTGCACAGGAAATTTTGTGAAGTATTTGTAGTACTTACATATTAGAAAGAGGAAAATTCACTGTATAGTTCAGAAACACAGGAATCTAGAAATTGTTTCCGTGATCAATTTATGAATAGCAAAAGTGTTGTTTCTGATAATCACTATTCTAGTTACATTTGCCAAAACAATTCCGTTATTCATTTAGATTTTTTCTGCTACAGAAAATAATGAAAGCCCCTTCATGCACAGTTGAACTATGTGTGCAAATTAGCACATCCAAGAAAGTGTCATTTAGCAAATAAGAATGGCATTTGTGATAAGTAACAAGAAATTACATCGCCAAAAAATGTCATCAGCTTTATCTAATACTTATGGTTATGTTAAGGGTGTCCTATTCAACAAGTTTAGCATCCTTGGATAAACTTTTGGATGTGAGATTTGACATAAACTTTTATACAACATACACAAAGTAATTGAGCACCACACATTGCAAAAAGCTTTCTCTTTGCAACTCTCAAAATTGTTTTGTTACTTGTTTATTTTAGATCATATTTTAGAGTTAAACATCATAACTTGAAATTTGGGAATTGAAACAACTTCACGTATTCAGGCTAATCAAATTTTAAGGAAATCTGTAATAGTTCCAACATCATAACTTGTGTCTGCCTTCAGATCTCAAGACTTGTTAGCTCATAATTTTTTATCACCTAATTCCTTCTGAAAATACCACAAAATTGTCCTAATCGATGTTTGCACTGGATGTTAACTTAGAAGACAAAGCCTTTCTATACTTCAGAAGCCGTTATTCCTAATGCAGGTACTTCAGCAAAGCCTGATTAGAACGTAATGCATATACATAAAAAGAAGCATAGTTGATTGATTAATCTCCTTAGAGTCAAACTTTCAATCATTTATACCTTCTTAGATCAAGGAGCCAGGTGCCATAGTGAATTGCTTCTGCTAAATTAAGTGGTGTTTATACATTACAGGTAGCAATCAGAGATTATTGTTCGGACCTCTCATAACTAAATTGAAAAGTGAAAGCCAAGATCAATATGGTAAAATTTTCTGATAATAAAGTATTCAATGTATATATGACGCGCTTTACAATTGTGTACTCTTCAATCTCCGTTCTATCTAAAAAAATATCTTTGAGCTAGCATGTACAAAAAAAATGTTGGCCTTGACTCAATAAACAAGAATCTGCTGATTTCCACTTTCTTGGTGCAAAGTAGAAGTCGAACAACAACATGAAGTAATTGATAGGAGCAGTGCTTTGTGAAGATCTCCTGCAGTTATGCCTTTCTTGATTAGTGAAACGATGTAGTCCATGAAGGTTGAATCACAGGGTAATGTAATAGGACTGCCACTCGGCAGCCCAAACTCTTCTTCAGATATGTTTAGAAGTTCCCTAATGATCTCATTTTCAAGATAAGCCAATGGAATGACAAAGCGTGCTTGATCAATTGTATAGACTACAAAATGGCCTTTTTCAACAATAGCCGATGAGGATGTACTGCAACTCTCCGCATCACTACCATTTCTTGGAAATGAAATCCTCTTTCTCTGCATGGCTGCAAAATTCTGCCATCTCCTAGCCATTTTGATGAGCTTCTTGGTACTGATCATTGCCATTTTTGTTTTCTGGAAGATAGAAAACAAGAAAGTCAATAAGAAATTTAGAGAGCTTTGGTGGCTGAATTGATAATGCTTGTGTTTAATGATGAAAAGGCTCATGGAAGAGGAACTATTTATACAAGATGGTGCTGAAGTTTTTGTTACTGACCAAAGGCAACGCCATGTGCTGATGCCTGTTGGCCAAGTTGATATGGGGCCTTAAATTTGTGGATGAAGCTAGTTTGAATATAAAAGATGATACGTTTCTTCCTTTCTTCACTTTGATCAACAACCGATGAGGTACTTCTCAGCAATGGCAATAATTTGAGACCATCAAATGAACAGTTGATAGTAAGAGGCAAAGCCATGTTCAGCTCTCTTCCTGTCATGTAAATAGGTGACCTTTAGATTTTCATCTTGGCATCAACTTCATTGGGGCCTAGTGTTGTTCTTCAACAAATACTTGACAATAACCGTGTAATGTGAAGCTTCATGTGCCATTGTCTCTCACCAGTCACCAGCAGCCACCTAATTTGCTTCAGCATTAATTTTGAAAATGAAACTCACCATTAACTCTGTATATATACACATACATAGAAAACTTTTTATGCAAAACACAAGCCTCATTTGCTATGTATTTCTCAATATCCTTCATTCTTTTTTCTTTAAGTCATTCATTTAAAGTTGCAAAAGAATTTCACTATGGCTATCAAGGTGACTCCATTTATTCAGGCTAATCGGTTCATAAGGAGGTCTTCAACATTCGGAGGTGTTCCAAAAGGTTATTGTGCAGTGTATGCAGGAGAGAGCGAAAAGAAGAGATTCGTTGTGCCAGTATCATATTTGAGCCAGACTCTATTTCAAAACTTGTTAGCTAAATCCAAAGAGGAGTTCAGATTTGATCATCCAATGGGTGGGCTCACAATAACTTGCAAAGAGGACGTATTTGTTGATCTAACTTCCCGCTTAAGAAGATCATGAGTAGTATCAAAGTGTAAACTCTCTTGCACATGAAATTTTGTAAAGTAGTAGTAGTAGGACTTACAAATTAGAAAGAGGAAAATTCACTGTATAGTTCAGAAACACAGGAATATTGAAATTGTTTCCATGATCAATTTATGAATAGCAAAAGTACTGTTTCTGATAATCACTATTTTGGTTATATTTGCTAAAACTATTTTGTTAATCTTTTGGACTTTTTCTGTAACAGTTGGATTATGTGGTGCAAATTAGCACATCCAAGAAAGTATCATTTAGCGGAATAAGAATGGCATTTGTGATAAGTAATTTTTGGATGTGAGACTTGCCAAAAACTTAAATACACATACAAAGTTGTATTTGAGCAGAACACAGTGCAAAATGCTTTCCTTTCTGTGAATATCTCAACATTATGTGTTTCATATTTATTCTATGATCATCATTTAAAGTTAAAAAGCATATATTGAAAGAATGGGAATCAAATGATTCCACCTATTCAATCTAATCGAATTTTAAGGACATCTTCAACATCTGCAGTTATTCCAATATCATTCTTGAGTCTGCCTTTAGATTTCAGGACTTGTAAGTGGTGCAGCTATGGAAGAAAAACTCTCTACGAACCTTCTGTAATAACCAGCCAAACCCAAGAAGCTCCGAATGTCGGTTGGATTCGTGGGTCTGACCCATTTCCTTACTGCCTCAACCTTTTGGGGATCAACCTTAATCCCCTCACTAGACACAATATGCCCCAAGAAAGCAATAGCATTTAACAGAATTCACACTTGGAGAACTTTGCATACAACCTATGATCTTTTTCTTTTCTTCTACCTGTTGCATATGGATTGACAGCCTAGCAAAGTTCATATCCCTATTTTGCATCACCCCTTGACATTCAAGCACTAGATCATCTGAAAGGCCGGATGCAAACTTCCTTATCCGGGCTCTCATATTGCTAGTCATCTCTGGTGCATAGCGGGCTAATTGGATAAACTTCAAAGTGTACTCCTGGACATTCATATTTCCCTGCTTCGGATTCATAAACTCCTCAGCTTTGGCCTCCCTCAACTCTAGAGGAAAGAACCGACCAAGGAAGGCTTCCACAAATTCGTCCCAAACTGTGGGCTTAGCACTCTCTCACTTCGCATCCTCCCACTCATTATACCACTGATTTGCAACATCCTTGAGCTGATAAGTTGCCAACTCCACCCCTTCTATCGCCTCCACATGCATCACCTTAAAGATCTTCTCCATCTAATCCACAAACTCCTGTGGATCTTCTTCTACCTTGGTGCCAGTAAACTTGGACGGGTTCATTCTCATGAACTGACCCACCCTAGTAGCCTCAGATGTAATAGATGCAGACCCAACATCTTCCAATCGTTAAGCCTGATTGGCCACCAACTATGTCAGGATGTGAATAGACTGTCTAAATTTTGCATTAGAAATATCCCTCTGAGAAGTCTGGGGACGGTTAACAATGTACTGGTATGCAAAGTAATCCAAAATAAAACTTTTAAATAAGTAAAATAGTGGAGAGCAAGTTGTTAAAACATCATGCATAAACAGTTCTCAAAACACATGGGCATTTTTCTGAAAATCATAAATCATTCTTGTCAATGCAATGTCTGTTCTTTGTATTACTTCTGAGTTAGGTGGCACTCCCCTACAACTCTGATATTCCATGGGCTATATGGAATCCGTCATTGACTCGGCGGGGAAGCCCCCAACCCAAGTATATCACAAGGGTTGGAGTCTTTGGATCTGATACGCCACACGGCACTAGGCCAGCGTAATATAATATACCCGGATCGGCAAATCACGGTTTTGAAAAATGAGTTATCTGAACTCGTGCCCTCTTCAAGGAACCACCTAACATCTCTTTATGCCCTATTTTAGCCTTTTCTGAACATGCATCATTCTGAAATTCTAAAACATGAAAGCCTGATTTCTGTATTAGTCTGTGTCTGTAATGGCATTGTCTGAGTTGGTATCGTCATACCAAGACTTGCAAGTCGTTATTTTGAGTCATATATGATTATTTCATTCTAAAACAATGTTCAGGCCACTTGATCATGCATATAGTGTAAAAAGAGTCATATCTCAAATCATAAGTCAAAAATCATGCAAAGGCTTCATTCAACAATTTCAATAAGTAGTGGCCAACTTCTCAAAAACATTCCTGAAGTTTCTTTGTTTATCAATCTCAACATTTAAAATCATTAAAGCATTCCTATCTCCCATTCTTAATCATCATGAATTTCACATAAGACAAATAGTATCTTGAATCATTCTGTAAACCATGAAATGTAAGGATTCATAACTTGTAAATCAAATAATAAAGTAATGAGAGAGGGACATTATATATTTCATGCTCTCGATTCACAATTCACGATTTTCAATGCATACGTGCATATATACAATTCAAATCAATTTGGGGGAAGGCCTAAACTAAAACAATATTATCGAAGCTTCTAAAACATGAATGTATTCATAAATTCAAAAACCCCTTTCTTAAAATCATGATTTCTATACCCATGAGATTTTAGGAAAACCCCCGCATACCTCGATTATGAAGAATAATGGCTGATCCTTGAAGCCTAAGGTTTGGGGATTCCAAATCTCCGATCAATTTCGAAAACCCACGGTTGAATCTTGAGTTTCTTGGAGGAGAAGTATATGAACTAGGGTTTTTATTTTGAGGGAAATCTTGAGAATGTTGTATATTATGCTTGTAGAGGTCTTAATCTCCTGTTTGGACGTTTTAAGAGATTGGAAAAAAGTTCAAACTACCCTTGTTAACTTCTGAATGAAACAGGAAAAATTTAAACTGGGAACCCGATCTTATGGGCAACCGCGACGCGCCACTATCGCGGCGGCTCACTGGAAAGTGATGAATGGGAATTTAACCCACTCCGCGACGTGCCACCATCGCGGAGTCTCACTGGAAATTGACCATTGTCATTTACACCCTCTCCGCGACGCGCCAAGGACAGGAATGATGGTGTTTTACGACTAGGACTTAAATAAACCATAACTCCTCCACCGAGTGTCCGTTTTGGACGAATCTTATGTCGACGGAAAACTTATTCGATCATCTACGTAATGAAAAGTTGAAATCTAAGGAATTCCACAGGAAAATAAGTATAAATCATTCTAGAAGCCAATGCTTGATACTTTAGGGACAAAAATTTAGCTAGAAAAAACTTCGGGGCGTTACAATAGTTCAGTGGTGAAGCTTATTATAATATATATAATTTATGTTTCCTCGTGAGTTTCATAAGATTCAAATTCAATAATAATATGCAGATGACTGAGCAATGCCTAATTCAGTTTTAATATTGCTAATATGTATTACTTCATTTAACGATTGTGTTACTATAGGTTTTATTGATGTTGTTTCTTTTGGAGTTTCAGTTATACAATGGAAGTGTAAAAGTTATCAGTGCAATTGAACCCATTCTAGTAGACGAAGGTTAATTGGTAGAAAGTACAATCAAACTACGAGACTTGTTATGTATGTCATCTTCATCTTCACTCATCGCTATAACTTCTTTATAATGCAATAGTTATTTCATGTTTGAAGATAGCAATGAGATGTTCAAACTATTTTGCAGGATATGTCATTTGTTAGTGAAGATGGAACTATTTTGCATGATATGCCATTTTTTATCCGCATAATGGCCCAATAAATAATCCTAATTTGAATTAACTTAATTTTAAATGTTGTCGAGCCACAATAATTTTAAGCATTTTTATAGCATTAAATAAATCAAAAAATATTTTTAAACACTTTTAAGTCAAAATAATAAAAATAAGCCAAACGTCATAAGTTAAATTCTTAAGGCGTGACTTCTTAACTAATGACTTATCCTAACCCATATGTATAACGCCGTCAAAATAAATTTGATGGCGTAATCATTATCCTTTTATCATCCATACCAAACTATCCTAACACTGTTATTACCTATTGCTTCATATTATATGATATCATTCGGTATTATGTTTGTATTGTATTATTTTAATGAATATAATATTTAAATAGATTGTATCATTTCTCATCGCTACATTATTTCATATATCAATAAGTTAAAAGAACAAACCTTCTAAAAAAAATAAAATATGGGGTAGAACTACTATGAAAAGGTAGTATAAAAGATAAAATAAGATTAAAATGAGAAGATATACGTCACCGTGAAATCAAATCATACAAGACATTTTCCCTTGCCATGCAAAGTTTGTAGTACCCCGTCACCGATAAATCATACAGACTTTTCCCTTCAATTTATATAACTTTGCAGGGTACTACAAACTTGATGGGTTTCAGATGTTGCAAACTTAATGAATTTAGTTCGTCAGCAAAGTTCTTACTCTTGCAGTTTTAATCAACATAGCTGACCTTCTTGCTCTCTCTTCAGATCATTCTGAAGTTGGGTTGAGCACTATGAAGTCTCAGGTTCAATTCCTAGCAACAAAGATAAACACAAGGTATTTTCTTCCCATCTGTTCTAGTATTCTAGCCTTGTGGACAAATTAGCTCGAATACTTTAAACAAAAAGTGAACAGGGAAGAGGATAAATCCTTGAACATGAATCTCCGTCAGCTCATTTTTCTTTTGATAAGCCCTTTGAAGAAGTCAAAACTGCATCGATTGAATAAAACAAATTGTCAACCACTAATGATCCAACCAAACATGCTAAGTTTTATCAGAAAACTGCCAAAAATAACCCAGACAATCAGATAGAAGAACCAAAAACAGCACCCAATGACTTGTTATCCTTATCAGAAGCAATGAACCCCCAGTAAAACCATTCGGGCAATGGAATAACAGCTCTATCTTTTTTTCATTTTCTTTTTTCTATTTGAGTCACCAGCAAACTTAAATTTCCTATTAAAGCACACAAGATTAATAACACCTTGTTGAAATGAATTCATCTCTTCAGCATTAAGTAGCAAAATATTGATTAGATAGTTCACGAGTCATCTGTCTTTTTGTCTTGTATACTTTTTTTTTTTATGGCAAATGGGTATTTTTTTCACCAGAACTGCTTCAGGAAATCCTTTTGCAACTCCTCAATTTTTACCCACCTTTACAACTCTGTCCAGCCTTTGTTTCTTGCTATCTTCTACTGGTGATGATTATTGTTACCAGTGTTCAGAGGTAAAAAAAAGAAGACAAGACGGTAGTTTCTTAAAAATAAACAAGATTACAAAAACATTCATTGTGTGGCTATCAAAATTCACAAACACAAGCACATTTGATAGGGGATTACTAGCAAATAAATTGGCATCCACAAATTAAATATCGGTCAAAGGAACACTAAAATAATCCAAATCAACATACTTTCTTTTACCAATGTCGGGGGAGATATTTTGGCAAAATAATTGAAAAGATATGATGGGCTATGTTAAAGATGTTTAGACGAACCTGTTCCCATCTGGGTGTAGCTCACACATTTGACCATCATCTGTGATTGCTAATAAGTACCCTGAGGATGTCAAACCCTGAAAGTCGAATCATTTGTTTATGTAGCTAATTACAGAAAAGGCACTTCACTAAAGCAAGGACAACTAAGACAAGTAGGAAACTTATATGGTCTTAATCAAAACAATGATTAAAATAATCTCTAGAGCGCTCTTACTTCATGGGATTGGTGAGGGTGTCAAGCTCTGGCTGAGTGACTATACAAGGAATAGAATAAACAATTATCACTAGCATAAACTGAAGAATGGTGCAAGTCACACCATGGAAGGGAAGAATCAACAATCAAGGATTCAACAGTAGCATAGATCTTCTACATGTTCCCCCACCTGTTCAGAAGAATAAGAAGTGGTAGCTATTTATGATCTCTTATGAGATATTTTTTATCTGCTCAGTGATCCTCCATTGAACTCGTCTTAAATAACAGTGCAGTTTCCTGTACTTCACCCTAACTCAAGATGTTGAATCCAGTTTAACTCATGGATAACATATTAACAAAGAGCTAGAAGGAAAAAAGATATTAGGGAACTGGTACATTGCACTACAACTCCATATTTTCTTAACAATACACTATTCCCTAATGAGTCTAGGAGAAAAATTACCCCTTAAAACAACCAGGCCCCTATAGCAAACAAGTCGGGATCAGTTACGAATCCTCACTGACCATGTCATTGCATTTGAACTCATCCCAGACAAACACTATGTAACATAAACAATAAAATAGAAATTACAAAAATACAAAAGTTCTCTGTTTTCTATTTGGAGAAAAATCTGTGACAAGACTAAGCAGCACTCCTAGAAGACATACGACTTAAAGTAAATGTACTGATCTTCTCTCCATCTCCATCGAAACAATAGGGCTGTTGTGCTCATTACTGAACTTGTTGAAGAAATGAAATATAACCAAGATATGTCTTTCTTATTGAGGTTGAATTGATCTATTCCCGAATTCCAACTAATTGATATCACCTATATACATCTTTTTGGTTCTGTATCTCGAGCAGGGTCTATCGGAAACAGCCTCTCTACTTCTTCGGAGGTAGCGGTATGGTCTGCGTACATATTACCCTCCCCAGACCCTACTTTGTGGGAATAAAATGGGTTTGTTGTTGTTGTTGTTGTTTTTGTTGGAACCCTATTTTTTGCCAGATTTGCACGGACTGTGATGAAAGATAACTGATGTGATTATTCATTTATTATTCAAATTTTTCAACAATTTTAGGAAATTGTGTGGACGGTTGTAAGAAATCGTTTAACAGTTTCAAGTGCTCAAGTGGCTTAGTGGCCATTAAGGCTTTCTGTCTCTAATTCAGATAATCCCATGAGGAAGATTGAATGGAACCCCATTCACCTAAAGCCCTAAGTTCAACAACACCCAAACCACTAGAATGTATCTTTCTGCAACACTTCCAAATTGATTTCACAGTACTAATCTGGTGCACTCCCCTTTCCATGTATCTAAATATGTTATCCTGCAATGACATATCGCTGTTGGAGTTTAAATAACATATCACTGTGAATAAGCAGCCTTACTAGAAATTGAAATCGGAGTTCAAAAAGACACCACATTATAACAAAAAATAAAGAGTGACAAGGCGTAAAACTGAAAGTTCAGTAAGAATTGTACTTTATATCTTAGGACAAGTAACCGAGAGAGTCCACTCAAACAAACCTGAATGGTGACTACATTTTCAACTAATTGGTCCTGATCATCGCTTCTATCCTGCACAATAACCCGCTGTCCACTACATTTACATGGGAGGGAAGAAGAATGCCAGTTAATAACAGACGAGATAATATCTTGTTACACTTGAACTCAGCACCCAAAAAGAAATGAAGTGAACGACTTCACACCGACTTAACCTGTCCAATGGTTGACCAGACTTAACAGTGTGAAAGAAGTCTAAAGGAAGAAAAAAAGGTAAATAAGTAAAACAAACCATGTGACGTCCAAAAGAGGTTACATGTTGAATCAACTTTACAGGATTTCCATAGCATAAAGTTCTTTGCTTGGTAAAGAGTTTCAAAGTGGAAAAAACAGATGAATCTGGAGTAACACATAACATTTCTTACCTGTGTAACCAAGTCGTATAATACAACTCTTCAAGAGCTTGAAATCCTACATGCACACAGAAAAATGCACCATCTTTTCAATTAGCATACACCAATATGCAGGAAATCCCTACAACAAATAGCTACATCACCGAGGAAATCATGGAGCACTTAAACGGGTCCAAAACAATCACAAACAGCAAATATTGATGTTCATAAGAAAGCAAAAACTGAACTTTATGAATTCCAACATTACACGAGAATCTAATAAACAATGTCCCGGAATACCACCCTCACTACAAAATTCCTATGGATCTCAAAGTTGCAGAAGCACCTAATATCCTTGATAGCAAGCTCAACATTAAGCAACCCAATAAAACAAATAATATGACTATTCTCATTACTGAACCTCCAATTCATTTGCTGACACTGAAATATCATCTCAATGGAAAACAGAGGACACGTCAAAACAGGCCAGCTTAGAAAAAGGCGTAGGCAAATGGAAAGAAAGTCTGGCATATGATAAATTATGATATCCTTTTTTTTTTTTTGAGAATGATAACAAATATGATAAATTTTGATATTACCACTGAATTAGCAATGGAAAGAAAGATTGGTACTGTTTGATATTGTCGCGACATGAACCAAGGCTTAGTCGTGACGGGTATCTCAAGCCCACCATGGGCCGGAGACCATCCCTTTAGCCTAACCTCCAGAGCACAATAAAAGTATACAGCGGAAGCCATCCAAAATATATAATGAAGATAGATTGGTCTAATCAAGTTCTAATAGTCAAAACACAATGACCAAAACATCCAACACTGTCCATGAAAGCCTCTAAATCAGAAATACCAAACTAGGTCAGGACATGCCCCTGGCCATGACAAAAAAGAAGTCACAATTCCCAAAATATGAAAAGAAACCTAAAGAAATGGCAGGGTTTTTCGAAAGATGGAGGCTCACCACTTCACAGCAACTCAACCACCGTACCACACCACCTAACGGCTAACGCTGCACAAGAGTAACAGAAAAGCCCTCAAACCCTACATCATGAAACGGTGCAGAATTCAGGGACGGTCAGTGGGGCGAGCACTGACATGTACCCCAGGAGAAGAGGATAAAATAATGGCATTGCCAAAAACCAGTCAAAACCATATGCACAACATTCACATATACATATATAGGATGTCGGAATAGGGACAAGGGTCATTAACATGAGAGTTTAAACCATTAACCTAAACTGTGCAACTCGCTTTGTCCTAAAGGCACCAACGGGCTATATGGGTCTGACTATTCCTGCCGGAAGCGCCTAGTGCGTGTTAGCCGCACGTACCGAGGAAACCGAGGAAAGGCTAAAGACACCAAGGCGATCCAAAATATAAAGTGTACACCAAGCACACGATCACGTAGACCCCACGTCCGTAAATGTGATTTTCAATGTTGGCCCTCCCGAGACTAAACCTCACTAGAGGTGTGCAAAAACCGAACTGACCGATAAACCGAACCAATAAAAATGTTATTGGGTTATCGGATTAACGGTTTTATATTGGTTTTATAAAAAATTTTATTGGGTAAACGGTTCGGTATTGGTTTTAGCTTATTGGGTTATCGGTTAAACCGACAACCCAATAAGGATACACTAAGTTATTGTTTTATCCCTATTTATGTTGTTATATATCCATCCATCCTAATAAAAAGCTTGGAGCATTTATAACTTCCAACAATTAGGATTCAATTTTTTTCCTAACTAACATTCAGTTCAAGTTTGAAGATTCTTGTAAACTAAAATGCATTGCGTAGGTTTTGGCGGTAATTAAGATTTCATTTTTTTATGTTAGTTGTTACTATTTCTATTTTATAAGTATTTTCTTATTGGTTAAACCGAAAACCGAACCATTAAGGACCAAAAACCGATAAACCAAAACCGATAAGAAAATATCTTATTGGTTGGTTATTGGTTTTACATATTTAAAAATCGAAAATCGATAAACCGAACCAATAACACGTAAAATCGAACCGAACCGACCGATGCACACCCCTACACCTCACGGTGAGCTACATAATTTCCCTTTAAGCCCAAATTAGAACAGTTTACACACAAACCCAACCATTAATCAAGGAGTCTTTATTAAGGTATTTTCTAACATGGTATCGTCATACCAATATGCTTGCAAGCTAATTCAATTATGTCAAATCAATCCATACAACCATTAGACTCCCAAGCTCCATTTAAAATTCAAACCATTGCCACCAAGGGCATTCCAAAACCAATCTTATCATCCATTATCCTTTAATGCAATGCAATGTTGCAAAAGTAAGTTAAATTATACAAATTCCATATTCAAAACCAAAGTCATAAAGGTGGATTGAGGTTAATACCATTATCAAGCCAAATTTTTCATCAATTTCGGAAAACCCATGTTCCCCATTCCGATTCTCATAACAATGCACTCATTCAACCCCAAAATCATCAATTAAAGTATAAACAACACATTTAAATCATGAAAAATACAATTCAAGTAATAATCATAAAAAACCCTCAACTCAAGTTCAAACCCATCATTCAAAACACGAGTATTGAGTAAACAACTGCTATAACGTAAAAATACAAGTTAGGGATGAACAACGTGCCTGAAATATAAAGAAAATTGAAGTTTGGAGTTTGAATGTTAGATTTCCTTATAAAATGCTAGTATCTCTTGCCTTGGGAGTTAAAGAGGAAAAGAGTAAGTTTAATCTTGACAACTAAAGGCAAAGAGGTCCTTTGAGTGTTTTTAAGTTGTGAGAAAGAGTTTGAAGAGAGGAAAAGACCAAAAAAACCCTAATTAAAATGTGCGGGAAAAATCAGAAACAGTCGTCACGACTTGGGTAATGACTCGTGAGGTCTGACCACGAGTCATGACCTGAAGTCGTTACCTGAGGACAGAAAATCTAGTCCTTCACTGTTATGACTCATGTCTCGTAACGAATCCTTGTGTCTCATAACGAGTTGTATCCTGGACTCGTTGTCAAAGGACCCAACTCTGGGCTTCCTCAATGCCATGGCAACAAGTCCTCCCCACGACTCGTGACGTCTGACAAGGAGTCGTCAGAACCATAGCCAGTGGTATTTTGACATCATTTTCCGTAACTTAGCTAATTGAATTATTCATCTCTTGGAGGGTCTAGAGCTTAAGGACTTGGGGTGTCACATTAACCCCCCCGGGCCGAATCATTCGTCTTCAAATGAGAAGTTAGGGTACCTTTAGCATAATAACACGATAACAGACAAAATGCAAACAGAATCCAAGGACATATTCGAAATGCAATGAGAGAGAAACGAAACTCATACCTTCAGCACTTTCATCCATTGCTGGAAATAGGTGCAAGTATTTGGCCTTCATATCTTCTTCAGATTCCTATGTAGCTTCCTCCATCTTTTGATTTCTCCAAAGCACTTTTATCGAAGCTACATCCTTAGTTCTCAATCTACCAATTTGTCTATCCAATATTTTGACTGGACTTTCACATAAGACAAAGAATCCGTGACACCAACATCCTCAACAGACACAAAGAAGGATCACCCACACACTTCTTCAGCATAGACACATGGAACACAGGATAAATTGAAGCCAAGCTCGCTGACAAATCTAACTCATAAGCAACATTCTCAATCCTCCTCACAACCTGATATGGACCAGTATAGTGGGGATTGAGTTTCCCCTTCTTCCCAAATCCCATAACTCCTTTCATAAAAGAAACCTTAAAAAACATCCAATCACTAACCTCAAACTCCAACTCTCTCCGCCTCACATTTGCATGACTTTTTTTGGCGACTTTGAGCAATCTTAAGTCTTTCTCTAATCACTTTCACCCTCTCCATGGCTTGGTGAACCAAGTCCGGACCAAACAATCTAGTCTCACTAACCTCAAACCATCCAATAGGAGACCTAACCCTTCTATCATAAAGAGCCTCAAAAGGGGCCATTAGAATGCTAGAATGATAATTGTTGCTGTAAGCAAACTCAATAAGAGGCAAATGATCAGCCAAACTACCTTTAAAATCAATCACACAGGCCCTTAGCATATCTTTCAAAGTCTGAATAGTAAGCTCTTTTTGTCCATCCGTTTGAGGGTGAAAATCGGTGCTAAGGTTCACCTGAGTACCCAAACCTTTCTGAAACGAACGCCAGAAGTGAGAAGAAAATTGGTTACCTTAGTCTGAAATGATGGACACTGGCGCTCCATACAACTTAACTATCTCCTGAATGAACAGCTTAGCATAATTCTCTCCTGAGTAGTTATAATCCTCACAGGCAAGAACTGAGCAGACTTAAGTCATTCTATCTGCAATGACCCAAATAGAATCATATTGATTGCAAGACCATGGAAAACCCGTAACAAAGTCCATATTGATCACCTCCCACTGCCACATGGGCAACTCTATCTCTTGAGACATGCCAACAGGCCTCAAATGCTCAACCTTGACTTGCTGACAAACCATACACTTAACCACAAAGTTCGTCACATCTCTTCATATTATTCCACCAATAGATTTCCTTCAAGTCATGATACATCTTGGTCGAACCCGAACGACCTGTATATCTAGACTCATGAGCCTCGGTCAAAATCCTTTCCCGCAGCCCATCAACATCAAGATGTCATCTCCCCCAATCTCGAAAGCCATAACCTGACCCACATCATCCTTAATCCGCATAAGCATGGAATCCAAAGCCAGTTTCTCCTTCACCTCAGCACCAAGAAATGATTTGACCCCTTCTTGAACAATCACTCCCCCATCCTCAGAGTCCAAGAGACGAACTCCCATGTTAGCCAGCTTGTGAACATGCCACATTCATATTGGAAGTTTTCTAACATGATTTTCTGAACATCGCTCGCCAAGATGAAAAAGCAAAGGGAAGGGGGAGGAGAACATGTTATCTTCCTACAACAATTACTAGATACTACTCAAATCACATGGTATGCAAACAGCAATGTGAAATTTGCTTTATTGTTTTTTTATTAACTGAAAAATGCCCTAAGAGTTAGCAAGCCAATGCCAGTTGGCCCATAGCTTTGATACTCAAGAGTAGTGGACCCGCCCCTCTACCTTGCTCCCACTTAAACACCATGTTTCATGTCAGTAGGGGCAGACAACAATGTCCTATTGCAAAATAAGATTAAGAACAATAGAAAAACTTAAAGGAGAAAATGTATTAGAATCTCTGTTACATAATTCCTTGTCACAAGTTTTTGAGGGCAGAAATTAAACTAAAGAACAGGTCTTGCGACACAGTTAGCTTCAGCATTAATTAGCTTTTTATTACTTTAACCTTGCGAATATGTTTTTAAGATTACTCAATTCCATTTCAAAAAAAAACATGGTCAGAATCTCTAAATGAATTGATAAAAAGAGGACGTGGACAAGCTAAAGACCTAGTTGGAGATCTTTTAACATTGGGGCTTTAGGATTTCACAGATATTGAAGGTTTTCCAATGTTAAACATAGCTCTCTTTTTGAGTTTAAGAAGAGATAAGTTTTTCTTTAAATTAATCCAAGAAAAAAAATGACACCAAAATAATGCACCTAAATATTACAAGCATTTTCTTGCGTTGACGTCAATTTCTTGGGTTTGGACCAATCAGATTGCGTTATTTATCAAAATTATCCTACACAATTAAAAAGAACCAATAGTAAGTAACAAAGAAAATTGTTGCTATTTAGCAGCATTAAAAATTCTCTTCATTTTTATCATGCCCCTTGACTTTGCTGGGAAATCTAACCCCCTTTTCGCTTCTCTCTCTTATCCTCCATTTTTGTTTATCATTGGCGTTCATTACTTGCTGTACAGATTTCACCAGGAGATAAAAGTGGGTTAATACTATCTTTGTGTATGAAAAGCTTACCACATGCAACATCATGTTTTGGCATTGGCATGTAGCAACTAGGACCACCTATACGAACGTAGCTTAGGATCAACAAAGACAGCATTAAATTTTGGTAAGATTTAAAACCCAAAGTTGAAGTAACACAAAAATATGAAGTTAAGTCGAAAGAACTTGAACTTATACACAAGGCTACAATATTTTATGTTTCTTCCGTGTTGATGAGTTAAAAACTTGATTAAAGGCTATCAAGTAAACTACAAAACCAAGAAACAAACAGAAAACGAATGGTGTTTCTTTTGATATATGACCATATTGATCAACATGAACTAGTGTGCTAAGCATTCCGAAATATCCATATTGTTGACTAGTCCCTGAAGTTCTGTAATTCAACTATTGATAGTCGGACTGTATATCCATGATGGTTGTTCAAATGAGAAGTTAAAGGAAAATTACCTTGTTCTAAGAAAACATCATAAAAGCTCTCAAATTTATTGAAAAAGGCTGCAATAATATCTTCTCTTTTCAATTCACGTGAGAGAGGATTCACTCTTTTTAAAACAGCATTCAAGCAAGTGGTAGGCTTCTCATTCCCTACATTCAATCCAACTCCTGCAACGTAATTATCAGCATCAAAGAACTCCAATAGTAATTTCCCCATACCGATAGCCTAAGAGGAGATTTTAACAAATACAGATATTCATCAGTCGATTTCGATTTAGAATGATCTGAAGAGGGAGCAAGAAAGTTAGCTATGTTAATCAAGACTGCATGAGTAAGAAATTTGCTGACGAACTAAATTTATTAGGTTTGCAAACCCCGTCAAGTTTGTAGTACCATGCAAAGTTATATAAATTGAAGGGAAAAGTCTGTTCTTTATCTCAGATGTGAAGAGAAATTATAATGAACATCAGTGAGACAGTATTTTTTTTCCTTTTGATAAGTTAATTAGTGAGAAAGCTTACCAGCACTAATATAGAACTTCTTTGACCTATATACTGATGTGCTTAGGATGCCTCCCACTTTAAGGCCACCTAAATATAGATCATTTGGCCACTTTATGCGAACATCAAGATGCGGAGTTCCCTGTAACACATTATGCAGCCAAGAACAACAAGGAAAAAAAAGCATAACTTATCAAAAGTTATTCTAAATAAAGTAAGTGATCTACATGTTAAACAAAGTTTCTATGCAGCATACATCAAGTTTCAACAAATCCTTTCCTACCACTCCTCTTTTTTCCATATGGATCCAGATAGTATTTGTAATTGTTCAAATACACACTACCTACTGTCATTATGGCATAAGCAGAGCAATTAGGACTATTGTTTTGCCAAATACTGACGGAGTTCAGGAAATATTCTTGTTCATCAACACAGCACGAATAAATAAAGATAGAAATCATTAATTATTTAGAAAAATCTAGACGAAAAAAGTAACTATAGAAAAGACTGACATAGAATCTTGTAACTCAAGAAGAACCCAAAAACCTATGTCAGTGCTCCATATAATAAACTGTTGTCAGCTGAATCTATCTAAAATTTGATATGAGTGCACCCAACAGTTTACTGGCTAATTCAGTAAACTAATTCAGTGGGCACTGATAATTATCCAAATTTCTTCTTTCACAATCATCTCTTATCCTGGATACCCCTAACTCGAGTAACATTCTTTAGAAACAGGACACTCTCATAGCAGACCAATGCAATAAGCAATTATTGTCCCAAAGTACAACAACAACAACAAACCCAGTGTATTCCCACATAGTATAGTTTACAATTCTTCACAGACCATATATCATATAACTGCTTTAGTTTCAATTTGGAAGTACACGAACTAAAATGGAAAAATCATATTACATGTGTAAAAACTAATGGTTTAATAAACACAGTAAGATAGAGCATATAAAACTTACAAAGATAAGTGAGAAAACTTTAGTTCATTGTTTAAGCAATGTGGACATACAGTCACACTTATCTCCTTACTTTTTCCATACATTGATTTACCAATCAAATTTCAATTTAGGATCCCATTACGCAGATCTGTGAAATAAGTACTTACCTTTTCCAAACAGATAGCCTTAATGGCCTCTGTCATGGCAAGACAGACTACATACTGCAAATGTGGCACCATTCTGCCGTCCTCCATTTGTATTGAAAATGAAAACAGAAGGCAGCCCTTTGGTGATTGCCACACATTACTCGTACGACCTTCACAAGTAAATAATTATATAATCAAGTAAAGTAAAAAAAGAATAAATTTGGGCAAACATGATAAAAGCAAAAACCTATCAATGCATTTTTTGCATCCCGACAATAATCATGCATTTTTTCTATTGTTTTAGTGTTGAACAATTAATACCCTAACATTAAAGCAACAATTGAGAATGGAATCTTCTCTAACTTCCATTCGTTGTTAATGGAAAAGGTCACGTGTGCAACGTAAAAATGTCAACACGTAGCTATGCTTTTCTAAGGTCCGAAAGACGTTCTTACTACTCCAATTCATAGTTTGTGGAAGGAACAAAACCTCTCATTTGGTACCAAAATCCACCTCTAGCCTTTTTATACAATATTCAGTCTTCTTAACGTAGCTACAGAAGTTGATTGTTTTATATTTCAAACACAGCAGTCCAGTTCCATAATATTTCTTATACGAAGTCAAAATACAATCACAATTTGTAAGATAGAGAGCATAATTGGGGTCGCACAAAATGGAAATAAACGTAATTTACTAGAACAAAATCGATAGTTTTTGTGCCCTCCATTTAAAAGTCAGATGGTCATGTGTACAACTTAAAAAGATTTGGACTTTCAAAAAGTTAAAAATGCATGGATGCAATTCCCAAAAAAAACAAATCTGCATACCTCTCCCTTTCAGTTGCACATCAGCAACACACACTGAACCAACTGGTAAGTCAGAGTTATTTCTGCCATATACAAATAGTGATAATTAAATGAATAAACTACAATTTTATAGTGCCAATAACCAATAAGCAATCGAGTTTAATTTGTAAGTACACATTTTGCACAATATCAAACAAGTAATCACATATACACTTAACCATGCTAATCTAACTTGAGGTAAATAACTTGCTATAAATTACTTCGTTCGTTCATGTTCACTTTTACTTGCCCAGTATTCCAAAAAATAAATTTTCACTTTTTAATGTAAAAAAAAAAAAAGACAATGATCTTTTTCCTGTTTCACCTAAGACTATCCCTCAATTAATATGAATGTCATGGTAAAATACTCATATTAATCATTGTTTCTTAAACAGAGTGCAAAGTCCAAAAATGTTAAAGCAAAAGAAAAGAATAAGTGAGCATAAGGAATTGGCAATTACTGTGAGATAACGTCATGAGTTGAGGACAATTTGGGGGAGTAAATGAGTAGTCTCCCAAAACGCGTAGTCGAAAGGGAGTAAAAGTATTCTTCAACTCGAAACTCGTCATCTTTGAATGGCGTTTGGACTTGGGAATGCAGAACAACTTCAACTTGTTCACCATTTTTATGCAGTTGAAGAGTATTGTTGTCCTGTAATATCTTTGCCACATCTTTCTCCTCATTTGATTTCCCAGCAAGTAGAAGAAGCGTGGGCGCAAGTGCTTCTGACTCCATTTTGGTTCCGAGTATTTGGGATGTTGAGAAAGGTTTGAGGTATGGAAGAGGAGGGAGAACTGATGGGGAATTGGGAGATTTTCGACGAGAGGCGGTGAAAAAGATACCTTTGAATTTAGAAATCATCAATTGTTGAAACTCAAAGGCGGAGAAATTGATGCTGAAAATTTCTCTACTCAGGACACCTGTGTTAAATTTCATATCAAAGCACTTAGGTAAATCTCAAATCAAAGCACAAACACAGTATTGCAACAAAGCTAAAACAAAAAGGCACAAGTTCTGTAATGGGACTTTCTTTGAGTCCCTTTAACCTTAATCATTGTAAAAATAAATTACAAGCTAAGTTGTGATAATCACAATTGCAGCAGCTATATAAGCTGCAATTCGAGTCCAAATAGAGGTTACTACAGGCCGTGAGGTATATTACCTTTAAAAATTTGCATTTGTTTCACATCATGTAACTTTTTATATAGCAGTAATACACCAATTGCATGTGTTGCACCCCTTTTTACCAAGAAGATTATATTTTAAATTTGAAAAAAAATTACTATGAAAGTGACAAAAAATAAAATTTATTTCGAAAAAAACTTTTTTACGATCCACTTGACATAAATCTGGTGTGTCAAGTCATCTTTGAAAATTCTTTTTCAAAATATTTTTTGACTCTTTAAAACTGATTCACGAAGGTGTCAGACATCCTCGGTCCCGTGATTCAACCGATCGCTTCATGAAACATATAGGCTAGTATGACATTATGAAATGCATAAACCAAACAAACACACAACGAGAAAACAAACAACCAAACAAATGCGAGGATCCAAAATTAATGTCCAATTATACAGTTCCAAAAAATAAAAAATACGGATATAAAAACCCAAACTATTCTATCTATCCTAAGCTATGCTTTACCCGATGCCTCGAGCCTTGATCACGAACCTCCTTCGAAGACATAAAATAAATATAAATTTCTTCGGGACATTTCCCGTCCAAATGAATACAATTAATTCAAATGCAATAAAACCAAAGTTCTTCAACAAATATTCAAACATTCACCAATCCACAATTCCTAAATTTGTGTAACCAACCTATCTTTTGCCTACCCATTTGACAGCCTAATCATAGCACTATCGAGTTCAACAACATCAACGTTTATTCCGAATCAAGAAACCATCAACAATCAACATAAATCAATATTTACTTTTATCAATTTTCAATTCCCACATTTAATTCTATTCTCAAATTACCGATTTCTCATCCAAATCAAAATTCATCAATCGCTAATCAAACCATATCCAATTTCCTTATCCGAATGCATTCAACATAATCCCAAGAATTCAACATGATCACACCAAACACATATTCAAGAACTTTCCATCGTATGCACACAAGAACAAACAAATTTAATGAAACTAAAAGAGACCAAGAGAGAATTGTTCCTCAATTTGAATTCAAGCTCGAATTGTTCGACTAGAGCGCCGCCGGAATACCTCGAATCAAATCTCATTAGCCACGAAACTGGACCCCAAACAGTCTCGCACCACTCGACATCGCAAAGAAAAACCCAAACCGGATTCGATTATTTTTCGCCGGAATCGGGAATGGGGGAATCGGTTTTGGGATATTTAAGTGTCTGTTTTTTTGGGGACGGGTTTTGGTTTTCCGATGGAGTCTGGAGCGCGTTGAAGCCGGAGTTACTGTTTTCGTCTCGTCGGAGCTCCGGCAGTGACCGAAAACGATTAAGCTTTCTGTAGCAGTAGCATTTTCCAGCGAGAATTCACCGGAAAAAAACTGTTCTTCTCCGGTTTTCTCTTCTTTTTCAGCTCTCACGTTTTACCCCCTCTCTGTCGCGTCTCTCTCCCTCTTTCCGATCACTCTCTCCGTTTTCCGATACGATTTCCCTCGTCCTTTTCCCCCAATTTCTATGAGTATACGTTACTGTGAGAGAACCCCTCCTCTGTATTGTGTGTGTATTTCTTGGTGGTGTGCTCGCCGTTTCTTCACTCTGCACTCTGCAGATGTGTGTTTTTCTGATGATACATGATTTAATTAAATTAAATAATTAAAATTTAATTTATTTTAAATTAAATTTCTAAACATGAGTAATATAATAAATACATTATATCAATTAAAAATAAGTTATTTATTTCTTTTTTTTTTTTTCTGAATATTTCCTCCAAGATTTAATGTACAAATAAAATACCACAACAAGCAACAACAACAACAACAACAACAAACCCAGTGTATTCCCACCTAGTGGGGTCTGGGGGTAAGATGTACGCAGTCCATACCTCTACCTCTGAAGAAGTAGAAAGGCTGTTTCCGATAAAATACCACAACAAGCAATAAAAAAAAAAAAAAAAAAAAAAAAAAAAAAAAAATACCACAACAAGCAATAAAAAAAAATAATTTAATTCTACTTAATTTCTTCATCTTTCTAAATTAATGTTTTATTGTGAAGAAACATTCACGTATAACTTTGCTATTACTAAGTAGGCGTTTGGCCATAAAAATTAAAAAATTTTAAAGTTGGAGTTGTGTTTGGTCATTAGTTTTTGGAAGATTATTTTTGTTACTTTTAAAAAGTCTTTTTTAAATGTAATTTTATACCCCACTTTTTAAAAACTATTAAAATAGCCCGAATAACTAATTTACCTGATTCCCTCTATAATTGATATTCATTTCACCTGTAATTCTTTGCACCAATTTTTCAATTTTACTAATTGTATTTTGAGGGAAACTTTACACATAATGGCTTGGTGAAAGCTTGAAAATCAATTTGAACACAATGCATTTTGTTCATATTACATAGTTAACTAGATTGATCTAATGGGTGGTTTAAGTGGAAAATGTGATATCATGGAACTACTATATCCGTCTTCCACATGGGACATATTCGTCTAAAATTAATAGATATTTATGGGGGGAAATATAAATATACCATATTTAGATAATTTCTTTCTTGAAAAATGTTTTGAACTTTTATAAATTGAGAATCCTTCTACAACAATACAATAACATCTTCAACGAATATATGAAATAAGATTATTTACTTTTGATCTTAGATCATTCTTCATTGTTTGATTTATAATTGTTTTTTACATCAAGAAAGGTTTGTTATTTTTGTTGTTGTAATGACCACATTTATTTTATATCACGAAATTAATTATTTATTTGAAATCACTACTTTTAAAAGCATTCCACTCCTACTTCATACCTAATCACATAATGTCATAAATTGAAAAGAAAAGGTAGTAAAAATAAAAGAGAAAATACATAAAGACCCCTTCTGATTTTGTTCGAGTTTTTCAAAAAGACACTTAAACTTTACTTTCGACCTATTACTCCACGAATCTTACTTAAATCATTACAAATACATTATTTTGATCCTTTGCGTGTATACACGCACAACAGGCGCGTGAAAAGGCTCAAAATTGATTTTTTTTACCAATTAAAAGTTATCACGTGTAAATAATTTGATATATAACTCATCTTCTTTTAAAAAAATTAATATTTATTTACTTTTTTAAATAATTTCACACCCCTCCCCCCCCCCCAACACCCCCACCCACCATTGTCTTCTTCCCCATTGACAGTTTCTTCTTCATCACCATAACTCAACAACATCATCAATTACAGCAACAACAACAACATCATCATCATCACCATAACTCTCTTTCTCCTCAATCCTCTCAATCATCACCATAACTCTACTTATCTTTTACCTTCATTATGTTTACTTTCTTCAATTTCAAGTTCTTATTTCAATTTTTTTTAACATTTTAAACAATTTTATAAAACCCAATATATATCCTCTTAAGAAGAACTATAAAGCTCCATTTTAATAGAGTTTTGAAAACACTGAACCACAAAGTTAACACTGAAATCCAAAGAGAAAGAAAAATGGAGAAATCAGCAACTGGATAGGGGTGGAGGTGGAGGGAAGCTGCTGAACTGGAGATGGGAAGGGAGATGTTGTAGGGGGTGGGGTGATAAATAAAATATAAAGAAAAACTTTATTCAAAAAATATAAATAAAATTTGAAATTAAATTATTTAACACATGGCAGCATCTGATTGGTGTGTGCATTCACTCTTTTTCTTCTGACTAAAATTCAGTGAAAATGGTGTATTTACAATGATTTAAGTAAGATTCGTGGGGTAATAGGCGAAAATAAAGTTTAAGTGTCTTTTTGAAAAATTCGGACAAGATCAGGTGGTCTTTATGTATTTTCTCAAAATAAAATTTAAAATTCATTTTCCCCAAGTTCCTATCTTAATTGATGACACGTGATCTAATTAAATTAAATGACTAAGATTTAGTTTATTTCAAACTAAATCTATAATCATGATTAATATTATAAATATATTATATCAACTAAAAATAGATTATTATATTAACCATTATTAGAGATTTAGTTTGAAATAAATTAAATCTTAACCATTCAATTTAATTAAGTCATGTGTCATTAATCAAGATGAAACTTTGAAAAAATTCAGAGAGTGAAAATGGAGAGGAGTCGGATCCGTGTGAGGTGTGTGTGAAGCATCAAATGGGACGGGGTGCATGGTAACATGAGGTAAATAGGTAAAATTAATTTTTAAGAGGAATAAAATTATGTGTCTATACCTTGTAGTCAAACCGATACACACCATTACTTAATGGAGGGCTTCAAGTAAGCAGACTATTTTTTGCAGAATAGCAAACTGGTTTGGGCTATGTTGTTCTGATCCTTTGAATATGTCATCGGATGCGTGTCAAATCATATTTTCTAATAATAGTATATTTTTTGCAGAGTACCCAAAATACCTAGTTAATTTTGACACATTAAGATCGAAATAGTCGTTTTATCCATGAGTGGCAATCAAAAGCATGATTTCCAGTAAGTTGCAGTTTATAAAAATTTCATATGCAATATAAATGATCTTTGATTTTCACTAGGGGTGGACATGATATGGTATATATAAAATATCATACTGAAATCAAAAATTTTTATACCGCGGTATGGATGTTATGATATTTGGTAGGAGATTTAAATTATTATGGTATTTGACACGGTATTTAGTATTTATGCAATAAATACCAAAATATCGTATGCCGCATCAATTTTTTTTAATAATTTATAAAACCCATATATATATATATATATTATATTTAAGATTATTAAATATATTTATATATCATCCATTAGCCAATTGAACATAAAAGTAATTTTTAATTCAGAAATAGATTTTTGGGATAATACTCACGAAAATACCTGAACTTTGACCGAATTTTCAGTTGAGCATACTGAACTTTGCGGGGGTCCTATTACCTCCCGAACTTTTTTTCGTATTTTAATGGCATATATTTGCCCACTTGGACCATTGCATGAATTCACGCGCATTAAGCGCGTGAAAGAGTTAAAAAATCGTTAAAAAACCTTTTTTTTTTGTCAAACAACCCCTCAATTTTCTTATTTTTATAAATTAAATATTTTTTATTTATTTTTTCATTTATATTTCTTTCTCTTCTCTCTACTTTCTTTCTTCTCTTCAATGGTGCTCCATTGTTGACTTGGAATTGAATTGAACACAATTTCATCACACACACACACTGCTTGATAGTAATTGAAATTTTGAATTCTCAAGAAATCAGTGAAGATAATTTTCTCAAATTATGATTTTTTTTTAAATGATGCATTTTGAAGTTTCTTGTAGTTGACAATAGGAAGAAAGATATTCCAGAAAGTTGAATTCCTTGTATCTGCATTGGCTGATCCAACCACTAATAATGGTGGTGGCTTTGATTCTTTCAAGATTGGGTGATTTCGATTCTCTGAAGCAAAACAAGATATGAGTTTCACTTTTCTTGAAAAATTCTTGTTATTTTTTTCATTACATTGAACTTGGGGAGTGTAAAGATTGAAACTTTCTGAGTTTTAGGTTGTTTTGGAATGTTGGATGCCAATGTTTTGGTTGTAATGGTGTTGTTTTGGGATGTTGGATGCCAATATTTTATCCCAAATAAGTATTGGCTTTGTGTTTCTACTGAATCTAGTATTAAGATTTGGGATTTGGAGAGCAAGAGTATTGTGGTTGATCTTAAAGTGGATTTGAAACAAGAGAGTGAAATGTCTGCTGCTACTGCTACTGCTGTAACATTTTGGATATTTTGCCATAAATCTAAGTTGTTCTGCTTTATCTTAAAAAAAATAAAATTCTACATTGTCCCTATTTTCTTGTTGTTGAAAATTTTGGTCTTGTTTTTGAGTTATTTTTGTTTGAGTTATTGATGGAGATGGGCAGATGGAAAAAATATTTCTTGTTGTTGAAAATATTTTGGTCTACATTACTAATTTTTTGTGGATTTTGATGAATAAAAATGGAGAAGAATAAGAATGGAAAAGAAATTAAATAAAAATTCATTTTAAATAAAAAAATATACGTGTCAATATGTCATTGACGCGCGTTTTACACTTTCTATATCAAAACTGGGTATAGCATTTTGGGGGGAAATTAATTTCACTTTAAAAAAGTCCAGGGGGTAATAGTTCAGTCTACTCAACTAAAAATTCGGTCAAAGTTCAGGTATTTTTGTGAGTATTATCCCTAAATTTTTTGGGAAGCTTATTATTTAGGAGTAATATGTTTAAGTTTAGGTAATGTTGTTCAGAGTTTGCAGCGTGGACTACTTAATCGTGATTGAAATGTTCTTTTTGTGTTATTGATTAACAAAGATAATTGTTAGTCAGATATGATTGAGACGTTTTTAAAGTTTAAAGTTATAGTTTTTTATATGAATATATGTAAGTTGAAATCAAATAAAGTATGGTTACCGAATTATCATACCATAAAATACCGAAATCGAATTTAAAAATATCGAATCATACCGAACTAATTTGATATGATAATGATATTTTTCTTTTAGATACCGAAAATCAAAATTATCGTACCGTAATTTAAAATACTGTACCACGCCCACCCCTAATTTTCACTAATAATCTATCAATTTTCTAAGTCGTAAGCATCCTTAATCAAAAGTGACAAGATCAGTATGCTCTTACATATCACATCAAAAGAAGTTAGTCTTAGTCAAAGCGTAAATGAATTCTTACCTAAGCAAGATCCATTTCAGTTGATTATTACGTTAATGAAGTGATCAAGTTCTTTCTTGCAACCTCATTTCACTGATTAATAGTCAAGTGTACGTGCTTTGCACGCGTGTCACATTAATTAATAATAAAGTTATGAAATAAAAATTAAAATAGTGTCAAATTATACTGCATAAACGTAATATCAAACTACTTACATATAAATCAATAACAAATTCTTTGACTATATGAATATTTTCATATCACATATAAAAATGAGAAACACAAGAAATTATTGAAAAGGAATAAACCATTGTCAGTTGTTGATTGCCTATAATTCAAAAACAACCTTTAAATTTATCACTGATGATAATGAATCAAAGAATACGACTTCAATCATAATCAAGATAAGAAGAAAAGTATAGCCAAAGTGACGCCTTTTCTGTGTTAAAGTTTGACCAAAATATTATTTAAATAAAATTACAGAAATTCTTTTCATATATATGGGGTAAAATTCTAATTGATTTAGAAGTTCAAAACCTTTTTCTTAAAGAAAGAAATCATCTAAATATAATAAAATTTTATTTTTATTTCATAAATTATTTATCAATATTAAAATAATATGAATTTCAAATATAAATCACAATTTTTTGTCCTTTTTTTACTTTTTTTCTTTAAGACGTGTATGTTTTGCTTTTTTGATTTAACTTTGTATGTTTTCTTTTATTTAGGGCCCGTTTGGCCATAAATTTTTTCTCTTTTTTCTGATTTTTTTTCATTTTTTTCACTTTTTCGGAAATTGTGGTGTTTGACCATGAAAATTCAAAAAATTATTCCGGAGTTGGATTCCAACAAGTGAAAATAACTTTTTGTTGTTTTCACAATTTTTCACTTTTATTTTCAACTTTTATTATTATTACATATAATCCCAATCTTTAAATTTTTACACAAACCCCTCTTATAACTACAACCAACCACGAAAAAAAATTTTATTATTTATTTTCTATGGTACAACATCATTTTTAATTATTACTGATATTCTAATAACTTTTTCTTCTTTTAACCAAATTTTACTAACGTGAAGTAAAAAATAAAAAATAACAATCTATGGTGAATATATCAACTCTTGTTTTAAATGAACTATATTATAGACAGGATTGCATCAGGGATCTACTCTTAGTCCTTTTTTGTTTGCTTTGGTGATGGATGTGTTGACGCGGAGTATTCAAGGGGAAGTGCCTTGGTGTATGCTTTTTGCAGACGATGTAGTTCTGATTGACGAGACCCGAAAGGGTGTGGATGACAAATTAGAGGTGTGGAGACAAACTCTTGAGTCTAAAGGGTTCAGGTTGAGCAGAAGCAAGACAGAGTATTTGGAATGCAAGTTTAATGACGAGAGGTTGGAGGATGAGGTGGTAGTGAAGCTGGAATCGCAGGAGGTATGTAAGAGGGATAGTTTCAAGTATCTCGGATCCGTGATTCAGGGTAACGGTGAGATTGACGAGGATGTCTCGCACCGTATTGGGGCGGGATGGTTGAAGTGGAAGCTCGCATCGGGGGTGTTGTGTGATAAGAAGGTGCCGCCCAAGCTTAAAGGCAAATTCTACAGGATGGTAGTCCGTCCGGCCATGTTGTATGGAGCGGAGTGTTGGCCAGTTAAGAACTCCCACATCCAAAAATTGAAGGTGGCGGAAATGCGAATGTTGCGCTGGATGTGTGGGATGACTAGAGGGGACAGAGTTAGGAATGAGACTATCAGGGAGAAGGTTGGGGTGGCTCCAGTGGAGTGCAAGTTGCGGGAAGTCCGATTGAGTTGGTTTGGACACGTGAAGAGGAGGGACATGGATGCCCCGGTTCGTAGGTGTGAGAGGCTAGCGTTAGATGGTTTTAGGCGGGGTAGGGGTCGGCCGAAGAAGTACTGGGGAGAGGTGATTAGACGGGACTTGGAGCAGTTACAGCTCACCGAGGACATGACCCTAGATAGGAAGGTCTGGAGGGCAAGGATTAGGGCAGAAGACTAGGCCAGTTTGGGGGCACAAGGGTAGGGAATTTTTTTTGGTGGGGTTTATTCCTGTTATTCTTCCTACTCTTATTTTTATTCCTATTCCTATTCTTCTTCTTGTTATGATTTCGGTGTTCCATGTTTTATTAGGTATCTGAGTGCTTCCCGATGTTTCCTACTACCTATGCGTTACTTTATATTTATATTTATATTTGTATTTATATTTATATTTATATTTATATTTATATTTATATTTATATTTGTGTGGCGATTGTCTTGAGCCGGGGGTCTATCGGAAACAACCTTTCTACTTCTTCAGAGGTAGAGGTATGGACTGCGTACATCTTACCCCCCCCAGACCCCACTAGGTGGGAATACACTGGGTTTGTTGTTGTTGTTGTTGTTGTCTAATTTTCTGTATATGTCATATAATGGCTATGATGATTTTAATAAATTATTAAAAAGTGGTTAATAAAGTCGCATATCAAACATAACGTAACGATTCATATTGACGAATACCTTACTTTGGTTTTATGAATTTTGAACAGAGACGAGTGTGGTAATCAGCTTAACAAAATTTTGTTCTGTTTACCCAAAAAAAAAATATTCAAGGAAAATCAATATCATCAATAAAGAAAAAACAAAAAAATTAGCACTAATCTATTCAGAAATAATTCATCGTAAATTTTTTTAAAAAGCCCAAATTCAATAAAATAATTAATTCAAGTGAAAGTAATTAAGAATTTTAATCAATAAATTTAACACTATATAAAATATATTTATATCCATCAATCATATTCTTCAAAATATATTTTCTGTATTCAATCGATTATGGTTAGATAAACTTATTTAGCTCGTGCTTGTGATATTTTTATTTAAATTTTAGAAGAATAACAATCATAATAATTAGTTTGTTGTTAATTATTTTATCAATTGAAGACATATAAATTATTTTCTCAACATTTGGTTGTATGTTTGTTGATCAATTAGTAGTTGAGTGATTTTGATAATTTTTAAAAGTTGAGGGCATAAAATCATATTTAAAAAAGATTTTTCAGAAGTCTAAAATAAAAAATTAGAAAGACATGGCCAGACACAATTCTAACTCCAACTTCATCTTCAACTTCAACTCCAATTTCGAAAAAAAGTAGTTTTTATGGCCAAACGTCTACTTAAATAATAAAGTGACCTTCTTGGCTTTTTTTCTAAAAACAAAACTTATATGTATGATTCCTAAAAGTTACGAAAAGTCCCACTTACATCGCAACAATTTTATCAACTTAAGAATCCTATATTTTTTGAATTAGTTTGCATTTACCCTATATTTTTCTCTTGTAATATATTTTAAAACTTCTTGATATTTAAAATAATTTTTTTACCGTATATTTTATGACTCCTTAATTTTTAAAATATCTAACCATAAAAAGGTTTCATATATTATAAATAAAAAACACAAATACATTTTGTCTATGTGTATATGTGTTTGTACGTACTAATGCATAAATGACTTTAGAAAATTATAAAAATAACATTAGATAATATATTTAATTAATAAGTATTTAAATATTTATAGATTTTGTGAATGAAATATTAGCCTATAATGCCTACAAAATTTGAGATGTGACATAAATGGTTGAAAACACATTGTTAAGTTAACATTATGAAAAAAAAAATAATATATAAAAATAGTAAGAGTAATCAATTTTGTAATTAATGCAAGAATAAAAAAATAACTAAAATTAACTATATTTAAATGGGATAATTATGAGTAGCCATATTTACATATATTTACTATTTATATTTTAAAAGGTATTACTTATCAAAAATATATATTTACTTTCTGTAAACAATGAATATAAAAATTTAGTATATTTAAGCCCTAAATATTAGTGTCATAATTAAATATTTATTTTTTAAATGCTAGGAATGTGCTCTACACGTACATCTCGAATCAATCATAAAAAAGTGTGTGTGTATATAATTATTAGAAAGTGCAAATTAACTTTAAAATAAATGAATCCTTTGAATGACTTTAATTTTGGCTTATATACAAAAGAAAAAATGAAAAATAGATAACTGACAAAAGGTTTGGGAATCCCAATTTTGAACTATTATTTTGAATGAAAAAACATCATCTATTAAAAAAAGATATTTAAATTGATAATAGAAATTAAAATTACCTCCAGAAAGATTGTTTGATCATTATTTTGTATGTGTGATAATCATTAGAGCCTGTACCAAAAAAGAAAAAAGACAATCATTATTAATAAACACAATGATATGCTCAATCTCATAATTTATTCACAATTAAAATAATTGCATATAAGCAAAAATCTAAAAGAGAATTCATATAACGAAGAAGATTAGAAAACCCTAAAAAATCCAAGGAGAAAACTTTAATTAATCATCAATTAAAATCAAAACAAAAATAAGAAGAATAAGAAGAAAACATAGAAGTAGAAGAATTACACATATTTTTCAATAAAAATTGATAATATAACTACTTAAATAGAATTATAGACATTCTCTTTTTATATAAGGTAAAATTCTAATTGATTTAAAAGTATTAAATAATATTATTTTTTATCTAAATAAAATATAATTTTTTCTTTCAATGCATAGATTTAAAATATATATATATATATTTTATTCCTAAAAATATTTCCTTAAAATTTTTCGTAACAATTAATGTTTTCTTGCATTTTTTCTTAACCTTAAATTTTCATTCTTAATTTTTTTTCCTTTCCATGAATAGTTTACCCTAAATATTTATATAGTTTCCATGAATTTTTATTTCCATGAATAGTTTTTACCCTAAATATCTATAACTTTTTTTTTGTTTTCGTACCCCATGAATTTTGATTCTTTTTTCTTTTATCCTAAATATTTGAATAATAATTTAATATTAATTATTGAAAAAAAAATGAAAAGGCAATTTTGTTTATTGTGGGGTGTTTTAACAAAGGGCAAAAAGTTCAAATAACTTTTCTAAGGGTATTCATACTTTTAATATATTATAGATTATAGATATAGATTATATAGATTATAGATATATAAAAATATTAATTCTATAAACTATTAGTTTCTTATTTTAATGAAATTGTAGATAATATTTATACTTAGATCAGAAAAAAATGTAAATCTTTGTCTTTATCCGAAATAATGATATGATCTTTCATTTTTTTTCTCAATCTGTACAATCAAAATACTTTACATCTTTTGAAGTAGGCCTTTCATATATACATAGTTGAATTAAAAAAATCAACATGTGTTATAATGTAGTGGTGGGACTACTCCACCCTTAACCAGAGGTCTGGGGTAGAGCCCTGCGTATGAAGAAAATCTTGTTGAGAGCGTCACCCCTAGAAAGGGTAACTGACATCGGGTGAGAACAAAAACAAAATTAGAGTGTATGAGTGGTGAAGTAAATAGAATAAGAGGTTATATTTCAAAACAACAATTTACATATTAAATTAAAAATATTATTTTTTTATTTCAATTTCCTTCATCTCTTGTTTGAGTACTTATCTTTCGTACAAATATCAATTATTTTTAAAAAATTAATTTCTATGTCATGTTTTTATTATTACATTTGTTTATATATTTTAAATAAATTTTTAAGAAATTATGAAAATGAAACTAATAAGAGTTATGAATAATATTTAAAAATAGAAGTTATAAAGAATTCAAATAGCTTCAGAGGCAAAAAAATAAAATAAAAAAATTTTCAAAACTATACAATATAGTACTTAAACAAAGAAAAATAGATTATACTAACAATTAAAAATCATTCTCTCTTAAAATTTAATAAATATTATAAGTAATTGATTATTAATTTAGTGTCTACCGAAGTTTCAAGTATTTGGTTGAGCAGAAGCAAGACAGAGTATTTGGAATGCAAGTTTAATGACGTGAGGTTGGAGGACGAGGTGGTCGTGAAGCTGGATTCGCAGGAGGTATGTAAGAGGGATAGTTTCAAGTATCTCGGGTCCGTGATACAGGGTAACGGTGAGATTGACGAGGATGTCTCGCACCGTATCGGGGCGGGATGGTTGAAGTGGAAGCTCGCGTCGGGGGTGTTGTGTGATAAGAAGGTGCCGCCCAAGCTTAAAGGCAAATTCTACAGGATGGTAGTCCGCCCGGCCATGTTGTATGGAGCGGAGTGTTGGCCAGTTAAGAACTCCCACATCCAAAAAATGAAGGTGGCGGAAATGCGGATGTTGCGCTGGATGTGTGGGATGACTCGAGGGGATAGAGTTAGGAATGAGACTATCAGGGAGAAGGTTGGTGTGGCTCCAGTGGAGTGCAAGATGCGGGAAGTCCGATTGCGCTGGTTCGGACACGTGAAGAGGAGGGGCATGGATGCCCCAGTTCGTAGGTGTGAGAGACTAGCGTTGGATGGTTTTAGGCGGGGTAGGGGTAGGCCGAAGAAGTATTGGGGTGAGGTGATTAGGCGGGATATGGAGCAGTTGCAGCTCACCGAGGACATGACCCTAGATAGGAAGGTCTGGAGGACGCGAATTAGGGCAGAAGACTAGGGCCAGTTTGGGTCGCTAGTGTAGGGTTTTACTTGTTGGGGGTAGTATTCTTGTTATGATTCCGTGCTCCTTGTTTTAGTAAGAGGCTGGGTGCTTTCCCCTGTTTCTTTCTATTTATGGCTGCCGTATTTATGTTATTTATGTTATGTTATTTATGTTATGTAGTCTTGTAACTTTGTTCGGTGCTTTAATATGTATTTGCCTGGTATCTTGTGTCTTGAGCCGGGGGTCTATCGGAAACAGCCTTTCTACTTCTTTAGAGGTAGAGGTATGGACTGCGTACATCTTACCCCCCCCAGACCCCACCAGGTGGGAATACACTGGGTTTGTTGTTTGTTGTTGTTGTCTACCGAAGTTGATTGTTTGATCTATCACACAAAATAGATATAATTAAAATATCAATACTATCAAAATTACTTCATGTCGTGAAGATTTTCTTGATTACACTTATTTTGCAGAAGAATACAAATACATATAAAAAAATGCTAAAATTAAGAAAGCATGGCTAAGTACATAAAAATGAATAAAAAAAGTTGAGAATGAAATATTTCTTGCCTTCCAATACTCCTTTTATTTTATATATTATAATTTAGAAGGTAAAATGATAGAGAAGAGAAAGAATGAGAGTTCATGAAACAAAATATGAGTTTATATAGAAAAATAGAGGAAAGTCACGAGACTTTCAAATTAAAGTTTGGAGGTTATAAACATAAAAATTATGAGAGTTACAAATATTATTATAGGAGTTGCAAATATTATGAGTTATGAGCAATTACTTCTTATAAATACATTAAATATTAAAACAAAACTTAAAATATTAGAAGTGATACCTTACAACCCCAAGAAGACACAAAACAGCCCCCCAAAACGTCACAAAATACACCACAAATCGAGAGCCCAAGGAACTAAGTCTCGGCCAAGAATAACAACACAAGAATGAAAAGAAAATTCGAGAATGCTTCAACAATGGAGAGATAATAACGTGTATAACCACACCAAAATAGCAACAACACTACATTAATGTGATGAACAATAAGCTTACAATAACACCAACCAACTATTACAAGAAGACAAGACACAACTACTACAAGATGAAAACAAAAGTAAAGGGATAGATAGTTAGACAAGGTGGTGTAAATCCTAGTAACCAAAGAGTACATAAAACTCTAAGACCCCTAACACCTCCACACACGATCACCTAACTCTTACGATGACACAAGAGAGGATTCCACCACTCAAACGCCAAGGTTTCTAAAAAACAAGCAATTACAAGAGATTCTACCCTTGAATTGCTATCCTAGTTACAAGTTTCGGTTTGCCTCAAGTAGAGAGAGGACTTTGGTGTTTCAAATGTCAAGACTTACAACAATGAAAATCCCTAATACTAAACTATATATAGTCTCCTTATTACATAAAATATGAAATGATCAAAAGACCCTTAATGAAAAGGGGGCGCCCCTCTAGTGTAATAAATGAGCAAATAGAGCGGCTTTGGTGTGTCTTTGATCCTTCTCACGTCTGAACATTGAACTTCCTAGGATGATACTTTTCTGCACTTGTATACACGTTGATCTTCATAGTCGCACTTGTATCATCCTCTCCATCTTGAGAGGAATTTTTCCTCAAATTCAAGCAATCATCACCGGTAAGCTCTCCTCTTTTCATCATCTCTTCATTGCTCTTCCTAAGGTTAGGATGTTCAACCAAGGGTCCCATGATATCAACCAAGGGTCCCATGATATCATCAAGCATGATCCTTTGATTTATATGTTCTACAACCTGCACATAAGAAGATTTGATACTAGGCAAAGTGCTAGTATCTCGGTTAGTAATCAACAAAGAGTCCTTGTGGGAAAATCCCACAATCCCAATTCTCAGCTTCTCTCCTTCTTCATCCTCCACACTCTCGGCTTCTTCTTCCATACCCTCACTAAGCATGACTTTTCTTTTCATATACATAGGAACTACAATCTTACCTTTACACGGCCAAACATCTTCCTCATCCCCCTCCTTTGGCTCCCCGGGTTCTACCTTCTCTCCATCTTGAGATTGTTTATCAATCTCCTTTGGTTCAAGTCCCACCTCTTCCCCAAGAAAGAATAATTTTCCCTCCCTTAGGATCACATTTCTCCTATTTAGACACTCATTAGCCTTGTGTCCAACCTTGGCATTTAAAACATTAAAAGCCCTTAGAACTAGAAGAGGAATGTGGTTTACCTTTATTTCTCGGAGGGTACCTTTGGTGAGCCTTGTTTTCGGATTGTTCAGCCTTGTCCTCAGTTTTATCCACATTAGATGGGTCATTTTTGTCCTTGTGCCAACCCGAGGGAGATTGCCCTTTGAGCTTGACACTCGGTTTCTCCCATAATTCCTTCTCAACTTCTAAGGTGGCTTGGAAGATGGCATCAATGGTGTCAAACTTGTGAAATGTCAACCGTGAGGCAATGCCCCTATTCAACCCCACCTTGAATCGAACGATGTCATGGCTTACTTGCTCCCCTCGGTGATCAAATTTCAAAATGAGTTGTTGGAATTCATCATAGTAAGCCATGACATTTTGGTTCCCTTGCCTCAAGTTATACAACTTAGCAAAGATATCTTGATGGTAACTCTTGGGTAAGTACCTTTGTCTCATGAGATACCTTAACCTAAACCAAGGAGGGGGCTGCCCCTCAATCAAAACTTTGCCAAATCGCTTCACATACTCCCACCACGTAGTAGCATAACCCTCAAAATGTGCAAACGCATAACAACTTTTTTTCTCTTCGGTAAGGTCATTAACTTGGAAGATTCTCTCACAAGTGGACTCCTAAGCTAGAAATTTTTCCGGATCACTCTCACCTTTGAATTTTGGAAGCCCCACCTTGATGGTATTTAGACCTACATCACGGCTTTGGTTCCCTTGTTGGTTCCAAAGACCAACTCTTCCTTCTCGGCCGTGAACTTCCATTGAATCACCTTGACTACCCCTCATCTCCTCCCTTCTCATGTAAACATCATCATATGGTCCATAACTAGCATATTGTTCTACTCTTCCATACCCCTCAACATGGATGGGTTTATTTGGGTTAAGTGGAGCTTGTAGCAGCGGGATTGGATTTAGATAGTGAGGTCTTTGGTCAAGTGGATTTTGGATGGAAGGGCTCGATTTTGGTGGTGGTATTTGGGTTCCAAGTCCTTTTTGTTGGACTTGGTAAAGTGGAGGGTGGCTTGGTCTATCATGATCTCGGATTTGGGAGTAGGGTTGGTTTGATTTGTCGCAATAGGTGGATATAGCATTTGGTACATGGCCTCGGGAGTACTAGTTGGTGAAATATGTTGAGGGGTAGAAGGTCGACTTCTTTAGATTTCCACTCTCTCCAATCTCCTACCAATTATTGACACTTCACCCTTTATTGATACCACATCCGAGTCTAGTTTTTCAATACCCGCGGTCATCCTAGCCATGTCTCGGGACATAGCTTCAAGGCGAGCCAAAATGATACTAGTAGCATTGTGTTCCCCTGTGGGTTGAGAGTGTGAGGTATCGGGTTCCATAGCACCAAAAACAGTTCACAACGTCACACACAACACACCAATAAAGGTTTAAGTCTTTGAACCGCAAGCAACAACACGACACAAACGGCAACAAGAAAACTAAACAAGTTTATAAGACAAAAACACACTTTGTTGTTGAAGAGAATTTGTTCCAAGACTTTGATGTTCAATAATACAACTTTGAGGAAGATATTTCGGCTATGGTATAGGCTTACAAGACTTGAGATTCTCTTTTCAAGATTCAAAAGTTTTCCACCAACTTTCTACCAACTTGCACTCTTTTGGCAAGACAACTTTTTGGGGTAGTCTTGTCTCTTTCCTCTTTTGTCTAAGTTTGAAAAGTGCCTTACTCCTTTTTGGTAACTTGCTTTTTGGAGGGCTCTTTTTCTTTTTCTACTTTGGTGTTGTCTTGGATTGTTTTCAAGACAAACACAAAGTCTTATACTTCTTTTCTCTCTTCAAGATCAAACAACAACTTCTTCAACACAACATAAGAACACAAGATGAACACCACCACCACCAACAAGAAACCGTCCACTTAACACCACAATACAACTAGAATCTTGCTCAAGAACTTGGGTGTTAGACTTAATAAGTGTTGAGGAGAAAGGGTACCAACACTAGAAACAAACCAAGACAACAAAGCACACTCAAATCAAGACACAAATCTCGGCCTAACACAATAACAACAAGAAGAACACCTGGCCAAGAACAAGAACACTTCAACACTTTTTTTGTTTTTTTGACTAAGAGAGCCCAAGATTGGTAGTGTAGGAACACAACCAGCCTTGAATTTGATACCAAATGATACCTTTAAACCCCAAGAAGACACAAAATATCCCCCAAAAATGTCACAAAACACACCACAAACCGAGAGCCCAAGAAACCAAGACTCGGTCAAGAATAACAACACAAGAATGAAAAGAAAATCCGAGAATGCTTCAACAATGGAGAGATAATAACGTGTATAACCACGCCAAAACAGCAACAACACTACATTAATGTGATGAACAATAAGCTTACAATAACACCAACCAACTATTACAAGAAGACAAGACACAACTACTACAAGATGAAAACAAAAGTAAAGGGATAGATAGTTAGACAAGGTGGTATAAATTCTAGTAACCAAAGAGTACATAAAACTCTAAGACCCCTAACACCTCCACACACGATCACCTAACTCTTACGATGACACAAGAGAGGATTCCACCACTCAAGCGCCAAGGTTTCTCAAAAACAAGCAATTACAAGAGATTCTACCCTTGAATTGCTATCCTAGTTACAAGTTTCGGTTTGCCTCAAGTAGAGAGAGGACTTTGGTGTTTCAAATGTCAAGACTTACAACAATAATCAACTAAGTCATGAAAATCCCTAATACTAAACTATATATAGTCTCCTTATTACATAAAAGATGAAATGACCAAAAGACCCTTAATGAAAAGGGGGCGCCCCTCTAGTGTAATAAATGAGCAAATAGGGCGGCTTTGGTGTATCTTTGATCCTTCTAACGTCTCAACATTGAACTTCCTAGGATGATACTTTGCTGTACTTGTACACACGTTGATCTTCATAGTCGCACTTGTATCAAGAAGATATTATTGAAAATCCTATATTTTACTTTTAGATCAATATTATTTTCTCTATCTAAAGAGCATTTATATAAAATAAGAACAATGCAAAATATGTCACAAATAAGCACAAACTAAAATAAATTGAATGATGTCATTTTAAAGAAGGGAGAATACCTATGAAAATACCTGAACTTTGATCGGATTTCCAGTTGAGCATAATGAACTTTGCGGGGGTCCTATTACCCCCTAGACCTTTTTTTTTGTATTTTAATGGCATATATCAGCCCACTTTGACAACTGCGTGTAATCATGGCTCTTGAGCACGCGAGAGTGATTAAAAACGTTAAAAACTCTTTTTTGGGTCAAATAACCCCTCAATTGTTGACTTTTAAATTTTTTAAATTTTTTATTTATTTTTCATTCTTTCTCTTCTCTTTCTTTCTTCTCTTCAATGGAGTTAAATTGGTGCTCCATTGTTGAATTGAAAATAATTTCATCACACATACACACACCCCAAATGAGTCATCTTCAACACACTCAATTCAATTACATCAATTTAACCCAATTTCAACACACACACACCAAATGAGTATTGTCCAATTCCATCAAAAATATCAAAATTAACCCACCATTGCCACCACCAAGCAACCCACCATTGCGATTTATTAGGTATTATATCTATTTGTATTTTAACTTATATACATATGATAAGTGTTTGATTTGGGATTTGTAATCAATCGAGAAAAAGAGAAAGGATGGGATCCATAATGAAATTTATTGAGAACTTGATATTGAGATTAAGTTTGCTCGAACTGAATGAAGTTCTCGTTGTTTGGGTTGTTTACACCAATTGTGGTGGCAAAGATGGAATTGAAATCTGTGTTGTGGCTGCTTGATACTTAAATTGGTAGTATATTGAAGTTCTCTTTTATTAAAGTTGGTCTCATATAGACCTGAAGAAATTTGATTGCAAATAGCACACTAAGGCAGTAGCTAAATACACTACTGGAATTTAGAAGCACTGTTTGCACTGAAGTAGAAAAAACTTTTATCTAGCTCAGAAAAGTTATGTATGCTTTGAAGTAGATCATGCATATTAATGTCTTCATTCGATATAATTGTTATTGTTATTGCAACTGTACTTATGAAATGAACATGTGAGCAAACTATGTTGGAACTGTAGGAATTGCTTTTGAATAAAATTATTGAAGAGAATTTTCGATTTGAATTTGAAATTCGGAAAAAAGATTTTCTTAATGAACTAAATAAAAGTCAAATGTCAAGAATAAAGAATCAAGAATTTGGTGAAAAAATGGTGAAAATTTGTATTGTAGTATTTCCAATGTTGTTTGTAGGAGTAATATGACTGTAATGGTGAAAATAATGAAAATGGAGAAGAAAGGGCGCGTGTGTCACACCTCCGGCAGCCAAATCTGGGTATAGAGTTTCGGGGAGGGGGGTAATAATTCCACTTTAAAAAAGTCTAAGGGGGTAATAGGACCCCCGCAAAGTTCAGTATGCTCAACTGAAAATTCGATCAAACTTCAGGTATTTTTGTGAGTATTCTCCCTTAAAAGAATAAGTATGCCTTCAATTCTCCATTACTATATATAATAATTATATATTAATATAATAACCTATACATAATAAATTATTATGGTTATTAACAAATTTAATGAAACTTAATAAATGAAATAAATTAAACCTTGAATTATTTGGATGAATTGTGCAGTTGATTCAATTAACAACATTGATCGTTTAATAGCATTGATAAAAAATTAAGTAAATATGGCTATCTTAAATATTCTATGTTTTATAGTGAGTTTTTCATACTTATAAAATTAAGAAGAAATCCAAAAAAAAAAATCACAAAAAAGATAAATATGATTCTAGGCCTTAAAGCGTGCCACATCAGCAAATGTATAATCCTCCTTTATATGCAATTTTTTAAACTCGCCCATTAAAAATACTTAAAAAGTTATTTTTAACTTGGAAAAATATTTAAAATAAGTCAATTCAAATCGGCTCTAAATGACCTATTAAAGTTGACAAAACTATATTAACAATGAAAAGATTTTACAACCTTAATAAATGTAATTTTCACCTTTACTCACTTGAAAATGAAGCCGAAACATCAGATATAATATTAATACCTCCAACTTCATTCCAACGAAGTCTATTAATTAATACTTAAATGCTTCAATTATTATTTCATGGTGATTAAAAAAATAAAAATTTTCACCTTCTTACGTTATTTATAACATTAGTAATTAAAAAAATATCAAAAGTCTCATCAAATTTTTCTTTACAAATTTTAAAAGTCCAAAATGCACACACACACAAAAACGTCGCTTCTCATTCAAACATATAGTCAATGGAATACATGCAATAACATTTTGAAAATTAATTTATATTAAAATAATTATAATTGAATGAGTACATTAAATGCATTAAGTAATTGTAAAAAATTATTCTAAATGGAAGGATGAAAAAAATTGAAAAAGAGAAAAATTAAGGTAAATGAGAACTTGATAGGTACAAAGAAGTAAAAAAGAGAAAATTAAGGAATCTTATAAAAAGAATAATGATTAGGTTAATTAAGAGGAGAAAAAGTGGTAGTAAATTAATGTAATAAAAGGGTAAAAAAGGTATTAGAAAAAGTAATTAATTATATTAATTATTATTAGCACTAATAAGTAATATTTTGTTTTTTGCATTAAATTTAGTTTTTCTAAGAGTTTATTTAATTTTTACTCAGAAAAATTGAGAAAAAAATTCAAAAATTGACAAAAAGAATAAACATTAATGTTGATAATAAAAGGGCCAATTACCTCTTCTTCTTCTTCTTCTTCTTCTTCTTCTTCTTCTTCTTCTTCTTCTTCTTCTTCTTAATAATAATAATAATAATAATAATAATAATAATATGAAATGAACTAAATATTAACAAAAATAGAAAAGGGAACGATACAATCAAATTCAAATCTCAACATTCATTTTATTTTTTCTTTATTCCATACTTTTTTATTTTTATTTATTTTTTACTATTTGTATAATTTTTCATTATTCCTATAAATTTAAGCTGATCATATATGAAATAAAATAAGTAATTTATTATTTGAAATCTTAAAAAATTTGTAACAAAGTGAGTCACTATTGGTGCAATTCCTAAGATTAAGGGATTATCCTAAATATCACTAAGGAATAGAATCTTCCTAAATAATAGCACATCAAAAGATAACAACAACAACAGACCCAGTATATTCCCACAAAGTAAGGTCTGGGGAGGGTAAAATGTACGCAATCCATACCACTACCTCCGAGGAAGTAGAGAGGCTGTTTTCCATAGACCCTCGGCTCAAGATAGAGAATAATATACTAAGGTCATAATGAGACATGAAACAAGATGTATAACATAACAGAGATAAGAGATAAGAAATAATAACCCTAAGTATCAGAGAAATAAGAAATAAGAGAAATACAAACAATACAGAATAGGGGAACCGAAAACGGATACCCATGTAATAGTAACATGCACTCATAGACCTAATACACCCACCACACCCAAACTCTCCTAACACCTAGCCACAATCAACACACTCATACTAGCCGTCTACCTTAATCCGCACCCTTCACACCTTCCTGTCTAGGGTCATGTCCTCAATAATTTGAAGCAACTCCATGTCATACCTAATCTCCTCCTTCCAATATTTCTTTGGCCTACTTCTACTCCTCCTGAAGCCATCCAAAACTAGTCTCTCACACCTCCGAACTGGGGCATCCGTGCCCCTCTTCATCACATGCCTAAACCATCTCAACTTTTCTCCTCGCATTTTGTCCTCCACCAAGGCCACTCCCACCTTCTCCCGGATAACCTCATTCCTAACCTTATCCTCTCTGGTAAGGCCACACATCCAATGCAATATTCTCATTTTTACCACCTTCAATCTTTGAATATGAGAGTTCTTGACTGGCCAACACTCCGCTCCATACAGCATGGCCAGACGGACTGCCACTTTGTAGAATTTGTCTTTAAGCTTAAGGGACACCTTCTTATCATACAACACTCCCGAGGCGAGCCTCCACTTCATCCAACCTACTCCAATACGTTTAGAGACATCCTCATCAAAAGATAAAATACTCAATAAATTAATAATAAATTTAAGCTAATACTCATTGATGCATTTTCTTCTTATTTCTTCCTCTGCTTCTGCTTCTGCTTCTTCTTGTTTCTTCTTATTTTTCTCCTTGTTTCTTCTTCTACTTCTATTTCCTTCTTCAACTTTTTGTTGCTTTTGCTTCTTGTGTACCTTCTTCTTTTTGCAAATTTAAATGCTTATCAAAAGTCTCATTCTATTATATTTCTATAAATTCATATTGCATAAAGCTCATATTTGATACATGAGAGTCACTATAGATGCAATAACGGGAGGAGGACTACTTGGTGCTACATCAATTACAAGTGACTGTAAAGAAGAGGAATCATCACCAACATAGGTTGTGGTGCAACGGATGGGGCTACTCCACCCTTAACCAGAGGTTGAGGGTTCGACCCTGGGCATGGAGAAAAATCTGTTGGGAGCCACTACCAGAAATTCGTTGTTTTCCGACTGACAATTTCCGACTGAAAGAAGTAGTCGGAAATTTCCGACTACTTCGGTCGAAAATATTATTTTTTTATTTTTATTTTTTACAAAATATTTTTTCAATACTTTTTGTGACAAAAACATTAGAATGTTTGGCGGTAAATTCCGAAAAATATAAATTCCGACTACAGTAGTCAGAAACAGTAATAAATAAATAAAATTAATAATTAATTTAATATATATCCGACTACCATAATCGAAAATATAAATAATTTAATAAATATAATTTTAAATATATAATCAGTCCCTTATATGAAAATTAAATAATTATATAAAGAAATTATTAAATTTATATTTCCAACTACTGTAGTCGAAAATACTAATAACTAAATAAAATTAATAATAATTAAGTATATATCCGACCACCGTAGTCGTAAATGTAAATAATTAAATAAATATATTACTAAATGTATAAGCAGTTCCTTATATGGTATTTAAAAAATAAGTAAAATAAATTATTAAATATGTATTTCTGACCGCTGTAGTCGAAAATGAAAATAATTAATTAAATATATTAGTAAATATATAATTGTACCCTTACACCAAAATTAAATAATTATTTAAATAAATAATTAAATATGTATTTCTGACTACCGTAGTAAAAAATATAATTAATTAAATAATTAAATATATTTAATTTGTACTGACTGTAGTGGTCGTAACGTTATATTGAATTATTAAATAAATAAATATATGTAAAATATAAGTTACACGACAGTCTTTCACATTGTATTAATTAATTTAAATATTTAATTAAGTTATATTAATTAATTTAAATATACAATTAAATTGTAAGTATCAAATATCAAATATATATAACCGATTGATGTAGTTAGAAAAATTAAATAATTAAATATAATAAAAATCTTTCCGATTACTGTAGTCGGAACTTCTATAAATAATTAATTTAAATACATAATTTATTAAATTAAATACTTAACCGACCGAAGTAGTAGGAAACGTTAAATAATTAAGCATATTAAATTTATTTTCGACTGAAGTAGTCAGAAATTTACTTTTAATATATACTAAATGCACAACTTTCCCAATTCTCTCTCTCTCTCTCTCTCTCACTTCCTCTCTCTCAAGGGCACGCTTCTCTCTGCATTCTCTCTCTCGGCTCTCTTCTCTCTGTGTCTCTCTCAAAAGTTGGTTGTAAAGATTGCATTTCTCGCAAAAAGTGATAACGGCGACAGTCAATTTCACTGATTCGAGGTAAAAAAATGGACAGACTTTCAAGAAATTTCACTGTTAAACCTTACTTTGGTTTATTTTTTATCTTAGAATGAAGTGTTAAATTAGTCCCTATAATTCAATTTCAAGTTATAAAAATTAATCAAAGTTGTTTAGTGTCTAATGAATCAATTTGAAAAGTTGCATTCAATTTTGCGGAGTAATGTAGTGCTCTTTTGAATTACGTTAGAACATAAATGTTGGTTGCTGATTATGCTCACTGCTTTGATACCCAAAGATAATCAAGTAAAGCTTTGTGTTCCAAAGTGGAATTTAGTTGGATTTGATTAGATAAAACTGAGTAAAAGAACAAGAAAAGAAGAGAAATTTTGAATTGAGTTCCTATGAATTGTTGTAACATTGTTGGATATTAGGTGTATAGACTATGTATTAATATGTAGTGAAATTATTATGTCTTCATTTTCTTGTTTTCCAACAGTTGTTTCAATTCAAAGTTCCTTAAATATACACTTGTGAAACTATATATCTCCTTTTCAGTTGTCATGTAACTACAAATACTTGTTTAATATATATGTATGACATTATATTACTAGAGTTAGTTAATCCATGTCAAGAAAGTGTTTCAGGAACCTGTGTTGCTGGGACTCTTCATTCAAAGATGTCAACGGGTACATGGAAAGTGAAGAGTCCACACAACTTAATCAGGAACTAAGGAATTTTAAGGTTTCACAAGAAATAATTACTATATATTAGGTGAGTGACTTACAGTAGGATAAGTACATTTAGAGTGTTGTTGCGACCAATTCTTTAAAACAATAGTGGTGTCACCAGGTATCTTCCCTGCCCTTATCTTTCTCAGTATCTCTTTCCTCATATCTTCAATTCTTGATCTAAATCCCTGCAACAACCAAACGATAGCTATGATATCCAAAGCTACAAATTAGCACTTGATAAGTATCAACAACAAAGTTCATGTCAAACTAAAAAAGAGGTGAAATGGTTAGTTTTTGAGTTGACAAGGCAGCAGGTCGACATGCCTGCTTCAGCTGTCTGTTTGGATATTTCTTTTTATACTTATCTTAAAAAACTTTCTCATATGCATGGTTTTTGGGGTTACCTGTTTGAGCTCAATTTTGAGTTTCTGTATGACCCTTTCCATTAGAGATCTTCAGATTCAGTAGGAAGACCAAATCCCATACCCATCAAGTTATGTGTATCACCTTCAGATTGGTCTAATGAAAAATCCATCTGTAGCTCATCTTTATCACCAGACATTGTAGCACCTATTCCCTTTCCAAGTGTTTCTCCTGGCCACAAAAAATGTCATTCATATATATTAAACAAGTAACTATCTACTAATAGTCTCGGTGTAATTGGTAACATTATTGTTATGTGGTTACGAGGTCACATGGTTAGAACTATGGAAACGACTTCTTGCCTTCTTTCTTTTGCTGTTTTTGATTTTCACTCGGTGTTCGATACTTGTTTTATCTCATTCCTTTCCCTTTTTATTATTATTTTTCACTCTATGTTTGATTCTTGCTTTATCTTGTTTCTTTCCTCCTTCATTCTTTTGCTGTTTTTTCACTCAGCATTCAATATTTACTTTATCTTATCTCTCTACCTTTTTTCTTTTTTTAGTTTTTTCATTCGTATTTGATAGCAAGAGTTCTTTATAGTTCTATATGAATTATTTTCCTTATCTCCAAAATTAACTGTTAACAGTTTAGGGATGTGATGTATTTTTCTATTAACGGTGTACAGTTGTCTCCAATTGGTGATACATTTAGTGGTGTCACTCCCGAAAGGAATAAAATATGACATTGTTGTTAAAATATGAACCATATAACCATGTGGAGCACAATTGTCGATTCACTAGCATTGTTGACATCTTGTTGCTCTTGTTGTTGCTTGTTGAATGTGCAAATGAACTTGCTGATATCTACAATCACTTAAAGAGTAATCATATGTAAAAACACTTAGAGTAATAATTTGTGAAAGTGAACCTGGTGACATCTACAGTTAATTTGTTGAGATATGCATGTTGGAACCAGCAACCTGTTGGTTTTCATTTTTGTTTGGTAAATTCTCTTTGGGACAGGATTATCAGTAGAATTTAGTCAGTCATGTGACTCAGGAAAGTTCAGTAACTCAGTAATCTCAGTAGTATTCCGTCAGTCAACGGAACTTTATGAATTCAGTCACTTCAGTCTAGTTAATCATGTTCAGTGTCTATTCAGATGGAAGTAGGAATTAGCACCGAGTGAACCCAAGGATGGGAATACACACTGTCAGGTAAGGGTGTGATTCTTAGTAGTCATCCTTGCATTCCAGAACTATGTAGCCAGAATAGGTTGAGATATCAACACTGTCAGATGAGGGTTGATAAGGTGGATAAGCACTGTCAGATGAGAGCCCCACCGTTTTCTTTTGGGGACACTGTCAGATGAGGGTTACCCACAGTTTGTCTCTACCAGTGGCGCGACATTGACACCCTTCCAATCAGGGCACAGATTGGATCCCAGCTTAGGTATTGTAGCGCATTTGGGGCATATCGGTTAGATAACTATCTCTCACAGTTTCAGGATCAGTCTCAGTAAAAGAACTTAGATAGTTCTTCAGATTTCAGGACTGTCAGATACAGTCAACTCAGATACAGTACGAAACTCAGCTAGTTCCATCAGGTTCAGGACTATCAGATTCAGTCACCCATATTATCAAATATATCAGTAAACTCATGTTATTAGTACTGAGACTCATTAATCATGTTTTCATGATCTCATTTACAGTATTATGTATTCATGCATACTTTCTCACGTTTATGTTAGTCAGCCAGTTAGTATTGTTCATGCATATGAACCCATGCATTTAGCCTACCTCACATACATACCAGTACATTCAAAGTACTGACGCATTTACGCTATGGTGTCTTACACCATAGGTTCAGAGACACGCGCTCCAGAGCATCAGTAGATTCCAGTATCAGCAGTCAGAGTTAGAAGTGAGTCCCCATCTTGCGAGGAGACAATCATTATTTTTATTATCTCATTAATTAGTTTATTAGTTGAGGATATGTCCCATCAACTCCTTATTCAGACAGCCATGTTTTCGAGGCTCTTCAGACTACAGTATGTTCAGACAGTTTATTTCAGTCTTGTTTTGAGTATTTTATACCCCACCCAGATGTTATATCTTTATTAGATTTTATGTCATAGTTTTGAACTTTATGACCTTTCAGTTCATGTTTCCGCATTTTACAGTATATTATGCAGTATACAGGTACAAATATCAGTCATGGGTTAGCTTGTGGTCCTTCGGTGTCATGAGCACCGTGTAGCATTTCGGGTACCAGATTTGGGGAGTTACAAAAACCATAGTCGAGCTTCGAAGTTGTCGAAACGTAGCTAGGATGAAGATCGCTGCTCTGATACCATGTCAAAAATACAGAGTTCTAGCTAATTCCAGTAAGAATATCAAAGAACTAAGCAACTGGTAGTATTCATTTAGAGAGAGAATAATTGCAATTCTCATTGATTCATATTTTTGTTAGCTTACAATGAAAGCAAATGGGAGTATTTATAAACTCCAAGTCTCAACTCACTATCACTCAACATGTGCACAACACGTGTTAGTTATAACTAATTCTAACCAACCCCTCACTCCTTTAAGTTTTATTTTCTTTAGCTAGATATTTCCAACATACTTTAGCACAACAACCAATGTTATTTCTTTTATAAGAATAGTAGTCTTTTGACATCACTAAATTGTAACCAGTGTTATTGTAGTATTATATTTACCCTGTTATAATATTTGGTGTCGTTATTACTCTCTTGTTATTGCTGTTTAATGTGAATATTATCCTGGGTGAGATAATTAATTTTCCCAACAAAGTTGAGCAACAAACGATTTTCTTGAATATTTCAAGTGGAATTAAATAAAACAAAGTCAACCATAACAACTCTTTAATAAGGTAAGACTATGAAGAAAGTAAATTAAATGGGAGAACCAAGAATGTAACAAAAAGCTAACCAGCCAATTAGTTGTCCTTCACATTGCTTTTCTTTATTATCCTTGCTTTTTACTCAAGGTTTATAAATATCCTTTTATCATTATTGTAACTTGCAAAAGAAAAAGCAAAGAAGAAAGTTACAACTTCATCATCTGTATTTGAAATAAACTTAACTTTTACTATGTACGCAGACAATATAATATTTTCAGTACAGATGATAGTTCATGTCACAAACTTGTGCTTCATCATCTGTATTTGAAATAAACTGAACTACTATGTACGCAAACAACATAATATTTTCAGTATCGATGGTAGTTCATGTCACAAACTTGTGCAATCAGAAATGGAGTCTATAATCCCATGCAACATGTCGATAATAATGTCTTCAAAATCTTCAACTTCATAAGCATTCTAATTCAAAATCTTGATTTCATTCAAATATCGCAATTTCTGGTTCTAGTGTTCTGCAATAAGTGCCCTTCTTGCCAATAATCCTATAACATTTCCAGCCTTCATCCTCGCGTTTATCAGCTCACCTGATTCAAACGTTAATTCATATGATCGCCTCTTATAAATAGACTAAAAAAACAGAATGGATCGACATGATACTGATAGAAAAAATGCATCCTTACTGGTGTGTGTGATGACGAAAAATTCACCATTTGCTCTGGCAGATGCAGTTAGTCGAAGAAGGATGGGGGTCACAACGGTGAGGACAGCCCAAAAGAACAATATCAAGAGCAAGATTCTCCCACTCATTTCTCTAAAAAAAAAAAAAAGGTAAATTGCGAGAGGTTAAAACTGCAATCTGTAGAGGCTGAAAGTCTCTGCTAATTGCTGACAGAAAATAGCAAAGGCTTATAACCTCCGCGAGGCCACATTTACCTCTTCTTTGTAGTGTTTGTTGAAGAAATTGGATATATATGTTGTTGGGGTTGCTTCAAGAAGACATTTAAACTACTTAGCTGGCCATGTCTTAGGAATTAGTCAGTATGATGATATTAAAGAATTGAGGACAACTAGTACTTCACTCAATAAGACATATTATTATATGCATAAATACTTTCCTATATGTAAGCAGAAAGATACTTTTGATAATGACATGGTGATTTTCATCCCTTTGGGTTGTTAAGTTGTTACACCAATTGATTATTGTACTCCCTTCCCTTCGTTTAAAAAGGAATGACATATTTTATTTTAGCACAATTCTAAATTAAAGTTATATCAAATGTACTAAAATACACTTTAATCTTGTGGTCTTAAATATTTCACTTGGAGAGAAAATTAAGGGATCATTCTTTTTGAAGCAGGTTAAAAGAAAGTAGGTCATTCTTTTTTAATCGAAGTGAGTATATATTATTATATGCATAAATACTTTGTCATGTGTGAGTTGAAGTCAGATACTTTTGATAATGACATGGTGATTTTCATCCCTTTTATGGTTGTTAAGTTGTTACACCAATTGAGTATTGTATATGATTAAGAATCCACCTGTCATATCCCACCAAGTCAAGATTAGCCTCCATACAGGCTGATTAGTAGCTTCATCACGTAAAAAAGGTTACATGCATTTTATGTGGTATAAAAATGTACGTCCGACCTTGACATAAGATTCGAACCTCAACTTGGGTCTTCACACATGATTTCGACTCCACACATGACTTGACACCCTGATTCTCGACCTAGTATGGGACTCAAATCTATATCTCAGCTCGTAACTCGACTTTTGACTCAACATCAAGTCTTAGAATCCAACTTTACACATATCTAAAATCCTATTTTTTTATCCGCTGTGAAACTCAAATTTATAACCCGACTCGTGATTCGACTCTTGACCCAATTCAATAGCAAGGAAATTGGTATACCTACGCCAACTCACCCAATACCACTCCCCTCAACAACCCCCAATAAAACCTTTTACAATACAAAATATTCTATTAGTTGACTTCTCTCTCTTACACACATATTTTACCTGCTGTCTTTACACACTATCCTCTGCTTAACCACTTTAACCTCTCTGCCTCTAGTTGTCTCACCATTATTTAAATAGGGGTTTGGTGATGAATATTTTTTTTCAATTTTTCAGAATATGTACTTATTTGATCATAAATATTTCGAAATATATTTTTACAATTATTGAAGATATGTCTCAAAAATAAAATAGGAATAGATAATTTTAGTAGTTTTAAATTATTAGATTAGACTTAGGAATTAGTTATCCCTTTATTATTTGAATATCAATTAGTTATCCCAATATAAATTGAAGTGTAGTTAGAAATTTAGCTATAAATATATGTTTCGAGTTATTAATAGAGAAAAAGATCAAATATCCCCCAACCTATAGTCGAAATCTCAACTACACACTCAACCTTTCAGTTAGACCTATTACCCCCGATCTATTGTTTCCTATATTTATTACCCCTTAACTGCTGAGTTGGCAATATAAACCAAGTAAAAAGACTTTCGTGCATTTCATGCGCCTGACCCATGCCTAAACAAAACAAAATATCTTTTTTATTTTTTCAATTTCATTTCCTCTCTCCTCTCTCTTCTCTCTAAACCTTTCATCTTCCTCTCTTCTCTATTCTCTACTTTCTAAACCGCGATTTCATCATTTTTTTGGGTGGTTTTTGTTCTAATCAAAACATTTTGGTTGTGGATTTTCAAACAATCATCTTGCTGTTATATCAAGGTGTTTTTTTTTCCTAAACTGAAAAAATTGAATTAGGGTTTTTAGGTAATCTCCAATTTTATAAATTAATTGAGTGAAATTAATTGACTCTTTCTGTTATGACGTTATCTAAGTGTTCGATTAATAGCATAATCCGTTCGTAAGTACATGATTTGTTGAGTGTTTAAGTGGTTTTATTAGAAATTAGGGCTTTTCTCCTAATATGAAAACTTAAAATTTCAGTTGTGTTTAATAGGACGTGTATGTTAATATGTTGTTAGTTTGAGTGATTTTTCCCAAAACTGAGTTAAAATTAATTAGGATTTTATGCTAAACCCCAAAATTGCGATTTTTGTTGATTGTTTAAGTTGATTTATTAGAAATTAGGGTTTTCTCCGATTTGTTGTTAACATAACAAAATTTGAAAATCAATGGTGTTTAATAGCACAACCATGTTAATATCTTGTTATTTTGGTGTTGAATTATGTAGCATGTTCATGAATTTTATTTTTCTTTTTCCAAAATGTTTCTGCTATGCTACAATGTCTTATTTGATTCTTTATTATCGTCAGGTCAGACATGAATGGTTTTACGTTGATAACTCTAAGATGGTACCATGGTGGGGTCTTACATTTTAGTGGGAGAAAACTAGTTTATGGGGGGGGGGGGTTAGTAAAAGAATTTTTGGATGTTGATATAGATAAGATGTCATATTTTGAGTTGAAAGATTATATCAGAAAATTGGAATATAGCACAAGTTGCACTTTTAGTATTAAAGCACCAAACTATTTCATTTTGGTAAATGTTGATAATGATATAGATATTTTTGACATGATGTCTTCCTTGGAAGATGGGAATGTAGTTGAGGTATTTGTCAACCATTTAGTTGATGATCCAAATGTTGTGCCCCCCCCAAACCTTTATTTTTAGAAAATATTTGTCCTGGGGATTTGGAGGAATCTGGTGCATTTTTTAATGTTAGGCCTAACTTTAGGGTAGGTGAGGACCATTTAAATGTGGAGGACCCTACTTTTTTTTTTCAACCACATCTCCTTTCAATACCACAACTCATTTCACTACTACATCAACTGCTGCTGCACCAAGGGCTGCTGCACCAAGTCCTGCTGTATCAACTACTGCTGCAACAAGTGATGCTGCAGTAGATGATATAGATGTTGGTCCTACTGGATCGGATTTTTTAGAAGAAGTAGAAGGTTTAGATTATTCTACTGAGGATAGTGTTGAGTCAGAAGGAGAATTAGTTGGAGAAGATGATGAAGAAGAGTATGGTAGTGATGTACATGAGGAGGATAGGGAGTTGAGAGCTGAAAAGAGAAAGTTTCAAAGGAGGAAAAGAAGTGAGAGAGTACCAGCTGACAATGCAGAGGTACCAGTAGGTGAAACAGGACCAGATCTAGGTTTTGATGAAACTGAAATAGGTAGAGTAAAGTCATGAAGGAAGGCTTGGAGGTGATGAGCCTTACTTTGCAAGTTCTGATGATGATAGTTTTATTTTAGATGAAGATGATTGTTGTGGTGATGAAGAACATGAAGTGATTAATTCTGGTAGAGCAAGAAGTGTGAAGTTGTCAAAAAATAGGACAACAAAATAAAAAATTATTCATGACCCAAATACAAAGGAAGTTGTTTGGCAGTTGGATATGGTGTTTAAAGATGTGTGTGAATTTAGAAGAGCAATGACTAAATATGCAGTAAGAAAAAGGGTTCCTGTGGAGAAGTGGGTACATGACCCAAAAAGGATAGAGTTAGGTGCAAGAATGGTTGTCCATGGCTTTTATATGCAGGTCTTGACAAGACAACAAATGATTTCATGATAAAAACTTACATTCCAAAGCATACTTGGAACAAGACAACCAGAAATTACTTGTGCAATGCAAAGTTCTTAGCTGAAACCTTCAGAGAAAGAATAGTTGAGCAACCCAACATAAGAGTATTCAAGTTGCAAGAGTTGACTAGAAAAAAGTTCAAACTTTATGTAGGTAAGACTACTGTGAGAAGAGCAAGGGCTAAAGTCTTGAAAGAGATAATGGGTGATCATGTTGTAGAATTTGGAAGAATCCTTGACTACAAAGATGAACTATTGAGGACAAACCCGGGGACCAGTTGTGTTGTCAACTTTGGTGAGGCTGATGAAGCAGGTAAACCAAAATTCCACAGTTTTTATATCTGCTTTGATGCTTTGAAAAAGGCATGGGTACAATGTAGGAAGTGCATAGGTTTAGATGGTTGTTTTCTTAAGGGTATTTGTAAAGGCCAATTGTTAGTTGTTGTGGCCAAGGATGGAAATAACCAGATGGTGCCACTTGTTTGGGCAGTAGTTGAAAAAGAAAACACAAACACCTGGACATGGTTTGTTAGGTGTATTAGGGATGACCTAAGACTCGGAGAAGGTGAAGGTCTCATCCTGATTACAGATATGCAGAAGGTATGTACATTATTTTAGGTTTAACCTCATTTCTTTTTACTTTTAACTTAGTATATATGCAAACTTCACCCTTTTTTGTTATGTATGTTTACTGAAGGGACTGTTTGCAGCAATAGAGGAGGTGTTACCTCAATCTGAACATAGAAGATGTGCAAGGCACATCTTAGCTAATTGGCCTAAGAACTGGAAAGGTCTTCAAAGAAGACAACGATTTTGGAAGATAGCAAAAAGTACATTTGAGTCTCAATTGAGGAAGAACATACAACAGATGAAGTTGCTTGGTCCTGAAGAAATGATAGAAGACTTAATGTACTTCAACATTAATTACTGGTGCAAGATTTACTTTAACACAGAAGTAAAGTGTGATTCAGTAGATAACAACATGAGTGAGTGTTTTAATGCATGGATCTTGGTAGCTAGGTACAAGACCATTATTTCTATGCTTGAAGAAATAAGAGTGGAGATGATGATAAGAATAGGCACTCTAAGGGAGTTTCCAAATACCTTGTCTAGTAATTACTCACCAATGTGTTGGAAGATTTTAGAGGAGAACATCAACAGGGCTATGAATTGTACCATTGATTTTAATGGAGTGGATGGTTTTAAAGTGAAAGAAGGGCTTTGCCAACACACAATGAATATTGTCAAGAGGACAAGTAGTTGTAGGTTGTGGCAGTTAAAAGGCATACCATGTGCACATGGTGTGGCTGCACTATTGTTCAAGAAACACCCCTTGTATGACTATATTGACAGCTGCTACAGTAAGGAAACATACTTGAGGACTTATGCCAATGTGCTTGCACCATTAACAAACATGGAAATGTGGCCTGTTTCATCAAACATTACTGTTGCACCACCTAAAATAGTTACCTTGCCTAGCAGGCCATCTAAGTCTAGGAAGAAGAAAGATGGAGAAACAAAGAAATCTAAAAAATTGCCTAGAACTGGACTTGTAATGACATATAGTTTGTGTCATGCTAGAGGCCACAACAAAAGAAGGTGCCCTCTAAGAGCACAATCAGCAGAACCAAGTGTTGCACTATCAGTAACACCTACTGGTTCAGGTAGGGGAAGCAGGCCAAAGGTAAGTTTAACAATTAATTTATTATATTACTTATCTTACTTCTCAAATTTCTTAACATTATTTTAATATGGAGATCTCTTTGAATATATAGAAAACTACACAAGAAACACCAAATGCACTTCCTCAAGTCAGTATTAGTTCAGGCAGGGAAAGAGGCAGGCCAAAGGTAAGTTTAACAATTGATTTAGTGTATTACTTACTTGCTTCTCAAATTTCTTAACATTATTTTAATATATAGAAAACTACACCAGAAACACCAAATGCACCTCCTCAAGTCAGTGTTGGTTCAGGCAAGGGAAGAGGTAGGCCAAAGGTAATATTACACTTGTACGAATATAAAAGCTCAATAACTTTTATATTACTCTCTTCTTTTTATATGTATAGAAAACTCTATCAGAAATCATTAGAGCATGTCAACAACAAAAAAAAGAAAGTAGGAGACCAAAAAATGCAACACCAACACCTTCTGCACCTACTGTTTTCCCAGCATCCTGTTCTGCACCTTCTGATTATTATGCATCATCTTCAATGGCTGGTACTACTAAAAGAGGAAGGGGTAATGATAGGGAAAAAACAACTCCATTGAAAAGGTCAAAAGTAATGGGAATGGGTGTGTTCCAAGCTGAAAATGGATTCAAAGTCCTAAATGTAAGTATCTAGCTGTGTTGTATCTTATGTACACATGAGTCTTTAATGTATGAGACTTCGACTAAATTTTTTCCTTTACTGTATCCTGGCATGCCTAGTAGTAAGATCTGCTCTACTAGTCAAGCTAGGGTAACAAGATCAGCTAATATAACTGGTAATATTGGTTATACGCCAACTTCTACCAGTAAGCTGAAATGGAATGGCAAAGCAGTAATATCAATAAAAAAACTATAAGAGATTAAAGAGAAGAAAAGAAAGAAGAACGTGGGAAGCAGTTCAAATAATTCAAGTCAAAAGAACACTTCTTCAAAGTCCAAGATGCCCTGGAAATTGTAATGATGTTGATTATTTTAAGAATTGTTTTAAGTTAGATTAGTTGACATGAAAACAGTTTTATTTTGGTGTTGGAAAACAATTAAAGCGCTATATATATATTTTGTTGATGAATGTTGCCTAATGGTCGGTATGAATGATTATGTTGTGCCTAATGGTTGGTATGAATGATGATATTGTGTGAAGTTGGAATGTTTTGTTGATAAATGTTGTCATTACCCATTATTGTTGTGTTAAATGGTTGTAAAGTTGATATAATGGAAACACAACATTGTCATTACACAATTTCAGTGTAAACACATAACAGCAGCACTGGGCTTTGCCTAACAATACACAAATTTACAATTGTAAACAATAACACAACAACAACACAAGACACTGTAAGTGTAAACAATAACATAGCAACAATACACCACACAATTTTGTAAGTGTAAACAACAACGTAGCAGGAACACAACAAAATTTTGAAAGTGCAAACATTAACATACCAGTAGCACAAGTGCAAACAATTACATAGCAGCAACACAACAAACAATTACATAGCAGCAGCACAACAAATATCTAAAGTAAGACTACGTAAAAGACACCATAATAGAACATAGTCTGATATATTTAGAGAGGTATAAAAAATTTACACCATAGTCGACCATATCTAGCAACTACTTTCAGTTCATTTGTTGCTGATGAATATAGCAGCAACACAAATCAAAATACATAAAAATATCTTCCTATTCAACCTACACCATCTCCATCTTTCATTGAGCTTCTTCTCCCCTATCAAGTTATCAATTTGGGCCTCTTTAAGCCATAAGTATTCTTCCAACTCATTGATTTTGTTCACCAATCTTGGAATGATAAAATTTGACCTTGGATCCAATTTTTCTTTGTCCTTCCATAGAAAAAAATTACATCTTTAAGACTGAATTTTTTTTTTAGAAATCAGCACATTATCATAATTTGAATATAAATTGACAGCAAAATACAATGCAAAATACATACACCATAGTAGGGGCAAGACCAAAATCTTTTTCCCGAATTTGACTTCGACCATGAAGTTTGCAAGTCAACCAAAATACCATGTTTGCATCTCACAATAGCATAGACCATAGGATCTGGTTCATCCATACAAAGCTTATTCAATTTTGAATTTTTCATTTCATGAATTCCAACAAAATCATTCATCAAATTAAAACCCTAAATTAATAGTTGAAGCAAATTAAAAAACAAAATTCAAGAATCGAAGTACAAATTGGGATTAAAAACTAAAAAGTAAGTTAAAGAAAGAGAAAAGAAAGAAAGAAAATGCTGGAACATGAAGAAAAATGGTGGAGAAAGACATGGGTCATATAAAGAGGAAGAAGAGAGATGACCGTTGGAAGAGAGAGAGAGAGTAATTTTCCATATTTATTTCATTAAATAAACAATAAATGATATGTATAATACACGTGGAAGGCTGAACTTTTAATTTTGGACGTGCTGGAACTAAACCAACGCGCCTAGAGGAGGTGTTCTCACCTTCCTCGTCAGCTCAGCATTTAGGGGGTAATAAATATAGGAAAAAATAGATCAGGGGGGTAATAGGTCTAATTGAAAGGTCGAGTGTGTAGTTGGGATTTCAACTATAGGTTGGGGGGTGGATTTGACCATTCTCTCATTCTACAATAATTTTCTTTGACAATACAATTGCAGTATATTTTTTTTCAACTCTTTCTCTATTATTTCTCTAATTTCAAAGATAAAAGAACAACAATTGGTATCAAGAGACAATTTCTTGAGGGAAATGTGAGAGAGAAGACCCCCAAAAATAACCCTGCATAAAAGTCAATATTGTTATGGCTTCCAGCAATTTCCTAATTCTTTCACTCCTAATTTTTTCTGGTGAAAATTATCCAATTTGGGATCTCAAGATGAGAACATACTTGCGAGCATATGATCTGTGGGAAGTGGTAGAGGTTGGAAGAGAGATAAATCCTTTGCCAAATAATCCAACTATGGCGCAAATTAAGAATCACAGAGAAGAGGTTTCAAAAACTTTAAAGCTCTCTCTTGCATACAATCATCAGTTTCGGAAGTAATTTTTGCAAGAGTTATGGCGAGTGAGACTGCAAAGGAGGCTTGGAAGAAGTTGAAAGAAGAATTTCACGGAAGTGACAAGATTAGGCAAATAAAAGTGATAAATCTGAGAAGGGAGTTTGAAATTCTCGGAATGAAGGATTCAGAAACTATTGAAGAATTCTCCAATAAGTTGATGAATGTTGTAAACCAAATCACACTTATGGGAGAAGAGCTTAGAGATTCAAGAATCGTGAAAAAGGTTCTTGTGAGTTTTCTAGAAAGATTTGAAGCAAAGATTTCCTCACTCGATGATTCGAAGGATCTCAAAAAATTATCACCTTCAGAACTTGTCCATGCTCTTCAAGCTCAAGAGCAAAGAAGATCCTTGAGGCTAGACGAAGCTACTAAAATTGCTCTTCAAGCCAAGTTCAAAGGAAAGATGCATATGCAAAGGGAAGGTAAAATCCTAGAAACTTCTACTAATTCTAGTAGAAAAAATCAAAGCGATTCTCGCAATGGAGTCATGAAAAAAGAAAACTTCCCTCAATGCAAGTATTATATAAAAACCAATCATATAGAGGATGATTGTTGGTTTAAGGAGAAGAAACCACCTCTCCAGTGTAGATATTGCAATAAGCTTGGTCATATTGAAAGGTTTTGCAGAGTGAAGAAGGGGAACGGACAACAAACTCAAAAGGCCAATGTTTCGAAAGTTGAAGAACATGAAGAGTTTGTGTTTACGGTGATGGAAGCAATAATATTGGATGATGAAAACACATAATTTCTGGACAGTGGTTGCACGTAACACATGACCAGTAAACAAGAATATTTTACGAAGATGGAATTTTCCAAAGGTAGTGTCAAGTTGGCCGATAAAATCAAGTTGTAGATTATTGGTAAAGGAACTGTGCCAATTGAAGCTCTCAAAAGTACTAAATATATTCAAGATGTTTTGTTGGTACCCGATCTTAACCAAAATCTATGAAGTATTGGTCAAATGCTAGAACAAGATTATATGCTATTGTTCAAAGACAAAATGTGTTGTTTTCGAATCACGTGGCCAAGAAGTGATTACAGTTGAAATGATAAAAAGAAGTTTTCCTTTGAATTGGAATTCAAATTCTGAGAAAGTTTGTCGAAGTAGTAGATATGAGCAAAAATTGCATCTGGATTCACGGGAAGTCATTTTAATTGACAGGCAAAGAGATGAAATGCTGGATGCCATTGCCAGACATGCTTAAGCTCTGATATTTCATTTTAATCAGACGGATGGTCTGTCTAAAGATAGAGAACATGTTGTTGTAGACAACTTGCAAATTACATCACTGCTTGCACTTTTAGTATCAGATCATTTCGGTGGAAGTGACAGAAGTAATATTGTATAGAACACAAGCAAAGAAGCATTTGGGTCAAACTATAACAAGCCTTATGTCTACACATGCCCTACATAAAATAATGACACTACCAGCATGGTCACAAAAGATCGTCTCAGCCTCTTAGGAGAAGGATGTAAACTATTGTTTGAAAACAAATATTGTCAAATCTTTGATTTCACTAATCATGAGATTTTACAAGTTGATATGAGAGGCAAAAGTTTCTTATTTAATCCAACAAAAGATGCACACAAGCCTTGCAAGACCAAAGATGAATTGACAGATTTATTCAAGAGGTCAAAATCAGCCGAGATAATTTCTGATCCAAGGAGGAGTGTTGAAGATATGTCTTAGAAATAAAGTAGCAATATATAATTTTAGTAGTTTTAAATTATTAGAATCCTATGTGCTTAGACTTAAAAATTAGTTATCCCTTTATTATTTGAATAAGAATTAGTTATCTCAATTTAAATTGTAGGTAGAAATTTAACTATAAATATATGTTTTGAGTTATTAATAAAATAATTTCCTTTGACAATATAATTTCAGTATATTTTTCTCTCCAACTCTTTTTCTGTTATTTCTTTAATTTCAAAGATATAGAACAACAACAATATTTAGATTTTTGATAAACATGTGTTTTCACTATTTTTGAATTCACTTTTTGTACTTTTTATTTTTTTTGCAAAAAAATTTAAATTTTTTATTTTCATAAAATAACTCAATTTTCATAAAACTCTAAAAAATTATTTTACTTTTTTTTAAAATATACATTTGAATTCTAAATATTAACTCCAAAATACTATTGTCAAACATAATTCCAACTTTATTTTAGACTTTAAAAATACCAAATAAAGTTAATATATTTTAAGTTTTGATGGCCAAACTGATCCTTATAAATACACTGTCTTCACTCCTTTAGCCTTAACTCTGGAAGTTTCAGACTGAAACAACTTATCACATCTCCTTCTAGCTAGGCCAGCCACACATATATCACTTCCAAATTATAAATAAAATAAAGAAATTTTGTGATTTTAAATTAAAGATTTATCAAATTTAACAAAATATTCTTTAATCGTGTGAGTTTAAACATGCCACATACAAAGTTGAAATTAAAATTACCAAAAATAAGAAAAATCATTTTTTTTATACGAAGAGAGTAGAGAATATCCTAATCTATCAGATGTACAGCCAAAATATAGTTGATGTGGCGGGTAACAATCTGAATGATCACGTAGCATAAACTATTACTAAAAGACTAAAATACCCTCAATTAAGAATTTTATTGATAATTAGAGTTGTTGGGTTGACCCAGTCCATTCGGGCTAGCCCACACGGGCTTTGAAGTTTAAGGGGCCAGGCCGGGCTGTTCCAACATGACAGGCTAGAAAATAGCAAGCCCAACCCATCACACTGTGGGCTGTGGGTCTCCACGAGTCAACTCACCTTTGAAAATATATTATTTGTATAAGGAAAATTTTCAAAAGTAGCAACTTAAGAGCTATAATTATAACTTTTATAGCAACTGTTTCATTATTACGAAAAATAGCAAATTGTATTTTATATTTAAGTAAAATGTTGCCATATAAATACATATTCAAATCGAATAGTAATTCCTATTTTAACTCCTATCAGTTAGAGTTAAATAAAGGAAGTAACCGTCCCTTAATTCATGCTACATTTAATTATAATGATTTCTTTTCCAAATACGACTCTTCTATTTCTCTTGTTTTTTTATCCTTTTCCATTTTTTTCTCTTTTTTTTCTAATTTTTCATTTTTTTTCCTTTCTCATATTTTTCTTTTTCTTTTCCTATTTTCGTTTCTTTTTTATTGTTTTATTTTTTTATTTTGATTTCTTTTTCTTTTCCTTTTTTTCTTTCCACTTTCTTTTGACTCTTCTATTTTTCTTCCTTTTTATCCTTTTTCGTTATTTTTTCTTTTCCTTTTTCTTATTTTTTTCCTTTCTCAGTTTTTTTCTTTTCTTATTTTAGTTTTCTTCTTTTTTTTTTTTTTTCTATTTTTCTTTTTTTTCTTTTTGCTTTTGTTTTTATACTTGTATTTTTTTTTTTGATTTTCACTTCTTTTTCTTTTTATCTTTTTATTTTTCTATTTTTCTTTTTTTATGTTTTACTCTTCCATCTCTTATTTTTATTTTTAAAAGACACATATCTATATCACATATACATATTAAAAAAAATATACAAGATGCATTGACATAAAGATCTGCGTATGTATTTATAGTACAAAACATACATATATATATCTGCATATGTACTTACAGAAATACATATCTGACTCATATGTATATATAAATATATAAGACACAACAACAACAACAACAACAAACCCAGTGTATTCCCACAGCATGGGGTCTGGAGAGGGTAAGATGTACGCAGTCTATACCACTACCTCCGAAGAAATAGAGAGGCTATTTCCAATAGACTCCCAGCTCAAGATAAGATATAAGACACAAATCTCTATAACAAAAAGTGACATAATACATTTGCCTAATTGCGCTTGAACTACACATTTCTTCTTCATGATGTAGACATAAAAAATATTATTATGATGAAAAATATGCATCATCTATAAATACATATGCATGAATCATAAATACATATGCGTTATTTAAAAATAGATATACATTAGTCATAAATGCATATGCACACTTAAAAAGTACATATGTATTATTCATAAATACATATGCATCTATAAAAACCTAAGCAGAACTAAAAAAATATTTCCAAATCAATAAATATAGCATGCAGCCCCATAAAAACATATGAATAACTAGAAAATATATATGTATTATTCAAAAGAATATATGCATTAATCATAAATACATATGCAATATGATAAAATACATATATATTTTTTATAAATATATATATGCATAACAGAAAAAATACATATGCATTACTCATAAATACATATGCACAGCTGAAAAAATACATATTCTTTCTTTTCGTTTGACTTCCTCTTTTTCACATATTTTTGCACTTTTTGGGATTTTGTAGATGAAGGTTTTCTCAATGTTTTTCGTTTCATGATTTTCCCAATATTTTTCGGCTTGTCACAATGCTTCGATCTCACCTCTTCTATGCCAACTTCTCTGTTCAACTGAATAGGAGTAGAAATCAACTTAACACAAAACCCCACAATCTTTCAATAAAAAAATCACAAAATTCCATCAAATAACGTATCCCTCCATTACAGCAGACCTCTACAATCTTTCAACCAAAAAGAATCACCCCCCCTCCCCAAGAAAAAAAATGAAGAAGACGGATGAAGAAAAAATACGAAAAAAATAAAAAATATAAATTATATGAAAATATAATATGCAAATACTGTAAATTCAACTTACCTTATTTGATGGAACATAATTCTGAAAAAATAAAAAGGACTTGAAGAAAGTGGAATAAAATATGAGAGGGAATTGAAAAAAATGAAATGAAATATGGGAGGGAATTGAAAAAAGTGGAGTGAAAATAGGGAAAGGTAAAAAAGTGGGTGAAACCCACGTGCTTTTCAATATAATAGTTAAAATATTGTTACTTTTTCTATAACTTATAATTTTGAGAAAGTGTTGCTATTTATTGTAATTAAGGTCTTATGTATGCTAGTTTCTGTCATTTTTCTAATTTAAATTTTAAATTGTTAATTACATAAATATTTATAATATAATATTACATAAAGTTACTACTTGTAATCAATCTCAGATTTACAAAAAAATCCTAATAATTTGTGAAATTAAATAACTTTAAACACAAATTCAAATCAAATAGAGATGTTGAAAAACAAACGAAACTATAAATGAGTAATGATATAACTAGATAAATAACAATGTTAACCTAATTTTGTTTTAGTTCACAATAAAATACAAAGAAATGTCAATGTTTAGTCCATTAAAAGTGAAAATGAACTCCTCGAAAAAAAATTCTCATGACACTTACAAGTTATAGCGTGTTCAACATCGCCACATCATCTTCATCAAACATATTCAATTTCTTAAAAAGTTTAGTATTTTATATTTTAATTATTGTTGCGTCTCTACGCACACGCAAGTGTACGTGATCCTACAAGTAGTATAAAGACTTAGAAAGTCAGATATTATTTCCACGAGGACTAATAAACTAGAAATTTAATCAACCTTTAGTTTAAGACAATTAGGTATTAAGTGCTTGAAATTATCAAGATGATTTTGAATTTATAAATAAAAATGTAAATTATTAATCAAGAAATAACTAGTGATGACTAGAGCAAAGCAAGCAACGATTGTAATCAATAATTATAATGATTCTAGGGTTGAGACATTTTGAACAATCATACAATTCTCTATTCTTATTACAGTCTAATTGATTATCGGGTTGTTGATTCACAAGGTTTATGCCACGATCTTAGTCTCCTGACCTCAAATCTTCTATCTATTGAATATTGTAGCTACAACTCTCGCAGAGATACAACAATTCTTCTAGATTCATAAAGTTATCTTCTTGCAAGTGAACCGAACAAGGCTTCTAGGTATATCCCTATCCTAGATGCTAATTCAAATCCCTTATTTTATAAATGGATAAGAACCTTGCTCCCTAATTTATTCATTTTATCCTACGATTCTCCTCCCGAATGCACATAAAAATATAGATTTATTCTAATGGTGGCCACTCATCAAAATAGTAAGCTCAAGAAATTAAGAACAACCCCGATGATAATAAAAAAAAGAAACTATGAATAAGAATATAAAAGAGTAATCATGTTCTTGGCCTCAACCCCAGAAATTGGGTGTTTAGCCACTCATGTTTGAATTCAACATCCAAAATAAGTAATTAATCATACCCAAAATAATTCTTGAAGTAAAGAAGTTGAAAAGAATGTCTAAGAACCCTAAAAGAGAGAAATTTCTGCTTTTCCGCTGCTGCTCTGCTTCCAAAAAGTCCCCCAAAATTATCTTGGATTTTTTCCTTTTATAGCTGGGACAAAACACTTAAAATCTTTCTGATTTTTCCACACGACGCGTCGCACCATGCCTTCAAATGTTTTTTCCCATTAAAATTTGAGCAATCGCGGAACTCAATTATTTCGTGAAATTTGTGAAATACACCCTCACCGCGATGCGCCACTATCGTGGTGAGCCATTGGATTTGGACAATTGTGAAGTATCCTTTCTCTGCGATGCGGAAAACTTTCAAGTCGCACAATTTGATAATTTGGACTGCTCTGCGATGCGGTGATTTCGCGAACCTTCGCTGAAAAGTGCCAAGTGAGAATTTAAGCCTCTCAGCGATGTGGAGTCTGTTGAAATGAGAATTTCTACTTTTCAGCTTTCCTTTTTGAGCTTTATTTCACTACCTTGCATTCTTTCAATCCTTCCATATCATCATTGCATCCAAATGTGTCCAATTCTTCCTGATTTTTAGCCTGAAAGCACTAATCATATCCATTAGGCATGGCACAGAATTAAAGCTGAAATATACTTAAGAATTCATACAAAAGTTCTCAAAGCAAGTCTAAATCTGGGTGCATATTGATGTTTTTAGCATATAAATATGTCAAGATCACCACCCCACACTTAAAACCTTGTTCGTCCTCGAACAATTTAATTCAAAAGCACCCTCACTTCATATTTCCACCACATTCTCAAAGTTATGTTGCAATGGGCACTTACACTTTGCAATATTGTATTCTTACATAAGCATGTCAAAATAATTTTAGTATATGAACCAAGTGTGTCAAAATTTTTCTATCTCAATAATGAATTTCTAACATGTTGGCGAACTCAATAAAAGAAACACAATAAGTAGTCCGATTTTCATCCGCCTGCATCCTCACTTAAAGAAAACTTCCCTATATTAACTCACAGCGAAATCTCTGCAATTATCGGGGAGTATCAAAGTCAAATCGCTAAATCTCAACAAAGAATTCATACATGCTAGTGAACGAACCATAATCTTGCCCTTAGTGTACTACTCCACTAATAGTCGGATGTTGAGGTGAAGGATCAATCAGGTCTTTTCAGGTTGTAATGATGGCTACGGGACAGGTAGGTACTATTTGGGAAATAGTGACTATTGATCCTAAGCACTTTAGTATAAGAAATCTCAATTAAATCGATTCCTCAACACCAATTTATCCTTTTATTATCTCCCCATTCTTTCATTTTTTTCCGACTCTTTTTTCAGTTAGTTTATTTACCCAAACCAAGTTGGGAGTATTAACTATTTCTTCCACATACTATTCTTTTTTGCACCAATCTTATGCTACGCACCCCTATTATAGCCACCCTTAACTTAAGCAACTGACCTTCGTTAAGGTGCACATTATCCAATTGGACCAGGACCAAAACAGGTTCATTGTAACATTTCTACTTACTAACTCCCATTGCACCCAGAATTTTTAAATATCAATAACAACTACTTAGGGGCTTAAATTTCACCTTTTCCTTCTTATCTTTTAAGCTCTTAATCTCCTCTTAATTTTATATTAAAATGCTCAGGATCTTATTTGGATCAAATTAAGATTTATCAAAGAAAGGATAGGGTTACATAACTGGCTACCCAAGAAAGAGGCTAAGGTCTCAATGGGGCTAACTAGGACTATGCACCAAGGTAGGTCTATTTAGGCTAGAAACATGGCTGTCAAAGAAATGCCTACATCACTTCCTACACCCAATACCTTTTATTTCTCTTTATAAACACACCAGGCAAGTTCTAGTCATTTCTATTCATCCAGAATATACACAAATCCTCACACTCATAGTGCATGCACGGAATCAAATCGGGTCCTTAAGGTCCTTCATCTTGAATTTAGAATTAAACCAACACATCAAATTTCACTTGTCAAGATAAAATCATCTGTACTCAAATCAAGACTCTAATGCTTATTAAACCCAATTTAATACACATTACTGAAAAGATGACCCATTCCACACACTCCTCTAAGATAGTGATTCGGTTCTTTTTTATTCTTTACTTCCTACGACCACTCCTCTTAAGATGATCGTCATCCATCTATCATAGGGAATGACAACTAACTATGACTATTTATTCCTAATTACCAAAGAGGGTAAAGTAAATACTTGAAACTAAAACTTGCCAATGAGGGCAAAAATAACAATAAAATCATAATTTGAACTAAAGGCAACATGCGATAAATGCCAAAGAGGGCAAATTGCAATCCACAAAGTTACTATCTATTACAAACCAGTGTTCCGAATAGCTAGTACTCGCAAAATCAACAAAAAAGAAAATAAAAAATTATTCACCCATACTAAAAGAAAGAAGATGAAACAACAAAATACAAACCCACCACCCCACACTTAAATAAAGCACTGTCCCAGTGCTTCCAAATAAGCCTATGGTAGGGTGGCAGCATACTCCCTGGTCACTCAAACGGAACAATGGCGATCATGTCATCAGTAGTCTCATCCACACCATCACCAGCATCATCCGCTCCATCATCAGACTGGTCCTCATCATTCAACTTTATATATGAATCCCTGTACCTGTGCTCTTTATCAATTGCTATATCATCATCAACTGGCTCGACGAAGTCTGGGATTCACAACATAGTCCTCACATAGTGCCTGAGTGGGTAATCTAGCTCTATAGCATGGAGCTTCTCTATTGTAGCTGGTTTGTGTCCAGTTTTCGTTAGCAATATCATAAAGCCATACAGCCTGTCCTGTATCTCATCAGTCCTAGTTTGTCTCTCAACCATGGTCAAAATAAGTCTATTTTCCCTAGATGTGCTCCTAGCCGTAGTGATATCCATAGATCGATTACTAACCTCGGGCTTATAATCTAGCTCCTCTTCATCAACCCTATTCCTTTGCAAAAACCTTGTCACCAATCCTCCAAAGCTAAAGCTGTGCCCTGCCTGGATACACACCTTCTTCATCGCAGAAAATATCATATGCCCCACATTAATATCAATACCAGCACACATGAGGGCGTAGATTAAACATACCCTATCCCGAGTAACCTCTGTCATATGCTTGCCTTGCACCAGGCAAGAATAGATAATGCGACCCCACATCCTGGCTTCTTTATTAATCTGAGCATAAGGGAAGGACAAGTGCAAGCCAGTGACAGGATGCCGAGTCCAACGAGCTGAGGAGCGCTGACCACACAACAGATGTCTGTCTAATATATGCATATGAGGGAGAAATAATGAACTACCTCAAGACATTTGAGCTTGCCTCTGGTATACCCAACAATTCATTAATATCAGCAGCAGTGAAACAAATTAATTTCCCACGAACCTTCAACAGTTGATCAGGGTGATTGGGGTCCCAAATAACGTAAAGTTCTCAAACTAAGTGCAAATTGCACTCAGTAGGCTGATGAAAGATGAAATTCATATTTATTGCCTCAATTCTTCGTACCATGGATGGACATTCTCTCATGAGACTGGCACAATCAATATACACCTCTGGGATATACTTTGCATCCGTATGCTTGGAATACTACTGTTTCCCATCCTTGTGGACAACTTTGAACCCAAATTTGCAAACCTGCCCCCGCTGAAGTGGTGGAGCCCTAGGTACCCTCATCAGTTGACTTTCAGATGGCCTGCTCCTTTTTTTTCACAGCCGTAGAAGTGCCTTCCTTTGCCTTTTTGTGGACTGGTTGTGGTTCCATAATTCCTGTAATAAACCAGATGCAACAAAATTTTTAAGTATGTAAAACAGTGGTACTAGCTGAAACTAAGTGTGCAATCGGGGTAAAGGACCACCCTACACTTAATTGTTAGCTAGGACTTATTCATCAATATGCAGGGTACTCAGGCGTCCCCTTTTTAACACCATTTTCACATTGAAAGACGTCATATTACTCTTAGTGACACCTTAACCGTAGTCATCAGTCACTTTCTCAGCACACAACACATTCTCAACTATTTCGATTTAATTACTCAGGAAAAGATTATGAACAAGATCATTTTGCTATAGCATTGCATATTAAAGGTGTATTTACCTAAAATTTGACTAAAGCAACTAACATTACCAACAGTTCCCTAAAGTCAAAGTGCTCTAATGAAATAGGAACCCAAACCAACCCTCCTTTGCAAACATTAATATTCATGATGTACCCCCAATTCAGTTAAAATCCTGTATAAATGAGTTAAAGTTTACTTCATAACTAGCACATCAGACAGTGTATATGCATAGTGAAAATACAAGACATAATCATCAAAATTTCGTCCTAAAAGTTGAAGATGAAATCACCCTTAATTTCTAACCCTTATTGTTTCACACACTTTATGATAATTCCACTGTATCCACACACACCTCAACAATCACTCGACCAAATTAGCAAAATTTCCCAAATCAAACATGAATAGACCCAGTCATTGACTTATTTAAGCCTCATCTCACCCATTTACCAAATTATCACAAGAATAAGAGTATAATATTAGGGCATACAGTTAATGGACAAGAATGAAATGATAAAACCAACTTTTCATCTCAAAAATATCAATACTGTTCAATTCAATGTAAAAAAAAATTAACAGTGCTACACTTACCTTAGTTGGTGCAAAGAAAATCAAAATTATTACGCGCAAGAAGAGAAGTTAGAGGAGGAAATTAAGGAGCGACGCTAAGGAGAAGGAGAGAATAGGGTTTAAGGGTTGGGGGTATATATATAGAGGGGCGGGTCACGGTAGGTTAATTAAATATTTTGTACCCTATTTTTACCCCCACCGCGATGCAGTATCATCACGTCGACCTACTGTAAAATGCCAATTGCTAATTTACTATGCACCGCGACGTGGTGATATCGCGCCAGGCCACTAGAATTTGACAATTGTCAAATCACCCTTCTTCACTTCGTGATGGAAATCGCGGATCCTGACTGGAATTTGATGATTGTCAATCCACCCAGTTTTGTGTCGCGCCGTTCTTCCAAATTAGCTTTCCTTGTATATTTTTCAACTCTTTCCTCACCTGAGAAGACCCCAACTTACACACATTATTTTGCAAACCTGATAGCTATCCTCAAATATGATAATATTCTTATTTTCAATTTGCAAATCCCTACAATCTCAAACAAAAACAACAAGTATTGTAAGTAAAAATGGGTTGCCTCTACTCAGCACGTTATTTTTGTCGTGGCACGACTTATCTTTTTGTACTTTTCTTTTTGTTTTGATTTTACAAGCTAAAAATTAAACTATCTATTACAATACAAGTGTGGGTTGCCTCCCACATAGTGCCTTATTTTACATCGTGGCACGACCCAACTCAGTATCACTCATCAGTAAAAGTGATAGATTCTTTATGCTTATCCGGATGATCTGCCCAATAGTGCTTTACACGTTGTCCATTTATAAGGAACTTCTCCGTCTTCTCTTTATTCCACAACTCCACAGCTCCATGAGGTGTCATACTCATCGATTCAAATGGTCCAGACTATTTCGATCTCAATTTACCAAAAAATAACTTAAGCCGTGAATTGAACAACCAAACAAGTTATCCGGGTTCAAATACTCTGTCTTGAATTTGCTTGTCATGCCATATTTTGGTATTTTCCTTGTATAGTTTGGTATTTTTGTAGGCATGTAGCCTAAATTCCTCAAGCTCGTTCAGTTGCAATAACTGTTTCTCCCCCGCGACACTCATCTCAAAATTCAACCTTTTCAAAGCCCAATATGCTTGGTGTTCCAACTCCATAGGAAGATGAAACGCTTTACCATACACCAAACGATATGGAGATGTTCCAATGGATATTTTGTACGCTATCCTATATGCCCACAGTGCATCATCTAGTTTCTCTACCTAATTTTTTCTGTCCATTCACGTTCTTCTGAAGTATTTGCTTGATCTCCCGATTGGACACATCAACTTGTCCACTCGTTTGAGGATGGTATGCAGTGGAAACCTTGTGCCAACACTATACTTAGCAAGAAGATTTCTGAACCAGGTGTTGATAAAGTGCGTACCTCCATCACTAATTATAGCTCTAGGTATACCAAATCTGGAAAATATATGTTTCTTCACAAATTTCAGCACCACTTTTGCATCATTAGTCGGACTCGTCATAGCTTCCACCCATTTAGAGACATAGTCAACCGCTACAAGAATGTACAGATTTTTCTTCGAAAGTGGGAATGGGCCCATGAAATTGATCCCCCAAACATCATAGACTTCTACTTCTAAAATATTGTTGAGGGTCATCTTATGATGCCTAGATATGGTACCCAACCTTTGACATTGATCACACTTCTTTACGAAAGCAACTGCATCTCTAAACAACGTAGGCCAAAAAAAACCTGATTGCAACACTTTTCTTGCAGTCCTCTCACCCCCATGATGTCCACCATATGGAGATGAGTGACAATTTTATAACACTTTTGAAAATTCATCCTCTGGGATACATCTATGAATGACTCCATATGGACCCTACTTGAATAGATACGGTTCATGCCAAATGTACGCACAAGAATCATGGAGTAATTTCTTCCTTTTCTATGTGGTAGGCTCCGGAGGGTACACCTCACAAGCTATCAGGTTCACAATATCAACACACCATGGGAACTCACCTGCATAAATAGACAACAACTTCTCATCAGGAAACTCTTCCTTTATACTAAAGAAGCCATTAATAATATGGTCTCAATTTTACAGCCGTGAAAAATGGTCAGCAACTTGATTTTCAGCTCCCTTCCTATCTCGTACCTCAAGATCAAATTCTTGTAGTAGAAGAATCCACCTAATCAGTCGTGGCTTCGTATATTTTTTATTCATAAGATACTTAATAACAACATGGTCAGTATGCACAATGACCTTGGTACCAACTAAGTAAGATCTAAACTTGTTGAATGCATATACTACTGCCAACATCTCTTTCTCTGTAACTGTGTAGTTAAATTTAGCATCATTCAACGCTTTCCTAGCATAGTATATAAAGAGAAATACCTTATCTTTTCTCTGACCCAAAACTGCTCCCACAACAATGTCACTAGCATCACACATCAGCTCAAAAGGTAACTCTCAATCTGGTGCGATCAGAATAGGTGCTTCCATCAAATTCTTCTTAAGATTTTCAAAAGTTTCATGGCAATAGACCCCAAACTCGAACTTGGATTCTTTCTCTAACAATTTTCATATGGGGCTTGCAATCTTTGAGAAATCTTGAATGAATCGTCTATAGAACTGCATGTCCCAGAAAGCTCCGCACTCCTTTGATTGTGACTGGATGGGGAAACTTTTCAATTACTTCAACCTCCGCCTTGTCCACTTTTAGTTCTTTACATGACACTTTATGGCCTAGAACAATTCCTTACTTAACCGTAAAGTGGCACTTTTGCTAATTCAGCACCAAGTTTGTTTCTTCGCATCGAGCTAGGATTCTGTCAAGATTCTACAAGAAATTTTCAAAAGAATTAACATACACAAAGAAATCATCCATGAATACCTCCATAAATTCTTCCACCATGTCTGAAAATATTGCCATCATACATCTCTGAAATGTAGCAGGTGTATTGCATTAGCCGAAAGGTATACGTTTGAATGTTTATGTATCGTATGGACAAGTGAAAGTGGTCTTATCTTGGTCTTCCGGTGATATGCTTATCTAATTGTAGACAAAGTACGCATCCATAAAATAATAATACTCTTGCCCCACCAATCTGTCCAGCATTTGGTCAATAAAGGGAATTGGGTAGTGATTTTTACGAGTTGCTTTATTCAATATCCGATAATCAATACAGATCCTCCAACCGGTCACCATACGTGTGGGAATCAACTCGTTATCATCATTAGTCACTACAGTCATTCCTCTCTTCTTTGGTACACAGTGCACCAGACTCACCCATTTGCTATCGAAAATTGTGTAGACAATACCACTATCTAACAACTTGATCACTTCTTTTCTGACCACCTCCTTCATCACAGGATTCAACCTTCGTTGTTGCTGTATTTTTGGCCTATAACCCTCTTCCATATAGATGTTGTGCATGCAAAATACTGTATTGATTCCTGTAATATCAGGCATCTGCCAGCCAATCGCCTTCCTTCTTCTTTTTAGAATTGCTACAGCTTCTTTTACATGTACATTTGATAATCCTACAGAAATAATAACAGGTAAGGTATCTTGATCATCGAGAAAAACATATTGTAAATGCAGAGGAAGAACCTTAAGGTCTAAGTTAAGAGCTTCTTCGACTGACGGCCTGGGTGATGGACCAATTGGCCTATTCAAAGGCTCGAATAACACTTTCTTCATCTTAACTACTGCCAAATTCATAACCTGGACCAATTCCAATGCTTCTACGTCTCCATACATATCATGACCCATCAAAGCTCACTCTAATGGATCAGCAGACAACAACAACTACCAATTTGAAACAAGATCAATAACTGATATAGATGAAAATTCCTCATCTATGGATGGATGTTTCAATGCTTTGTACACATCAAAAACTTCTACTTTGTCATGCGCTCGCATTGTCATTTTTCCAGCTGCCACATCAATGAGTGACTGTCCTGTTGCTGAGAAAGGTCATCCCAAATTAAATGGAACAACATAATCAGCCTCGAAGTCAAGAATCATAAAATCCACTGGAAAGATTAAAGATCCCACTTGCACCAACACATTTTTAATAATATCATCTGGCCTAGCAAGCGACCTATTCGCCAACTGTAATAAAATAGTCGTGGGTTTGGGACTCCCAAGACCCATCTTTTGGTACCATGATGTGGGCATGAGATTTATGCTATCACCCAAGTCACACAATCCACGTTCACAAATAGTCTGTCCAATGGTAATCTGCAAGGTGAAACTACCTGGATCCTTCAACTTCGTGGGCAGTTTATTTTGAATTTTAGACATGCACTCTTGAGTAAGGGCAACTGTAGCATATTCAGTCAACCAGTTTTTATTGGCAACAATATCCTTCAAGTATTTCACATATTTTGGCACACTTTGCAGAATGTCAACAAGAGAAAGGTTTACTTGAACCTGCTTCAGAAGATCTAGAAACTTCTTATAACTGGCTTCCTCTTGATGCTTTCTTGCCCTTTGAGGAAAGGGTAAGGGGATAGTCTTCTTTTCCACACAAATTTCTTCACTTGCCTCTTTTTCTTTGACTTCTAACTCTGCATTCTCTTTCAAACTGTCATCAGTAACTGTGAGATTATCCTGCTCCTGAATCGTCTCCATAGTTTGCAACCTACTCCTTATTGTAACCGCATTCACCTGCTTTAGATTGGTCTCTATATCGCTAAGTAATGCTCCTTGTGGCCTTGTATTTTGCGATCCTGCAATTTGCCCTAACTACAACTATAAATTTTGTGTAAGCAATTGTTGACTCTTCAACTCGGCTGCAAACTATGCCTGTTGAGTCTTTATGTCTGTCGCAAACTATGCTTGTTCAGCCATAAACTGCTTAATCAACTCCTCCACATTACTATTCTGAGCGGTCGCCAGATTATTCTGATTATTCTGAGCCAACTGTGGATTTGGTTGCATTGGTCCTTTGTACTGATTTACATTCTGTGCCTGATTTCCACCCCATGAAAAATTAGGGTGGTTCCTCCAATTGGGATTATATGTATTGCCAAAATTCTGTTGACCTTGACAATTTGTATTCCCCACGTAGTTGACTGAATCTGGATTAACAGAACATGTGTCTGCTTTATGCTCACCACTTCTATAAACTTCACACCACAAATATACTTGTCAAACTACATTTACTATGGCTGCTGGTTGTGTCACACCCAACTTGAGGTTGTTCAGCTGAGTAGTCATATAGTTTTGCATTGCTGTAATCTGTGCCTGTAATACAGTGAACTGATCCACCTTCAATACCCCTGCAACCTTCTTAGGAGCACTTCTTAAGTCTGCATGCCAATCAGGATTCCCAGGTGAAATTTGATTCAACAGAGTATACAATTCTTCATAAGTTTTCTCCAAAGCTTGGACTCCTGATGCTGAATCTACGAGAATCTTTGTATTCGACTCAAGGCCTTTTATGAATATGTAAATCAAGAAATCATTCAATTGACGGTGATGTGGACAATTTCTGAGCATGCCTTTAAATCTCTCCCAAGCTTGGTAGAGATTTTCTCTATCTTTCTATCTGAAACTCAAGATCTCACTCCTCAATCGTTCAGTCTTCTGGGATGGAAAGAATCGAATAAGGAACTTCTGAGAACAATCCTCCTATGAAGTGATGTAGTGTTGTGGTTCAACATGTAACCACCTCTTTGCTTCCCTATTTACAGAAAAAGGGAATAGTGTCAATCTGATATAATCAACATTCACATCTTCAGGAATGTATGTATCACTTATTTCCAGAAAGGTTTATATGTGCTGCTGTGGATCCTCGTGTGAAAGTCTGTGAAATTGTCCCACAAAATTCAACAATTGCACCATATTTTATTTCAATTCCTACTGACCTCCTGGATTAGGCTTTAGAATGTTGTTAGTTACATGGTTAGTAAGTAGGATTACCACCTCACGAACAGGTCTTGTGGCTGGTTGAACAGGAACGACTAAAATAATCGGAGCTGGAACATTTCCAATATTTGGATCAACAACATTAAGAACTAGTATTTCAGCTATATGACCCTGTTGAATAAAACGTTGAGCTCTTAGTCTCTGATGAAAAATCAATTTCGGTTATGCAAAAGGCTCTACCAACTCTTTATCTCTAGCCAGTCCAGTATTAAGCTAAACCTGCAAAAATTCAGCCACTAAGATCAAGTTGTTAACACTTAAACTTATTATCAAAAATCAAAAATTAAGCAATTTACTAATTCTATTAATCTCCGGCAACGGCGCCAAAAACTTGTTGTGTCTCTACGCACACGTAAGTGTACGTGATCGTACAAGTAGTATAAAGACTTAGACAGTTAGATATCGTTCCCACGAGGACTAATAAACTAGAAATTTAATCAACCTTTAGTTTAAGACAATTAGGTATTAAGTGCTTGAAAGTATCAAGATGATTTTGAATTTATAAATAAAAATGTAATTAAACAAGAAATAACTAGTGATGACTAGAGCAAAGCAAGCAATGATTGTAATCAATAATGATGATGATTCCAGGGTTGAGGCATTTTGAACAATCATACAATTCTCTATTCTTATTACAGTCTAATTGATTATTGGGTTGTTGATTCGCAAGGTTTACGCCACGATCTTAGTCTCCCAACCTCAAATCTTCTATTTATTGAATATTGTAGCTACAACTCCCACAGAGATAAAATAATTCTTCTAGATTCATAAAGTTATCTTCTTGCAAGTAAACCAAGCAAGGCTTCTAGGTATATCCCTATCCTAGATGCTAATTCAAATCCCTTATTTTATAAAAGAATAAGAACCTTGCTCCCTAATTTCTTCGTTCTATCCTACGATTCTCCTCCCGGATGCACATAGAAATGTAGATTTATTCTAATGGTGGCCACTCATCAACATAGTAAGCTCAAGAAATTAAGAACAACCCGGATGATAATAAAAAAAACTATGAATAAGAATATAAAAGAGAATCATGTTCTTGGCCTCAACCCCAGAAATAGGATGTATAGTCACTCATGTTTGAATTCAACATCCAAAATAAGTAATTAATCATACCCAAAATAATTCTTGAAGTAAAGAAGTTGAAAAGAATGTCTAAGAACCCTAAAGGAGAGAATTTTCTGCTTTTCTGTCGCTGCTCTGCTTCCCCCCCAAAATTATCTTGGATTTTTTCCTTTTATAGCTAGGACAAAACACTTAAAATCTTCCCGATTTTTCCACACGGCGCGTCGTGCCATGCCTTCAAATGCTATTTTTCATTAAAATCTGAGCAATCGCAGAACTCAATTATTCCATGAAATTTGTGAAATGCACCCTCACCGCGACGCGCCACTATCACGGTGAGCCACTGGATTTGGACAATTGTGAAGTACCCTTTCTCCACGATGCGGTAAACTTCCAGGTCGTACAATTTGATAATTTGGACTACTCCGCAGCGCAGTGGTTTCGCGAACCTTCACTAAAAAGTGCCAAGTGAGAATTTAAGCCTCCGTGACGCGGAGCCTGTTCAAATGAGAATTTCCACTTTCCAGCTTCCCTTTTTGAGCTTTATTTCACTACCTTGTATTCTTTCAATCCTTCCATATCATCATTGTATCCAAATGTGTCCATTTCTTCCTGATTTTTAGCCTGAAAGCACTAATCATATGCATTAGGCACGAAACAGAATTAAAGCTGAAATATACTTAAGAATTCATACAAAAGTTCTTAAAGCAAGTCTAAATTTGAGTGCATATTGGTGTTTTTAGTATATAAATATGCCCAAGATCAATAATTTATATGTTTTATAAAAATATTTAATATTTAAATATCTAAGATGGTCCCAATAGACTTTGAGTTAATTGGACTCTTTTATTTTTTAATTCTTAGTTTTGTATTCTATTTTTTGATCATTTTTTATTTGGCTCATGAGTCAGCACAAACCATATTGTTCAAGCTGTATAGGCCAATGGGCTTATACGAGTCAGGCTAAAAAGTCATATTTTTAAATGGACTATAAAAATCATAGCCCAACTCTATTAAATTATAGACTAAATCGGGCCAGCTCAATGAACCTGACCAATATAGATGGTTATATTGATAATTAACAAACATGTTGATAACACAGGGCATAGGCATCTCACTCTTCTAATATAGTTGATAAAAGAAAAGAAAAATGGATAGTTAAATTTTCGATTCTACTCTCTTTTTTTATTTACATGATTCATATTCTATCTCCTCCTTGATAGAAACAAAGAAATAATAATGTCAATAATGAAAACACAATATTCTCCAGTTTCAAAATAGTGTCACGATTCGCTTCTCGAGAGTAAGTCAAATGATTAATATTAGATTAATTTAATAGTTAAAAACTAAAACATAATTAAAAAATTGTAAGAAAAGCACCTTAAGTTGCAATTCTTTCAATATGGTAAAAGGATACATATTAAAATGTTAGTCAAAATTTATATAATTTAACTCTCGAAAAATCAAACGTGACAACTATTTTGAAATGAAGGAAATAACTTCAAAAACATAATGAAGATAATGAGGGGTAAAGGTTGATTCTCTACACACACTTTAATGCAAGGAGGAGGAAATAAAAAAAGCATCAAGGACCAAATTTGAGTTCTCAACTATATTATAAACAAATTTTGAGATAGTATATGATAATATCTAGATTGCATTTTATAGAGCCCTAATTGTTAAGGCAAAAATTCACATATAGTTTTATTAGAATATCTATAACTAATTTTCTAGTCTAAATTTCATATTTACAATTTATAAACAAAATAAATGACAGTTTTATGTATATATATATACAAAAAGAAGGAAAAGTCCATAACAACAAAAAGAGATAAAAAAGGAAATTTTAATGTAATAAATGTCCTTCATATTCTCCAACTTTCCATTTATTTCTCTGATATAATAGATCAATAAAAATAAATTTATGCGTTAATTACTCCCTCAAAATTTGATAATTTTTTTTTAAAAAATTTATGATCTACAGGAGAAAGTTGGTAATTCGTGCATACAAAATTCTGGTATATACTATTTACGCAAGTTATTTTTTAACTTGAATTTATTTACTGAAATTCTTTTTTGAATCTAATGCGCAGTAACAATTGATTCAGTTTCAACATAATGAAAATCAATTTTATTATTGGTTTGAATTAGATTTTCAAAATTGAATGCACAATATGAACTTCAAACACCTTCAAATTGTCAATTTTGTAATTACTATTATTTTTGTATACAATAACTTCAATTGTAATTTTGTGTTTCAATTTGCCTATTCAATTTTTATTTTTGTAATTTTTTAAAAAATCACAGAAGTTGTTAAAAGGTTATAATCCTTGTTTGTGTTAGTTTTTTTTTTCTTTTCTAAATCCCATTTGTAATTGCAATTTGTGTGATATATTCATTCATTACTTTACTGCATATTTCATAATATACATATTGATAGTCTTTTAATATTTTTTTGTGTATATCTATTAATAGTATATTTAAATTTCTATATATCTGTTAACATAAGTGTATAATTGTATTTGTATATCTGTTTTAAAGGTTACAAAGATTGTTTTTATTATTTGTATATCTATTGTTTGCATATCTCTATATTAGTTAACATAAATTTGATATTTGTAAATCTGTTGCTTGTATATCTATATATACATATATGAAAATGATGTATACATATATTCAAATCAAAATTGTTGTTTATTATTCGTATATCTGTTGTTTGTATATCTGTATATACAAATTTGAATGTTGTTTGTAAACGATATTGCAAACGAAATATACATATATTCAAATTAAAATTGCTGTTTATTATTCATAAATCTGTTGTTTGTATATCTGTATATACAAATTTGAATGTTGTTTGTAAATGAAATATACATGCAATCGAAATATACATCTTTGTATATCTGTTGTTTGTATATCTGTATATACATATATGCAAACGAAATAAACATATACATATATGTTTATTATTTGTATATCTGTATAAACAAATTTGAATGTTTTACATAATAACAAATTTGAAAGTATATACATATATGCACACTAAAACTGTATATATCTTCATATGCATTATTCTTCAAAAATGTATATGTGAAAGTTAACTGTATATACATATATGTAAATTATATATACATATATCAAAAATACAAATTGTATATACATACATACACTCTAACTCTGTATATATATATGCATGTATTATTCTACAAAAAAAAAAGTATACATATCTACATATATTGAAACAAAAATGTATATTGACCAACAATTCTGTTTCATGAGAATATATACAAAAAAAAACCTCGTAATCATTGTCAACTCCATTGCTCCCCTTTTTAGATTTAGATACCTTAAAATATTTTTTCCTTTCCGCCTTGTTAGAAGATGCAAAATTCTTTCCTTTCTTTTTTTTTTTTTTGATAAATCATCCATGAAAAAAATGTATAATATAAAAATTTATATTTTAAAATAAAAATCTGCAAAAACGAAAAAAATTATAAAAACGGGGGAGTGCTCCCCCTTTTCTATTTTTTTTTGAAAAATATATGAACAACGAAGAAATTTAACGACTAACTGACATAATATATAATTTTTTTTTAAAAATATGTCAATAAATATCCTAAATTGATTTTCTGTGGTGAAAAATCCGCTAAAATGATTTCAAGGATTATATTTTGTAATATTAGGGTGACTTTGAGAGAAAAATAAGGAGAAAAAAGTTGAAGAAGATCTCTTGAATAATCATGTATTACGATGTTGTCAATATTGTCGTTTCTATAATTTAATATCAAGGACATTAGAGTGATTTTGAGAGAAAAATAAGGGAAAAATAGTTGAAGAAGATATCATCAAAAATCTTATGTTTTGATATTTCATTGTTGCCTTTTTTTGAGTCAATAGGATAGAGAGAGAATAGAAAGAAAATATAAAAAATAAATATATGAGAGAGGAAATTGATATATATATAAATCTTAATATATTTGTATATAAGGCCCACAAAAAAAGCTAACTTTTAACTATCAAATGACTATGAATTGTAATTTTTTAAAATATTAACTATATCATGTAATTAATATAGTATTTTGTCTATAATACGTAATTTTGCCTATTGTTAATTGATTCATTTGTTTTGGTGCTAAAAGTCTTAAAAGGTAAATGACTGATAAATTGAAACTACCAACTGATATATGCAATTGTCCCAATTCTAGATGGACTTATGACACAAGATAGAATGCACAAACTCAACAACTAACACATACACTATATTTCCACATATTGAGGTTCGGGAAGGGTAGCTAGAATATAACCCAATAATTATTTCATTTTATTCCGAGACTATTTATCCTTATACCTCACACCAAAAGGTATTAACAAAACAACATACCGTAACTATGTGGGAGCTATATCGCTACCGAATCCCACTACTATGGAAGTGAAGTAGTCCTTATCCCATATCTTGTCAATATTACAAAAAATCACGAAAAACTGAATTTCAGATACATTACGTTTTCTCGATACATTGTATCTCAGATAAATTACTTTTTTCCTGATTTTAATATATCATGATCATAATTAATTCATGATACATACTGTTTCGGATACATTACTTAATTTTTTTCAGATACATGCTGTCTTCGGATACATTACTATCTCGGACACGTTACTTAAAATAAGGGATTAAATATAATTAAATAAAAGATATGAAATAATATATAGATACGATAAGATTATTAGTGTTATGATATATTTTTCCTTGAAATTATGATTCTTTCTAATTAGACATATGTGGTTTTTACAACACTGTTTCTTTTATATTATCATGGACGTTAATTTCGTGGAAGAATATACTACAGCTCAAAGGTATAAAACTTGTTATAAGTTTTTACTGGTAGTCTTTGATTTAATTATCAATCGTTGCTATTTAGGATCCCTAGCCAATAAAATAAAGGATGATTAATTAAGAGCTATTCTTAGAGCTCTATAAATGTACAGGCAAATGATACCATAAATCTCAAAATTGCTCTTCATTAAGAAATTATTAATGATACTTTTACAAATGGCTAAATCTCAAATTTTCTCCCTGCTGCTTTTCTGCTTCCTCCTCTTTGCATCAAAGGGTGAGTAATAACCATCTTTTATATTTCATCAGTCTTATTAATCTTCTTTTTTTTTTTTTTATAGTCGGTGTCCGGTATTAGTGTTGGAGCCTGACTAAATCCGAATTTGTGTCGGGAAATTCCACATTGGTGGGTAAGGCACTCCCTAAGAAAAACGACTTCATATTCAAGGGGCTTGAATCTGAGACCTAATTAAAGATAAAAAAGTACTTACCACTCCATTACAACCCGTGTCGATAATCTTATTATTATCATTATTGTTATCGTCATCCTTCTCGTCTACTTTTCTAGGAAATTGTTTTATGTTTCAATTTACGTGTTACACTTTTTGTTTAGTCATTTTTTAAAAATTACATTTTATATTTGATAACTCTTTAACTTCAAGATACCACAAACATATATATATATATATATATACACACACAAAATTTTAAAAAATATTAGATGAATTATGTATCTTTAGCTTTAAAACATAAAATTTAAAAGAAACAGTCCTACTTTTGTAAATCTTGTGTCTAATCGTCAAATGACGCAAAATGAAACAGAAAAAATGTCATTTCATATATTATTGTATAGCCAGCATAATATTAAGAAAAAAATATACAATCTTTGGTTAATTGCTAATAGTACATTTAATTGAAAATAGGCATAATATATAATTATGACCCTAAACTTAACACCAAATTATAACATTGACCTTAAACTTTTACAGTGCACAGATAGCCTCTTTAACTATACAAAACCCGAACAAATAAAAACTCCGATTTTGCATTATGATCTAATAGTACATTTAATTGAAAATATTACAATTTATCTATAACACCACAATTAATAACATGTCTTCGAAATACATTTTAATAACTTTATTAATTATTTTAATTTTGAGCTACTCCCTTCCTTTCATTTTACTAATTGTCCCTTTTACTAAAAATAGTTATTTCAATTTACTTGTTCAATTTATGAAATCAAGAGAAGTTTATCATTTTTTTAATACAACCTCTATCATCAAGTAATTACATAAAATGTTACTCTCTTCATTTCATTTTACTAAGTCCTTGTTGACTAGACACACCCATGAGAAAAATTTAATTAAGAGTGTATGTTACTAAATTAACCTTATTAATGACGTTTTGTACACATTTGAATATTATTACTTTATGTAGCTGTTTCATAGTAAGGATAGAAAGGAAAAAGTATAGTAAAATTATCTTTATTTAATAAATTAGATAAGTTAATTAAAATGATTATTTGTAATTTATTAATTCGACAAGTAAATGGAAATAATTATTTCTAATATGGGGGCCAAAATGAAACGGAGGGAGTAGTATACAAATTAAATTTTTCAAAGAATAATTAATTAGGTTGATTCCGTAAAGTAAACCTCTAATCAATACTTCATTCGTTTTATTTTACTAGGTCCTTACTGACTTGACACATTCCTTAATTTTTTTTTAATTAAGGATATGTTTTACTAAATCTATCTTATTAATGATCATTTTAATTTTAATTTAAATATTTATTATTTTATATAGTTCTATTTAACACCAAGGGTGGAAAGAGAAAGATATAATAAGATTCTCATGATTTCATATGTTTTCTCCGTTCGCTTTTACTTGTCACATTTTCACATGACACATTCATTAAGAAAAATAATTAATTACATGGTTATTTTATAAAGTATCCCTATTAAATGATGTTTATTATATGTTTTGAAATTAATTTGTAGAAAAAATTATTTATGCTAAGGGCAAAATAATAATAACAAAAGAAATTTTTTCTTGATATGTCAAAAGGACAAGTACAATTAAAGTAGAAATTCATTTAAGAAATATGTGATATGTATGTAAAAGCGAATGAAAAAGTATTGTTTTTAATATATAAGGCAAGTAAAACGAAACAAGAAAAATATTTTTTTCTTTAAGAATAGTATCAAGTTAATCTCAACCAAATAAAATAAAACTGAGTGAAGAGGCATTTATATATGATTTTCTCTTAAGATTTTGATTTTGTGTAGAGATGACAAATGTGGACGCAACTAGCAATGGTTGTCAAAAGTATAGTCAGACATTTCGAGGACCTTGCTTTAGTCGTGAAAATGAATGTGAAACCAAATGTGTGACCTTGGAGCATGCTCTTCGTGGAGAATGTCATTTTGATTTCAGAGGCTATGCTTGCTTTTGCTATTTTTGTTGAATGGATAATCAACAAATTATATCCTCCTTTCATTTCTAAATAAGTGGTTGTTCAACATTTAATTTGAACCAATACACCTCTAGTTTGATGTATAAAATAACAATTATTGTCACCTTATTGTGTTTTGAGTTATTATATACTTCACCTTATTGTGTTTTGAGTTATAATATACTTTCTCCATTTCTATATAAGTGATTGTCGATCACTTCTTTTGTACCAGTATAACCTCTCGTTTGATGCAGAAAATAAAAATTATCACCTTATTATATTTCAAGTTGCCGTTATTATATACTTCTTCTATTTCTAAATAAGAGTACAATCTCTTACTTGATGTTGCAAAAAATAAAAATTGTCATGTTGTTTCGTTTAGACTTTTTGTGTTGTAATAAGTCAAAACATTTACGTTGTGGAGTGGTTATATGCCAAATATGTACCTTTTTGTATTTATATACTAATTAATTCAATAAACTTATGATGTGTGATATTATATCAATTACTATGGACTCAATTGTAGTTAATTATTATGTATCGTTAGTTTGTCACCTTAATTTTATGACTAACTATGGTAAATTAAATTATATGTGCTAGGCTGCTAGCTAGAATTTTCTCCGTTTCAAATTTCTTAGCATTCCACTTTTTTCCATCTATACTTGTGTTGGTTGAAGAAGATTCATCTAATTATAAGATTAAATAAGATTATACTAGTCAATTTATATTTCTTATTAATTTCTAGTTGTACAAAAAACAAAATACCAAGTAATTTGAGATGGGAAATTACTTATTTTTCATGTCTTTTTCTTTACCCCAACAAAAGAAAACACACGGAGAAGTAATAGAATACATATTTGATAAAAGTTCGTGTTGCATGCATGATCTTCTTTCGATGTAAAATCAAGCAATACATTTTTTAATTCACGTGCGTCTCATTAATGATGATCACTCATTTATAGCAAATCATATTGAAATCCTCAGAAAAATATTATAATTATCACAAATAGAAGTTGATAAATTGGAGTCGTGGTTTGAGGAATGTAATCTACCAATAATTGTAATCCTACTCTCAGATGTCATTACAGTGAGGTGACATTTTTTCTCGGACACATTAAAAAAAATTATGTCACATAAAATAGATAGAGAAAGTACAATTATTGGCACCTCCTTTTTTTATCAAATTAAATATAATTTAAGTTCGAAAGAGTTTTCATTATTAAAGTGACAAAATGAAGATTTGTTCTGAAAAGGGATAATTTTTATATTTAAAAACTCAGAGTCGCCACTTGGCATAATCCAGTATGCCAAGTCACCTTTAGAAAATCCTTTTCAAAACGATTTGACTCTTTAAAACTGGTTTGCGAAAAGAGATTCCTGCTAAGAAATTCTGTTGACCGAGGGGAAGGTGTTAGGCACCCATGATCCCGTGGTTCGACCACGGTCTCTTGGTAGAGCGTATCGGCTAATTTTGACATTATAAATATATAAACCACACAAAACACATAAAACAATCAATCAAACAAACAAAACAAAACAAATGAGATCTAATGCATGAACATCAAATGAGATCAAACAACATAATCAACAAAGAACATATTAGTAGCCAATTCAACCCATCAAAACAAAGAAAAGGAAAAAAGGTGAAAGAAATGGACCTCAATAGACCGATTCCATTAATAATAAAGAAGTCCGAAAACCAAAATCCTCGAATGGGAACTCCAATGACGAACCAAACTCGGTATCGAAAATAACAATTAGACTTGAGACTGATTCGACCAACACTGACGATGGACGTCGACGCGGGCGCGTTTATCACCGAAAAATACGAAACAGTATCAGATTTCTCACTATTTTTTTTAGATCTCTGCGCCAAATTTCCATCAATCACCCCTCTATTATCGTTTTTTCCTTTACTGCATGCGTATGTGTGTGGGGATTTTCCGATGAGACGTGAGTGTGTGTGTGCGATTTTTACGTGAGAAGAAAGAAAAGATATCGATCTTCTGTGTGGTATGTAAGATTTTTTGTGTAGAAGAGAGAGGTGAGTGTGTGTTCTTGGTGTATTGTGTCTATTCGATTCAGACCTCCAAAAAATAAAAAATCTCTGATTGTTGTTGTTATCTCTTAATGTCAGCTCTGTGGAAGATCAATTGAAGAAGATGGTGTATCGGAAGATATACGTGAGTTTGTGTGTGTGCGTATTACATGATGGTGTAATTGTGAGTGATTATATGGTGAGGCGTGTGTGTGTGTTTGATTTTGTGCGTTCATGGTGAATTACAAGGAGGAAGAAGATGACAAAAATGGGTTCCCCGAATGTGTGTATATGGTGTGAAGAAGAGGAAAATGGAGAATTGTTTGTTTGAGAGGTATTTTGTGTGCCCCCCATCTTAATGCATTTTGTGTGTGTATATAAATGGTATATTGAGAGTGCTTCAGGTGTTCCCCTTTCTATTAAGGAAAAAAAAGAATTAAAAATATCTGCGGGGTAGGGGGTTATGGGTAGAGGTGGGATAGTGAGGTGGTTTATTTTGATTGGGTAGGTTTTATAATTTTGTTAGGGAGTTTATTATTTTGTCATTTTGTGGAGGGATAATTACACGGTTGAGGGTACACGGTATAATAAGGTAAATAGATGAAAAATAATCTTTCGGAGGGACAAAATTATGTGTCTACGTCATGCCCCCTTTGACTGTAAACACAAAATATTTTCAAACAAAGAAGTAGATAACGAGACCAAATTTTGACCCGACTATTATTCAAAGAAAGAAACAGAAGGAAGGAGGGAAACCAAGTCTTGACTTTGGACATCATACTCATCCCTAGTTTTGAGGGAATCAAGTCACAAGTATCCCTAAGGACTGAAAGAAGAGGGACTATACCGAGTTGGAGAGTCGAGCGAGGTTCTATCGAGGTTCCGATCTATGGCTCTGTCATTACATCAAAAATAAAAATTACAATTTAAAACATAAATGAAATTACAAAAGTCCTATCTGTGCGGCTTCTTTTGAACTTTTAACTTGAGTTTTATCACCCTATTCTTCAGGCGGGCTCTTGACTTGCCATTTCCTCAACTTGTTGCTTGGCTATAAATTTCATCACTCCGTTCTTCAGGCGGGCTTCTGACTTGCTATTTCTTTTAAATCTGTTGACTTTCAACTTCTTCTCTTTGTTGCTTGACTTTCAAATTCTTCATCTTGTTATTTGACTTTCAACTTCTTAACCTTTTTGCTTGACTTTCAATCTCTTAACCTTGTTACTTAACTTTCAATTTCATCACCCTATTCTTCAGGCGGGCTCCTGACTTTCCATTTCATCACCCTGTTCTTCAGGCGGGCTCCTGACTATCAATTTCATCACCCTGTTCTTCAGGTGGGATCCTGACTTTCAATTTCATCACCCTTTTCTTCAAGCGGGCTCCTAAGTTATAATTTCATCACCCTGTTCTTCAGGCGGGCTCCTAACTTACAATTTTCTCACCCTATTCTCCAGGCGGTCTCCTGAAACCAAAATAAAAACTAAAACGAAAATTATCCCAAATAAAGATTATAATAAAAGAAGGAATTCATTTTTTGAAAGTATGGTCCCATTTTCCAGGAGAGTCTTGAACATAAAGTTAATTCCCATTTTTCAGGAGGTTCCTGAACAGAAAGTAAAATCTCATTTTCCAAGAGGGTCCTGAACATAAAGTAAATTCTCATTTTCCCGGAGAGTCCTGAACAAAAAGTAAAATTCTATTTTCTAGGCGGGTCCTGAACAAAAAGTAAAATCTCATTTTGCATGATGGTCCTGAACAGAAAGTAAATTTCCATTTTACAGAAGGGTCCTGAACAGAAAGTAAATTCCCATTTTTCAAGAGGGTCCTGAACAGAAAGTAAAATCTCATTTTTCAGGAGGGTCCTGAACATAAAGTAAATTTCTATTTTTCAGGAGGGTCCTAAACATAAAGTAAATTTCCATTTTCCAGGAAGCTCCTGAACAGAAAGTAATATCCCATTTTCCAAGAGGGTCCTGAACAGAAAGTAAAATCCCATTTTCTAGGAGGGTCTTGAACAGAAAGTAAATTTCCATTTTCCAGGAGGGTCCTGAGCAGAAAGTAAATTCCCATTTTCTAGGAGGGTCATGAACAGAAAGTAAAATCCCATTTTCCAGGAGGGTCCTGAACAGAAAGTAAAATCCCATTTTCCAGGAAGGTCTTGAACATAAAGTAAATTCTTATTTTCCAAGAGGGTCCTGAACAGAAAGTAAAATTTTATTTTTCAGGAGGGTCCTGTATAGAAAGTAAATTCCTATTTTCTAGGAGTGTCTTGAACAAAAAGTAAATTTCCATTTTCCAGGAGGGTCCTAAACAGAAAGTAAATTTCCATTTTCCAGGAGGGTCTTGAACAAAAAGTAAATTCTCATTTTCCAGGAGGGATCCTGAACATAAAGTAAATTCCCACTTTCCAGGAGGGTCCTGAATAGAAAGTAAAATCTCATTTCTTAGGAGGGTTCTGAACAAAAAGTAAAATCCCATTTTCTAGGAGGGTCCTGAATAGAAAGTAAATTCCCATTTTGCAGGAGGGTCCTGAACATAAAGTTAATTCCCATTTTCCAGAAGGATCCTGAATAGAAAGTAAAATCCCATTTTCCAGGAGGGTTCTGATCAAAAAGTAAATTCTCATTTTCCAGGAGGGTCCTGAACAAAAAGTAAATTCCCATTTTTCAGGAGGGTCCTGAACAAAAAGTAAATTTTCATTTTCCAGGAAGGTCCTGAACAAAAATTAAATTCCCATTTTCCAGTAGGGTCCTGAACAAAATATAAATTCCCATGGATGTGCTTTTCCAATGGTAGCTAAGTTAAGTGAAGCGAATTTGCCCCTGTTTCAACAAAGAAAATTTGTCAGTTAAAAACATAGTGGTGGCTTGCAACATTTGGCTGTCCCGACACCTGCTCTAGTGTCCATTTCCTTTATTTTGTTTTGGATTGCTGGCACTTGCCCCTGCTTTGTCACGTCATTGATCCAAACTCAGATTATTAAGAGTGACTCTAAAATAAACACAATATCTCTGCTTTGCCATGCTTATCAAATAAACCCTTTAAACCTTGGTATTTTCATGAGTTCCCAGATTTTCCTATTGACAAAGCTTTCTGCATGCCCTTTTTTTTCGGCTCACAATCATGTGTCTTTCATGCGCTGGCCTTTCTATCTTGCTTTGTGCAATTGAAGAAGTTGACAGCCAGTTTTGAAATCTTTTCTCACTTGTTTGACATGGACTTGACTCAAAGACAAGATAAAGATAACAACAGTTTTTGCTTTATTTGGATAACAGACTCAAGAAAATAAAAATATAACTAAATAAAAGAAAAAAACAACAATGGATGTCCCCATTGAAAAAGATGAAAGAAAATTTTATCTGAAATGACAGTCAACTCTAATGATTATGATATGCATATCAGATTAGACTCCCTGATCTTTCCATCCAAAACTTTCTACCAATTGTTGTTGAGTTAATGACCTCGAAATTGAGTTGCTTTCTTAGGTCAATTGTATTTAAGGCCTCATTCGGCTAGTGGTGCCTTGGAGGCTTTTTTTTCCAACAAGCCTCTCTCATTTCCTTTTTTTCCAGCTCACCACTGCCTTATGGTGTCTGTGAGGGTTTTTCACCAATGAGACTCTCTTATTTTCATTTCTCTCAACTCACAGTCGTCTTATGGTGCTTATGAGGGTTCTCGTGAGGGTTTTCACCAATAAGACTCTTTCATTTTTATTTATCTCAACTCACTATCGCCTTATGGTGCCCGCGAGGGTTTTTACCAATAATACTCTCTCATTTTTATTCTCTCAACTCACTATTCCCTTATGGTGCCCGCGAGGGATTTCACCAATAAGACTCTCTTATTTTTATTTCTCTCCTGATTTCTTATGCTGAGGAAGACAAGTAGTTCCCAAAATGCATCATCACATCCACTGCATGCTTAGCCTTAATATTCTCAAAGATTGATCTGAAGGTCTTTCTTTGGTTGTCATTTGGATTTTTGGATAGGGTTAGAAAGAAAGGATGACATGAGGCCTAAACGACACTTGATGTGGGGTAGGACTTACAACTTTTAGAACCAACTCAAACTACGAGAATTAATTCATGCCCCAGTTTTGTTGACTGGGTGACTCTAAATTTTATTTGGTTGGACCGAGCCCAGAGTAGGGTAGCCTACGTATCTCACTCTCGAGAGAGGAGAATCAAGTCATGTATAGTTCTGGCATCTTATACTTTCGCTTAATTCTAGACTTTTTTTCTTTTATTTACTCTTTTATTTCTTTTTTGGACATATTTTCTTCCTTTTTCTTTCTCTCTTTTCTTGTTGAAAGTTTTCTGACTCTATTGCTTGCTTGACACTTTTCTTTTGAGCTTTGCTGACTTTATCTTGATTCCAAAAGAGGGGTATAAAAGAAAATAACACTAAGGCTCAAATGGGGTAAACAAAGGATCACACAATATTTGGATAGCAGAATAAAATGCCTTCGTCATATCAATCCTTGAAGATTCTAGTACATAGCATGTAATGTGAAAGTACACGATCAATATCACTTATGACATGTTTTGCAACACTAACTTGCCCAGAGTATATGTTCCACCTCATTTTCTACACTTGTCAAACACACAACTCCACCTTTGTTGTATATCCCTCACATTGAATGACTCATGCTTTCGTAGAGTTGTTTTCTTCTTGTTCCTCTTAATTTAGGATCACGCAGCCACTATTTGACCTAATTGAGACATGTTTTTCAGTTGATGACCAAGTTATTCCTGTGATTCTCAAAATGACTGCCTTAATTTTTCAGAAAAGGCTTCAACTGGTCACCAAATGTCTCAGTACTCTACCTATTTCCCCAGATGTGTTGTCTAACCTTAGCACTCTGATTCAATGTTTCAGGGTTAAATTAGAT